>CM053790.1:7790734-8330734 GCA_028749045.1 Cupressus sempervirens | reverse complement strand
CATCCGTGAGAATAAATTTGCTGCAAATGAAAACATTCAGCTGTAAATGATTTGGGTTTGATCTTATTAGGATGTCAAGGCCTCCACAAGTATCTTCAACCAACTCACAAAATCTAATACACTCTGGCAATTCCATCCATGTTTCTCACAAATAAATGAAAATCCACATGAAATTTATTACTAAAACCATAGGGTTTTAAATAGAGAAACTAAAAAAAATGATTTCTTAAGAGAATCTTCAATGAGTTCTTCTTAGATATTAATGAAAATCCATACAAAATTCTAAAGCACAAATTTCTGAATGGAGAAAACTTCAATTTGTTTATTGCATTTATACAAGCTCTAATTTCTAAGCATGTTACCTTCTTCCTACCGCAAGAGTGCCACTCACCTAAATAAATTGGTTCAACACAAAAAGAAGCAAAATGAGTAGAGGAATGTTACTATGGATTCACTGTTTGAGATGGATGGCGGGTGCTTGTAAATTTCACTTAAATTCTGATACCACTCATGTTGTCTTGTTTATTTATCCAATATATACTTTAAGTTCAACTTTTCCTTTTCTAAGTTTTGAAAAATAATTTCTTTTAATTTCTACTTTTTAATATTTTAAAAGTTTATATTAATAAAATAATCAATTATATAAAACTTAAGACTAATGAGATAATAAATATTACATATGAATAATTAAATGATTTTAATGTCAAAAAAGTTTTTAATGTAAAAAGGTTTAAAACTTTTAGTAGTAAATATAAAGATATAAAATTCTTATATAAATATGATATGTATATAAAATGTATTCAATTATATTTACAGATCAAATATTCAAAATTATATTTAGAAATACTGGTTCTAACTTTCCAATTCCATTTTCCAAATTTGTATAAGAATTTGTCACCCAACTTATGCAAATAGTCCCTACATACAGATAGTCCCTGCACATCAATCGATTAGATAATTTACTTTCTTATGCTTCCCACAATAGGCAGGGACTCGTGCTCGAACAGAGCTCTTGTTCTTTTATATCACAATTAAAGTTTATATCTTTAATTTAAACTTTAATATCTTATATCTATCTCTTTGTTGTCCATTAGGCTTTTATTTTATTATGACTGGTTGAATGCATATAGCTCGTGTTTTCCATTAATTAATTTCTTATATCTAGCTTTAATGATGACTTCTTTGTACCTTTTACATTGATGAAACTTTATGAGATTGTTTGACGTCAATAACAATTCTTCCATCAATCTCTCTGATCGACTTTGACATCAATGACAATACGTTTCTTCATAACTTTGACATCATCTCATTTTGTCTCTCTTGTGCTATCTTTTGGGCTTCTAGATCTCAACATTTTCATTCTTTGCCTGAGGCAAATTCTTGCAATATTCCTCCATTTCCCTTAACTTGAATTCTTTGTTCTAAAAAAGATTGTTTATTTAGGCTCTCTTTTTTCCAAAATTACATTAATTTATGTAGTTGACATTACATGAAAACTCATTCTGTGGTTGCTAATCTTATAATGGTAGAAGAATTTTGATCCACGATCACTCTTTTGTATCTTTTGAATTGTTCTTAATGGTGGTTTAATATTAGAATTTCTACATAAGCCTATTGTCGAGGGCTTTCTTTTTGCAATCTAAATATTATCTTGTCTAAGTTTATTGTTATGTATTAATATTATGTTTTTCTTGAGAGATTGATTCTATTAGGTTGATTCAGATTGGACTACTAAGTACACAAGCTTATCATGTAGCAATACTAGAGTGGACAAGGTTGTGACGGGTTGGTTTGGGCTAAATCAATCCAAGTATTAGTGGGATTTGAATGAATATCTGGAAAGGAAAGATATTGAATATAAATCATTTGCATTTTTCTTTTAATTTTTTGGCAAGTCTAGTTAGCTTATTGCAATGTTTCAAATAAGTCAGCTCATGTTTCATTTTTTGTTGTGGAAAGATTTTCCATTTTAAATGAGGCTGAGTAGCTAATACATGCTATAATATATGGTTGTTGCTAAGTAGATTTCTACAAATTTACCATTGCTACTAGAATACAATGTAATGCTTGTTGGAATTCAAAGTTGTGGATCTTTGCTTCTCTATATTGGTAGGCTACTTAACATTTTTTAATATGATGGAGACTGCTTAATGCTAATACCAAGCTACGAAGAATATTTTTGGATGGTGGAAAATAGTAATATATCATATGTGGTAGTGCAATTCCAAATGTTTGGTGTGGGTATATTAGAAGCCATGTTCTAGTAATCCCACAACTGGTGAATATTGCACTTGAGAATGGTTTTAACCAAGAAATATTGTTCTTATTACTTAATTTATAGCTAGTAGTTTTAAAGTATGAATTTTAATTTTAAATAATGCAACTTTGCTTTTGATATTCTTATTGATTTATGGGTTTTTGAGGCTTCAACTATTTGAGTTGTAGTAACCTAACATTGCTTGTATTTGACATTTGACCCATTGTATCTATATTTGAACACTGATGTGTATCTCCCACCGAGAGTATTAAAACTTTGGACACATTATATCACCTTATGGATAAATATATTGTCAACGATATGATTACTAAATTTGCATCCTTTTTGAAATTCTAGAAATATTTTATCGCACAAGATAATCAAACATTTAATTGTCAAAAGTAAATGATTTGGTCACAATTTCAATTTCCATAATTTTGCTCTACAATATCCAATGACAATTCCATACAACTCCCCCTATGCATATACTTCCTTGGTATGTCCTTGATTTTCAAAATTCTTTTGTTTGTGTTAGATCAACTCCTTATAAATATGTATATACACATAATAAAAACAAATATATAGACAAAAACATATACTTTCCTCCTTTTTTGACACTAATATCAAAATAGATTTAAACATAGAAATACGTGTTGAGAACAATTATTCAATTGTATATTGTCATTGATGTTTACACAAATGTCAATATTAATTGAGATATATTGAGTTTGTAGTATTAACCTTGTATATCTTAGTATTAACCGACATATAGACAAAAACATATACTTTCCCCCTTTTTTGACATTGATGTCAAAATAGCTTTAAACATAGAAATACTTGTTAAGAACAATTATTCAATTGTATATTGTCATTGATGTTTACACAAATGTCAGTATTAACTGAGATATATTGAGTTTGTAGTGTTAACCTTGTATATCTTAGTATTAACTGAGCAATTAGGTTATGAAGACTTTCTAGTATTAATCGAGCAATTGGTCAATGAAAGGATACCTGTTTGTAGTATTGACTGAGTGGTCGGGCAATGAAGAAGTCATAGTGTCAACCAAGTGTTCAGTTGTAGTGTTGACTGAGTGACAACATAATGAAATCATAAAATGTTTATTATTTGAGGCCAACTATTTAGATGTTTATTGATGTTTTGAAAGGGTATTCAAGATGACTTTTCCTAGCTTATGATATATAAGAAAAGTTAAGTTGTGAGGATAAAGAGTAACAAGAAGAATATGAAAGAAATGGATATGTGATTAAAAGCAAAAGGTAGAGCAGGAAAGTGTGGAAGATAAACTACAAAGAAACATCTGATCAACAAGGATCTAGAGGTTAAGCCAGAACAAAGATCTGAATCAAAAAAGGAAGTTGCTTAATAAATTAGGTCAAATTGTTGTTGCTTTCTAACCATTGTAGCAGTAAAAAAATATCTTAACAGAGTTGACTTAACTATCATTTTATTAATCCTCTAACAAGGTGACATTTCATGATTGAAGTGTTTGAGGACCTCTAACCAGGCCACTCCTAATAGGGTGATCTAAATCCTTGAATAGGGTCATACTTAATAGTAAGTCTTATAACCTTTAATAGGTTTGGCTCCTAATAGGGCTCACTTTAGAAGAGTAAAAATTATTGTGCCTAGTTGCAAGGTGGTTTTTCCTAAAATTGGGTTTCCACATTAAATCTTGGTGTCATTTGTGTTCATGTTATTTCCTTATGCTTTAAGTTTTTACAACTAAGTTACTAAAGGATTAAACAGTTTAATAAATCTTAAGATTTCTTTGTTAATAGAGTAATGGTAAGATTCTAATGTTAATCGAGCAATTCAATTTTGCATGATCAGTTGGAGTTTGTATTGACATATAAGGGATAAAGGTTTTGTTTTCATGGTAATTGATTCACCCTTCCCCTCTTAGCTACTCCTCTTACATTTCCAAAAATACTTACTTTAGGTGTAAACCAAAGTGATCAAGTAAATCCTTGTGATTTTTCAGTATGATCTCCAATGTACTATCCCAATTGGACTTGATTAACTCAATGATATGCTTCTTTATCCTCGATTTTGTTATGAGATCTGTCATATGATCAACAATTGATAAACATAGGGTAACTACAACATCATTAGCATCTTTAATGTGATCTTGCATAACCTCCAGATGAGGAAATAGTAATGCTTGATTTTTGTTGATCTCATCTCTCACATTGCTTTTTTCTTTTAAAAAGTCATGTTGAAGGCCAATAAGAAACCTCACTCGGTTATAGTGCATGGATGATGTACTTGGATTAGTTCTTAGTTCTTCTACACTTTCCTTCATATCATCATTGACCTTTTGCAATTTGTCTTTAACTTCACATGTCAGTTGGGGGATATCACATAATTTTTTGAAACAATAATAAAATATTCTTCAAAACGTTTTCAGTTTGGTAACTTATGTTGACAAAGTAACTTGTTGGATAGCAATTTCATTGGCAATTTTCTCCAGTACTTCTCTTTGAAATTTCTTCTTTGCATGCTCCATAAGTTTTGATTGTATATCAATTTTACGTTCCTTGAGCTTGTCCACAATCTGTACTAATTGATCTAAAGCTGGTGATTTCACATTCAACACAATATCTGGAACAACATCTAGAAATATATCCTTTACATCATGTAGCACTTGTTTCTGCTTGTGCTCTTTCCTCAATCTAGCTTACTCCTTTTTCCTTTCAAAAATCTTGGTATATATTGCCATTCTTTCTTCATCCAATGTATTTGGATACTAGGATGGTATCACAAATACTTCATCTAAAGTAACAAGATTAGATTTCATTGCTAGAGCTTCCTTCTTTGTTTTCTTTTTCTTCTTTCCTTTTGAGTCAATGTGGCTTGTGCTTGGTGAAAATTGTAAAGGAACTAGAGAAATAGACTCCCAATTTGTCTATTTTGGTTCCTCACTTTGTTGTATTTCCTCATCCTTTTTCTCCTTTACTTGTTCATCTTATAAAATATTTGGACTAGTAGTAATTTGCAATGATAGCACTTGAGGCTTTTCCTCAGATTGTCTCATTATAGTTACATTTTGTTTCTTCTCTTTCTTTTGTTCTTCTATATGTCAAGCAAAGAGTGGATACAACAACATTGGATTGAATACAACATTTTGTTTACAAGCATACAAGGATAAATTTTTTGGATTATTTGTAATTACATAAACTTGTTCCATGTGTTGGTGCTTCTTCACCTACATCAAATTATCTACATTGTGCTCCGTGTAGTCTCCTCCATTTTGAGCATGTTCAACATCAATATTTGTGTTTCCCTATTTTGTGTTGGTAGTTCCAATTGTTTCTCCCCATTGTCCCTTTTGAGTCTCTTTAGCCTATTTGCTCAACATCCGTTAAACTATTCAAAGTAACTGGTGGGGGGGCGAGGGGGTGAATCAGTTGTCCTTAGGTCCAACTCTCCATTCAATATACGCTGACTAACATACACAAACAACTATAAATAACATGCATCACGAAACAACATTCACACATATATGACACCGAGATTTAATGTGGAAACCCTATTTGGGAAAAACACCAAGTAATATGTTACCACTTTTCACTCTTCTGAAGTGAGCTCAGTTAAGAGCCAACCCTGTAAAGGTTACAAAACACACTTTTAGGTGTGACCTGGTTAGAGGATGTAATCACCCTGTTAGGAGTGGCCTTGTTAGAGTACTTTAGATCATTTCATTATAATGTCACCTTGATTAAAGGATTTACAAATGATTGTTAGGTCAACCTTGATTAAATGGACTTTATCACCATAATGGTTAGAAAGTAATAGCTAGGTTTGATTTGTCAAGATACAACTCACTTTGCAAATTTAGATCTCCATTCAACCCATTTGCTAGTTCATTGACTAGCCTTCATTATACTCTCCATATTTGATCTTTTTGGCAACCCTTCAAGAAATCACACTTCATCCATCTTCTCACTTTTCCTCTGCTACTCTATTCTTCACAATTTCTCCACAAAATCACCAATCAACAATAAACCAACCTTAATTAACATCCCTTAGGCCTCCCTAAATATGTAGCCTTATCATATTTTTCCTAGTGCTTTTATTATTTTTCTTTTCAAAAAATTCAAAATATTGTCTAGTCAATCAAAAAATCAAAAGTCATAAAGAACTATGATGTAATGTATGTTAATTTTTGTCCTATGAGATATAATTGTGTCGCCCCCATTCTAAAAATATTAAATTTTAATTTTAATGTTTTGAAGACATTTTTTAGATTTAATTTTTTTAAAGATTGTTACTTTTTCCTAATTGACTTAGCATAATGACCCACTACATGACCCAAGAAGTGCACCTCTTCTTGAGCAAAGGAACACTTTTCCTTCTTCACATATAGTTTGTGCTCCCTGAGCAACTCAAAAACTTCTGCTAAATTTTGCTTGTGTTCCTCCATATTCTTGTCGTATACCAAGATGTCATCCAAATACACCACCACAGACTTATCCAATAGAGGGTGAAACACATCGTTCACGCGTGTGCAAAATGTTGTTGGCGCATTGCATAGCCCAAATGGCATCACCATGAACTCGTATGACCCATACCTTGTCACACATGCAACTTTCTCTTCATCCCCTACAGCAATCCTCACTTGATAATAGCCCTGCTCTAGATCAAGCTTGCTGAACACCCTCGCTCCTAATAAGTGATCAAAACAATCTGCAATGAGTGGGAGGGGATACTTGTTCTTGATGGTTAACTTATTTAGAGCTCTGAAGTCAATGCATAACCTCAATGTTCCATCTTTCTTCTTTTGAAACAACACAAGAGCTCCGTATGGAGAACGGGATGGTCTGATATACCTCGCCTCAAGCAATTCCTCCAACTACTTCTTAAGTTCAACCATCTCAGGCCCTGACAACCGATATGGTGCCTGAGCAAGAGGCCTTGCCCCCGATATTAACTCAATCTTATGATCTATAGCTCTTCTGATAGGGAGTTGTGCGGGCAACTTGGCCGGCATGAGGTCTCCAAAATCCAATATGACCTCCTCTACTTCTGTTGGAATCAGTGTCTCCTTGACTCCTTCTAACTCATCCCAACCACCAAGTAGTGCTGCCAAGAACATGGATTCTTTTTCTTTCTTCCTGGTTGCCTTCTTCATGTTCATAGTTGAAACCATTGGAGCCTTCCCAGATTGCCGCCTGTCTGATGTCTTCACCATACATGAGTGTTGCGGATCTAAGAAAAAAATTGACTCCAAATGAATGATGCAAATAAATGATGACCTCATATTAAATGGGTGCTAAACCATCATTAAATTTAGGTGCTTCCAATTCAAGATGGTAAATTTAGACCCCACTTTAGCAAGAGTGTGGATCAATCCACACTCATAGTAAAGTAGAGAAGAAAGAGAAGAGAAGAATGCAGTGAATCACAATGAGATAGAAAATGACTTAGTCAAAGGGAATAGACCCTTAATACCAAGGATTCTAACTCCAAATCCATGCACAAGGGTGCAAAAGAAAAGCAAAAGACAGATATAAAAGGGGCTAGTACTTTAAAAAACCTAAATCAATGAGTGAAAGAAACCTCGACTGAAGAAATGTCTCACCCACTAATATCATATTTGGAAAGATATTACAAGAGCACAAATGATGACATAATAAATGAAACAACAACATCATTAATAACATAGCTTCAGTATCTACTTCTACTAGCATGAAATCAACAAAGAGAAGGGAGATAAAATTTATTACCTCACCTAGTAGGGTGACCACCCTACCATGAACTATAAGAATTTCTTATTGTAAAAGATGGTATTGAATGGTCTAACAAGGTGATAAGCATCTAGTCAACCCATCGAAGATCCACCCATAGATCTATGTCCTTTGTATCACCATGGCATGGTCTTGTAAAAATGTGTTACCTGTGTATGGGACTTAGCATGTACTTCAACGGGTTACCTATATATGATATTTAGTAAATTCTTATGCATTTCCCAGATATAAGATTTAGCATATCTATCTAGAATGTGTTACCCATAAATGAGATTTAGCAAGTTTGTATGCATTACCCATATACAAGATTTAGAAAATTTGCATATGTTACCCATATATGAGATTTAACATGTGTTCTTGTGTGTGCAAAAGAGATGAAGAAATAATTCATAGATTTTAGAATAAATTATAAATCATACAAAACCCGCAAGGCTAAAGTACTCTAAGCCATGCTCATAATCTATATTTTCTATCCCATGATTTTCAGAAAAAACTATATACAAGGAGGGCATATGTATGCCCCCATCCTTATCATCTCTATATAATAGACATAAGAAGGAAGATAAAGATGATTCCTTCTCCACACAGCAAGGAGATATCCTTAGAGCAAAAATGTAGACTATATTCATAGTGAAGGGCCTTAATGCTTACAATAAAATAATATAGACAATTATGAAAATGATATATCACTTATCGAAAGAGGATCCTCAAAAGAGATAAATTTAAATGAAAAGAAATCTTCCTAAGAGGAGCACTTAATTAAAATAACATCTCCAAGAAGAGGGGAAGAAGAACAAGAATACACCTATTCAGCTCCTGTATACAGGTGGAATAGAGATCCTTGGATGAAGGATGACAAACTTTAGCCCAAAGCAAGGGAAAGTGTATATAATGGACATATCTTTACTTGTAAAAGAAGAGGTGATGTCTTAGGACATAGGCCTCTTGTAAAGGAGAGAATCCATAGTCAAGACACAATTCTTTATAAAGAAAGAATAATGCCACATAATAAACAAGTTCCAATTAAGCCTAAAGAAAGTAGATCCTTAGAAAAGACAAAAAGAATATACAAATCCTCTTTCCCCCCAAGCATGAGACAAGAAAATTAAATCTATGGTGGATTATATAAAAAAATCTTGGAAGATATAAGGATGAGTCATAAGCAAAAACTGATAGTCAGGCACAAAACACAAACACCCCATATCCAACAAGATGTATTATAAAATAATGCTATACCATAGAGACAAAGAAACATCATAGGATAATCAATTTTGAACAACATAAAATGCTAGAAAAAATATCACATATAAAGTAAAATATAGATGATTATTAAATGAGAAGCATTAAAATCCAAGGTATGAGAGGATATTCGCTATGAAGAAACACACAATCGTGCATGTAACAAAGCAATACATACCCATAGATAAGAATGTACCATAAAATAATATAGATCTATAGATAAATGGAATACGTGAATGAAATGATGCCATTACAACACCTAAAGAACATACTACAAACATAAGTAAAAAAGTGAAGAAAGGAATCAATACTCATGTAGTGCAAAGAGATGTAACATATAGAGATAATGCATTCAAAGAAGGAAATAATATCATTGACATGCAATGAGAAAATACTATCAAGCAATGTGTGAGAAAGAGCACTAAATTACAAGAATACATAAGGAGAAAGAAAGACAATTCCTAAGAGAGGAAATAGATTCTAGAAAAATAGAAAAGATGGGACAACAAACTCTTTCTCCAACATAAGATAAAAATACCAATTTATAAAAGGATGAAGAGAACCCTACAAGGAAAGAAAGGAAGAAGCCTTGCTTCCTAGTTAAGGGACAAGAAAGAAAAACCTATTTGGAGATTCCTAATGCTCATTATGTAAGATAATGAGGAATCCACTCCAATAGGTGAGAAGAAAGGCTAAGTGAAATTATGAAGAAATTACAACACCTCATGCGTATAAGGAAGAATTCCAAAAGAAGAATTCATGTTTATGTGAGAATTATCATAGTGAAATAACATAAAAATTTGAAAAGAGACTGTTCAAGAGGAATGATAAAAAAATTTGGTTCAACAATAACTAATTGAATATAGACCTTTAAAGCTACGTCTTGATGAGTATTCAAATAATCAAGATTAGGAGTATGTAATAGAAGATGAATATGATTTTTAATACCAAGTCCTAAGCCTTTGTAACCTTGTTTACTAATCATGCATATAGTTAGTTTTCAAATCTTCAATATGAGGAGATTATTCACTAGAATCATGAGCAAAGGTAATATAAGGTATAATAATAGGAGGAGAAATAAAAGTATCTTTTCTTTTCCCCTTAGTATCATCATGATTAGAAGGAGGAATCAAAGCGTAGTGCCTCTCATGTTTGCAATCTGTACCTTGTCTATTTTTTATTCGAAAGATACTTGATACTCTTATTATTTGTACTTTGAGATGACCTGAGGGTTAGATGTTATACTTTGATTCAATATCATAGATGCTTTACTGCTATGATATTTAGTTTATCATATTTTCATGTTGATGCCATTTTGAGATGATAGTAGATCTATGATGATATCTGATTATCTGGTATTTGGACATACTTTCTGATTATGTTATATGATGGATTTTATGCTATGGTTATTTATGTCATTCTTGTCTTTTATGCTTTATGTGAACATGAGTGATGTAAATGGATTAGTTAGGTATTTAATGCATTATTTCTTTAGCTATGGTATTATATGCAATTGCACTTGATCATGTGTTTTAGTGTGTAGGAATTATATCCCTGGCAGTGGCCTATGGAGTTAGTGATTCAAATATTCATATTTTACCAATGTCATCCCTGTATGGTCGACGTATCCTTATTTAACTGTTTAAATTAAACCTTTCAGTGATTATTAAATCCAAACTCATTTGCATTATGTGATTTGACTAGTGAGTGTGTCTGTGCATTTAGAGGTTCACATTGTCGCAAAAGTTGTTTACTGATTTCTATGATTTTGGGTTTTAAATCTTCTTGAATTTAATTTCTAGCAACTTTTCCTTAGGTGAATTCCCATTATGAGGAATATCCTATTTTCATTTGGTTTGATTCAGAGTCTAGCTAGTCAAATTGGCTATTTTTCCTAATTAACTATTCACTCAAAAAGTGAATACGTATTGAAAAATGAATTTTATTATTCACTTCTAACTTTTTGAAAATACAAATTTGAGAGATTTTTTGAGAATCCTCTTCTGGAGGATCACGTTTCTATTCATTTTGAGACCTGTGAGCATGGGATCTCTATGAGATTGGTCTTGTTGGGTCTAGCTCGGGTAGACCTTGCTTTTCCATGATTTTCGATAGATTCAATGGGCATTTTATTTTATTGGGCTATTTTTGATTTTTTCCCCTTTTGCTGTTAGGTGGGGCCTTCCTATTTTATTATTTTTGCTTTGTTTCAGCTTCTATTTCTTGTAGTAGTTTTTTAGGAGGCTGAGAACTAGTGTTCTCCTCTATTTCTGTTTGTTGGTTCTGCCTATTTGGTGGGTATGAACATTTTCCCAATTTTTGGGATGGGGGTTTGGGGTTTCATACTATTATATTGGTCATTTTTGCATACGGTGTTCAAACCCAAATATTATTGGATTTTCAAGGTTTTTTGGCCCAAAGACCAAATGGATTTTAATTTTGATGTTTTCCAATTTTTGGGGTTTTTGCCTCATTTTGTGTGCTGCCCTATTTTCTCTATTTTTCTTGGCATGATGTTGGTCATGGACCTTGAGGATCTATTAGGATGTCAATTAAACCATTGTTGCACTTTTATGTTGCATTGGGATGCATGCTACATCTATCCTCCTAAGTTGTTATTCAATTGAGTGTTATTTATATTTGTGTTCTCATCTAGCCCTTGCATTTGATCTTCATGATGGTGGTGCACCACACATGAGCACATGCGCGTGCATTTATCGGGTGACTTGCGAGGCCCTACCTCCCATTTGTATTTCAGTGGAGTTATGTTCATGTGGGGTTGGGTTGGGAATATGCATGCATACAGGTACTCATTGTGTGATGAACATGGGTATGTAGGGTAAGGTGGTAGAGGGCCTTCTCTCGTAACTCATGCAGTGTCCCCAACATGGTGTATGTGTAGAAGTTTTTAACAAGTGATAACTTAATAAATTGATAGATAATTAAAGAAGATAAGAAATTATGGTCAACCTCCTAAGGGTGGTACTGAGGGGAATGGTTATTTATTTCAGCATGTTAGCCTCTCAAGGGTGTATTGAGGGGAATAGTTGTTTGTGTGCTACAAATTGGGTAATTCTAAGTTACCAAATCTCCACCAAAATCCCTACATAGTTACCGATGGATTGTTAGACTAGGACCTATTGTACTTGCATTATGGCATGGTCTTGGATTCTATCATCATTATTATTTGGTGTGTATGTTAGCCATGGATGTTGCTTTATGTGTGTTTGTGGTTGGATCATTATCTCCATCAGAATGATGGGTGTGGGCCTACGAGTTCCATGTGGTTGGGAGGTGTAGCTACCTATACTACTTCTAGGGACCGGCGTATAGAGATGGTCTATTGTCCTAGTGCGATCGTTGCTAGATATTTTCACTTGGTACTTTAGGTTCCAAAGTATGCTTTCTTGTGATTTATGCTTTCATTAGAATGCTTGTATATCATGTTAGATGATGTTAGCTTCTATCACATTTCCTTATTATGATGATTATCTTATGATGGTTGATGTTACTCGTATTTGTAGGATTATCTTATGCTTTACTTCTAGCATGTTTTAGTAGTGGCATCCCTTATATGATAATACCGACAATCTGATCTAGAGCTTAGGATGTTATGTGTAGGGGATGGCTAGGGCCCACAATGATCTTATGATGCTATTATGGTTGGGAGGAACCATGTACTTAGTTTGGTTGTTCTGCACATTGTGATGTTGTTTTCAGTACACTGCGATGTTACCTTCTATAATTTCCCCTTCCTACTTGTTAGATGGTTAGATGTTGTTTCCATCTTTTAATAGTGTGTTTGAGTGTTTATGCCTCAAAAGATGGATCCAGTACTCCCCAGTGTGGAGCAAATTCATCCCTTACCTTTTTACCCTTTTTGGTTTTGGCATGTTGTTTTGGGATTTCATGCAAAATTGTGCATCCTTGCGTGAGGATGCAAGAGCTCGTGTGGCATGTTGGGTTTCTTCACGTGGATTGGCACTTCTCGTGCAAAACCCAACACTAGTGTTGGGTTCTTTGGTTGTATGGCCAAGCACTTTATCACGATACATGGTGCACATCCTCACACAAAAGACACTTCCTCATAGGGCATGCTACACATCTTCACTCAAAAACTTATTATTTTGTGGTCCTCATGCAAAAAATAAGGGGCATCTCTGCTAGTTTTTGAAGATCAATTTTTGGAGATTCTAGTACCCTTTGGGGTTGCTTAAATTACCATGCTCTGATAGATATTCAATTCCTTGTTTTTTTATCATTTGGATTTCAGTTTCCATTTGTGTGTGTGTTAGTTCAGGTAGTGGTGTTTGGAGATTCGTTGGTTTCCAGGATGGTGGTTAAGTCTTCCATTGCGATCTATGTGATCTATGTATGATGTTTTAATGTGCACTCATACTTGTAAAAAAAAAATCTTGTATTTCATCCTTCTTCCAAGGATCTCCAAGCGGGGAATTATATCTAGTATCAGAGCCCATGTTGCAACATTGGGATCTCTATGTTATGCTTCCGCTATGGTTTTGTTTTCCATTGTGTATTGCTATATTATGTTTAACTATTTGATATCTCATTGGTTCATGCTTCAACTCTTATGATTGTGATCCAATTGTTCTAACTATACCTTATTGTTCCCATAGTGATCCCTCCTGCAAGTAGATCTGGTGGTCAAGCCGGTACCTATAGCAGTAACTATGGGGAAGAACACCATGAAGAGAGATGTTAGAAAGGAGAGGGAGAATAGGGTAATAACACTAACCATAATGTTATTGAGGCATTGATGCCAGTGCTTTAGGAGATTCTTGCATAGTTGGGCCCTTGTGTAGATGAGCACCAACAGGAACATAATCATGAAGAGGGATCTCATCATGGAGATTCCCATCAGTTAGAGCATAGAGAGGAGGAGCATAAATGGGAACATTCTCGTACACAACCTGATGGAAGAAGGCACCGATGGAGGGGTTATGGTCAGGATGATGATGATTTCACTTAGTTTGAAATGATGCAAGAACTTCAGAGGTCCAAACCATCACTGTTTGATGGCCAAGGGACATGACTCAAGGCTAAGACCTGGTTACTTAATATGGAACATTATTTCTCCTTACTACCTTATGGGAGCAATGTGAATGCATGTTGTGCGATCACACAACATAGGGAACATGGTTTCATTTGGTGAGATGGAGAGAGTGATAGGCTTTGTATCAATGTGGTAGATCTCACTTGGGAGATCTTTGAGGAAAGGTTTAGAGAGAAGTTCGTATCGCCATAGTATCGTGAGGCTCGCATTTATGAATTCCATGAGCTTAGGCAAGGCTTTATGACTGTTGATAAGTATGAGAAGAAGTTCCTTGTGTTGAATAATTTTTTGAGCTACAAGCATGATGAGGCACTCACCACTCAGTATTTTTTCAGATGTCTTAGAGACTCCATCATTGGAGATCTCTATGCTCATCAGCCAAGGGCACTTGTGCTTGATATGGAGAAGGCAAGGATCATAGAGAGAAATGTGGCTAGGGGTTTTAGTGGAAAATTAGGTTCTCAGACCCAAAGTGAATAGACCTCAAGATAGGATTCTTAGTTTACTTAGTATTCTGGAAAGGGCCAAGCCCAATCAACACCATCTCAAAGTGGTAGTAAACGTAGCAAGAAGAGATGTCAACACTTCCTTCAGAAGGATGGGTAGAGTTTAGTTACCATAGGTGGGAAGGGACAAGACCAGAACCATGGGAAATTTTTTTAGAAATATTTCCCTCCTTAGAGTACTCAAAAATATTCTAGTAGGGGTAGTGCACCTTATCCTAGTGCTACCCAAGGTGTTCACAGAACAGGTTCCAACTTTGGAGGAAACTGTTACTCTTGTGGCTAGCCTAGCCATAAATCTTTTGAGTGTTCGATCAAACCATCTTTAGGACCTACTAAGGGTGCAATGAGATTTGAGCCTACTGTAGGAGATGTGGGTAGGAATCACTGAGTCTTTGCGGTGGTTGACAACCATCAAGCCGATCATTAGAGTACAGTAGTTGAGGCTACAAGTATGTTGCATGGTATTTCAACTTCACTTTTGTTTGACTTTGGTGCTTTTGATTCTTTCATTTCATCATCTCTTATTTAGTGATGTGGGCTAGTGGTAGTGTATCAGGTCAATAGGTGGTAGGTTGAGTTAGCCACGGGTTCCAAAGTGGCTGTAGACTCGTTGGTCAAGGGTAGTATTTTGAATTTGGGTACCTTCACCACCACAGTGGATCTATGCATTCTACATCTTGGATCATATGAAATTATGTTGGGCATGGATTGGTTAGCCACCCATTAGGAAAATATCAATTTCCATTGTAAGATGGTACAATATGTTGATGACATAGGTGGGTTGGTGGATGTTTTGGGAGTTTAGAGACCAGTGTCACTTCGAATGATCTTAGCTAATCAGCTGAAGCAGAGTTTGTAGAAGGGTTGTCAGTTTTTTTATTTTTTTATTTTAGTGATCTTGAGGAATCCGAGAGTCATATAGTAACACTTGATGATCACCCACTCCTTTGTGAGTATGCTGATGTGTTTCTTGATGAGATTCTAGGTATGCCACCACATCGTGACATGGATTTTTAGATTGATCTCGTACCAGCAGCAAAGCCAATTTTACAAGCTCCTTACCACATGACTAGTGAGGAGTTGAGTGAGCTTAGATTATAGTTGGAGGAATTGTTGGCCAAGGGTCATATTCATCCAAGTTTATCCCCATGGCATGCACTAGTCATCTTTGTGCAGAAGAAGGATGGTTCTTTGCATTTGTGCATTGACTACCGATAGTTGAATAAGGTGATAGTGAAGAACTATTATCCTTTATCGAGGATAGATGACTTGTTTGATTAGATGAAAGGAGAATGAGTGTTCTTAAAGATTGATCTTAGGTTAGGACACCATCAACTTTGTATCTAGGAGGCTTATATTCATCGAACAAATTTTCATACACAGTATGGGCATTATGAGTTTAGGGTTGTACCCTTTGCATTAACCAATGAACCATCAATATAAATGAGTTTCGTGAATGGTGTATTCCGCACTTACCTCGATCAATACATTATTTTATTCTTGGATGACATATTGATCTATTCGAAGACTGTTGAGGAGCACAAAGTCCATTTATGTTAGGTATTATAGTACTTAAGAGACCATCAGTTGTATGGAAACTTGAGTAAATGTGGCTTCTTCTAGTTAGAGGTGAAGTATTTGGGACACATCATCACTGGTGATAGAATTGTAGTGGATCTAAAGAAGATTTGTGCTATCATGGATTGGTCAGTACCCACTAATGTCTCAAAAGTTCATAGTTTCATGGGATTGGTGGGTTACTACCATCACTTCATGAAGGATTTCTCACGAGTAGCTCATCCTATCACTTCTCTTCAGCTGAAAGGGAAGAAGCATATTTGTTTAGAATAGTGTGAGGCTACATTTAATGCTCTTAAGGAGTGTTTGACTAGTGCATCGGTCCTTGAAATGCCTAATCCTATAGGTGATTTCATGGTTTACACAAATGCTTTGTTGGAAGGCATGGGTGTGGTGTTGATGCAAGATGGTCGAGTGATTACATATGAGTCTAGGAAACTCAAGGACCATGATCTTAACTACCCCACTCATGATTTGGAACTTGCAACCATAGTGCATACCCTTGTCTATAGGAGGTGACATGAGCTATCGGTGATGTCATTGGGAGTGGATTTGTGAGGTCGTATCTTGGAGGCTTTGCCTAGTGACACTTGGTATTAGGAGGTGAGGGCAGAGATTCAGTCTAGACATACCCTTGAGAGGAGATTTTTTAGGTTATATTCTTGAGTTTGATAGACTACTGCAACACTTAGGGCATATCTATGTACCCATGTCGGGAGATCTTCATACCTTAGTTTTTTTAGAAGCACATTGTGCACTGTATTTTGCACATCCCAGTGTTAAGAAGATGCATGCTGATCTTAAACATATATACTTTTGGGTAGGGATGAGATATGATGTTGCTAATTTTTTTGCTAGATGTCTTGAGTTCCAGAGAGTGAAGGCATAGCATTAGCATCCGACAGGTCTTTTGTAGCCGCATAACATTCTAGAGTGGAAGTGGGATACAATATCTATTGATTTTATCATAGGGTTTCCTATGTCATCACAGAGACATGATTGTATCATGGTGATAGTAGACAAGTTGTCCAAGGTAGCACATTTTTCACCCATGAGAGCATCTTACACAACTTCTTCTGTAGGGCATGTTTTCTTGGAGGATATTGTTTTTTTGTATGGGATTCCTCGTCAGATTATTTCAGATAGAGATCCAATATTTACTTCTGCATTGTGGACATCTCACTAGCATGCTTTGGGCATGCAGCTCAATTTTAGTTTAGCTTATCACCTAAAGACTGATGGTTAGACTAAAAGAGTGAATTAGAATATGGAGGATATGCTTCACATGTATGTTATGGATAGACAAGTGAAGTGGGAGGACTATTTGTACCTTATTGAGTTTGCATACAAAAATGAGTATCATAGTTCTCTTGGCATGTCACCTTTTTAGACCTTGTACGGTAGACCATGTCGTACCAATTTGAGTTGGGATTTCTTAGATGATTGAGTTTTTTTGGGTCTAGAGATGATTTAGGATATGGAGCAATAGGTTGTTTGCATTAGGGAGCATTTTCTTATTGCTCAGGATAGACATAAGAAGTATGTTGATGCCCATAGGTTGGATCGTCACTTTTCTATTGGTGACAGGGTGATTTTGAGAGTGTGGCCAAGGAAGAACCCCATCCATTATGGAAAAGGCTCTAAATTGGTGTCATGTTTTGTTAGACCACTTGAGATCCTTGAGAGGATTGGTCCTATTTCTTATCGATTAGTGTTGCCACCTAGCATATCGTGCATCCACGATGTTTTTCATGTTTATGTTTTAAGGCAGTTTATTTTGGATGTGACCCATGTTCTTGATTGGGATGCTTTGTAGGTAATAGATAGACAACTTACTTTGGAGCCCATTTGTATCTTATAGTAGCGGAAGCTGATCTTATGAGGTTGAGACATCAAGCAGGTAAGGGTCCAGTGGGACCCAAGTGATGAAACCTCTATGACGTGAGAGGATGCTACACGACTAAGGGGATTGTACCCCTATCTTTTTGCCAGCTTCCAAGAGTAAGCCTATGCTATTGGGGGAGGATGTAGTGCCTCTCATGTTTGCAGTTTTTACCTTGTCTATTTTTTATTCGAGAGATACTTGATACTCTTATTATTTGTACTTTAAGATGACCTGAGGGTGGGATGTTATAGTTTGATTTAGTATCATAGATGTTTTACTGCTATGTTGTTCAGTTTATCATATTTTCATGTTGATGCCATTTTGAGATGATAGTAGGTCTATGATGATATCTTCTTATCTAGTATTTGGACATACTTTCTGATTATTTTATGTGATGGATTTTATGCTATGGTTATTTACATAATTCTTGTCTTTTATGGTTTATGCGAACGTGAGTCATGTAAATGGATTAATTAGGTATTTGATACATTATTGCTTTGGCTATGATATTATATGCAATTGCACTTAATCATGTGTTTTAGTGTGCATGAATTATATCCCTAGCAGTGGCCTATGGAGTTAGTGATTCAACTATTCATATTTTACCAATGTCGTCCCTGTATGGTCAACGTATCCTTCTTTAACTATTTAAATGAAACCTTTCAATGATTATTAAATCTGAAATCATCTACATTATGTGATTAGACCAATGAGCATGTCTGTGCATTTAGAGGTTCACATTATCACAAAAGTTGTTTAGTGATTTCTATGATTTTGGGTTTTTGGGCTTTAAATCTTCTCAAATTTAATTTTTGGCAGCTTTGCTTTAGGTGAATTCCTATTACGAGGAATAACCTATTTTTGTTTGGTTTAATTCAGAGTCTAGCTAGTCCAACTAGCTATTTTCCCTAATCAACTATTCACTCAAAAAGTGAATAAGTATTGAAAAAGGAATTTTACTATTCACTTCTCACATTTTGAAAATACAAATTTGAGAGCTTTTTTGAGAATCCTCTTTTGGAGGATCATGTTTCTGTTCATTCTAAGAGCTATGAATGTGGGATCTTCACAAGGTTGGTCTTGTTGGATCTAGCTTAGGTAGACCTTGCTTTGCCATGATTTTTGGCAGATTTAGCGGGTGTTTTATTTTATTGGGTTGTTTTTGGTTTTTGCCCCTTTTTTTGTCAGGCAGGGCCTTCCCATTTTGTTGTTTTTGCTTCATTTCAACTTATGTTTCTCGTAGCAGTTTTTTAGGAGGTTGAGAACTAGTTTTCCCCTCCATTTCTATTTGCTGGTTCTACCAAGTTGGTTGGGTATGAACATTTTCCCAATTTTTGGGATGGGGGTTTGGGGTTTTGTACCATTGTGCTAGCCATTTTTGCATATGGTGTCCAAACCCAAATATTATTGGATTGTTGGGGGTTTTTGCCTCATTTTGTGTGCCACCCTATTTTCTCAATTTTTATTGGAATGATGTTGGTTGTGGACCTGGATGATCCATTAGGATGTTAGTCAGACCACTATTGCACTTTTATGTTGCATTGGGATGCATGCCACATCCATCCTCCCAAGCTATTATTCAGTTGAGTATTATTTTTTTTTGTGTTCTCATCCAACCCTTGTGTTTGATTTTAATGATGGTGGTGCACCACACAAGAGCATGTGTGCATGTATTTGATGGGTGACTTGTAAGGCCCAACCTCTTGTTTGTATTTCGCTGGAGTTATGTTCATGTGGGGTTGGGTTGGGAATATGCATATGGGCACTCATCATGTTATGAGCATGGGTATGTAGGATAAGGTGGTGGATGGGCTTCTCTTGTAACCCGTGCAATGTCCCCTATATGGTGTATGTGTAGAAATTTCTAATAAGTGATAATTAATTGATGGATAATTAAAGAAGATAAGAAATTATGGTTAGCCTCCTGAGGGTGGGGCCGAGGGGAATGGTTATTTATTTTAGCACGTTAGCCTCCCAAGGGTGTATCAAGGGGAATAGTTGTTTATGTGCTACAACTTGGGTAATTCCAAGTTACCAACTCTCCACTAGAGTCCCTACATAGTTACCCATAGATTATCAAACTAGAACCTATTGTACTTGCATTGTGGCATGGTCATGGATTCTGTCATCATTACTGTCTGGTGTGTGTGTTAGCCATGGATGTTTCTTTGTGTGTGTTTGTGGTTGGATCATTATCTCCATCAGCACAATGTTAGTGGGCTTATGGATTCCACATGGTTGGGAGGCGTAGCTACCTATACCACTGCTAGGGACCAGTGTATAGAGACAGTCTATTGTCCTAGTGCGACCATTGTTGGATGTTTTCACTTGGTACTTCGAGTTCTGGAGTATGCTTTCTTGTGATTTATGCTTTCATTGGAATGCTTGTATATCATGTTAGATGATGTTTTTTTTTTTGTTGCATTTCCTTACTATGATGATTAGCATATGATAGTTGATGTTACTCGTATTTGTAGGATTATCTTATGCTTTACTTCTAGCATGTTAGATTTCCTTATGCTTATGTTGTAGCATGTTCTAGTAGTGACGACCCTTATATTATTGACAATCTGATCAGTAGCTTGGGATGTCACACGTGGGGGATGGCTAGGGCCGATGATGGTCTTATGATGTTATTATGGTTGGGAGGAACTGTGTACTTAGTTTCGTTATTCTCCACATTGTGATGTTGTTTTCAGTTATCAAGATGTTGTTTTAAGTACACTATGATGTTACCCTCTATACTTTCTCCTTCCTACTTGTTAGATGGTTAGATGTTGTTTCCATCTTTCAGTATTGTGTGTGAGTGTTTACACCTCAAAAGGTGGATCTGGTACTCCCCGATGTGGAGGAAATTTGTCCCTTAGCTTTTTAACCTTTTTGGTTTTGGCATTTTGTTTGGGATTTCACGCAAAATTGTGCATCTCGTGCAAGGAAAAAAAATCTCATGTGGTGTATTTGGTTTCTTCGCTTGGCTTGGTACTTTCTTACACAAAACCCAACACCAGTGTTGGGTGCTTTGGCTTTATAGCTTTTTCGCTTTATGCACATCCTTGCATAGAAGGCACTTCCTTGTGGGGCATGTTGCACATCTTCACATGAAAACTTGTCAGTTTGTGGTCCTCACACAAAAAATAGGGGCATCTCCATTGGTTTTTGGGGATCAATTTTTGGTGATTCTAGTACCCTTTGGGGTTACTTAAATTACCATGTTGTAATAGATCATAGATTCCTTGTTTTTTTATCATTTGCATTTCAATTTCTAGTTGTGTGTGTGTCAGTTCGAGTAGTGTTGTTTGGAGATTTGTTGGTTGTCGGGATGGTGGTTAAGTCTTCCATTGTGATCTATGTGATCTGTGTATGATTTTTTCATGTGCACTCATAATTGTAAATTTTTTATCTTGGATTGTATTTCATCCTTGTTCTAGGGATCTCTGGGCAGGGCATTACATAAAGGTTCATCAAAGTTTAACATCCTCATCATGAAGTATAGTTTAAACATGAACATATGTTTGAGAAGTACTAGGAGACAAAGAATGAGAAGGAGGGTTAGGAAAAGGATTAGGAGGGTCATCAACTAAGATTATTACATAATCCAAAGATGGAATAAGCCAACCACATAAAGACCTAACCATAATCTTGAAATAAGGAAAAAATGTATTAATTAATCCCATAATAGTATAAGCAAGGAGAGTATAGAAAGCCAAAAAAATCATGAAATGAAAGCAACTCTCATAAACATCATAAGTACTATTAAGAGATGCAAGAAAAGGAATATTGAGAAAAATAGCAATACAACAAAAGAGATTCATAATGCAAGATGAAAGCTAAAAAAGAGAACACAATAATCTAGCTCCAATAAAAAAAGGGAATATGTCGGATTTGCCAAAAATATGTAGGTGAAACTAATTGATACAAAATAATTGAGACTAAGGGATCTAACTCCAAAGTTAAAAAGAGGAGACATGCCAGGTTCACCAAATATGTGTAGGAGGAAAAGGAGTCAACCACCCTAGAAACTAATGAAGGGGAAAACCAAGATTCACCTTCTAAAGTAGACCTAATTAATACAAAAATAAGTGTCAATCTATGACCTAATGCAAAAGGGTGAATTATTTGGTTTTAGTTCCCTCTCAGCTCCACCTTAAGAGGGTTTTAGGCAAGAAGATATGCAATATGCAACTAAAATATAAAGATATGATAAACTCTATTGAAATGGAAATGAAAAGATGATATACCTTGCAAGATACAAACCTGAAAAATGTGTTATTAAGTGAGTTCCAAAAGTTCTAAATCCCAAAATTTGGATTGAAAATGGTGAGGTCTACAAAACCCAGAAATCATTTAGCTATTTGGTAGAGTTTAATTGTCTTAGTAGGGATGACTTTAGGCAGTAGCGAAGAAATATGACCCTGATCAGTAGTGTCCAAAAATATAGAATACTAGAAAGTGGTAGATGTAGATTTAACATGAAAAAAAATGTAAATTATGAATATGCTCTTGAATTTAGAATGTATTCATGTATGTAGATGCAATAGGTTTGACTCAACTTCAAAAACCATAAGAAAGGAAATCAAAATAAAACCAAAAATTTCATGAATGAATGTTCTTGAAATTCTCATTAGGAATGAATGTAGAAGATGAAACAAAGGATCTTGAATATTGAAAATGCTAGATCTTGCATAAACTTCTTCAATTGCTTGAGCTTGAATCCTTGATCTTCAATGAAGAGATTGCTTGAATTCCTAAAATGTTTGAAGAATAGTTCACAACTTGAGTGCTTAAGAGAGTGTGAAATGAGATATGATTGCATGATGCAAAATGAGGAAAATAGATGGGCTTATAAAGGTTTCAAAATAGCTTTCTTGTATAGGTCAACTGTACTTAGAAATTAATACCTTGGATCAATTTAAACATGAGACCTGAGAAGTAGACACAAATTAGGGCCTTATAAGTGACACATTGAATCCATAATTGAGTAGGGATGCACTATGCCCATGATAAGTGGTGCCTAGAACCTTTGGGATTCCCTTGGGATCCCAAAATAGGTTTTGAATATTGGAAATCAAGTGTAAATTTTGAGATAAGTCCATTATGGTGCAAAAAATATATTCTAAGTGATTGGATGAAGTAAATGGAGGACCTAAGTGGTTAGATCCTACCTTGAGCTTTACACCATGAAATAAGAACACTAAGGATGGTCCATTAGGTCCTACCCTAATTTCACCTAGGAGAAATGAGCAGAAAGGAGGAGAAAGGGGAATAGATGCAAATAAGTGTGATCCTTGCATTAAATGGGTGCTAAAGCATCATTAAGTTGAGGTTCTTCCAATTTAATATGGTGCACATCCAAGCATTTCAGGGCATTTTCAAGTACTTGATCAAGAAGATTTTTATCAATTTATGGTTTCCTTTCTTTATGAAACCCTTGTCTATAAGGATTTTACAATGCTTGTGTAATGTAAATGTCAAATTTGCAATGAAGGACGTACGGAATCTCCACAAATGCAATGGATCTACCAAAACCACATCATGGAGAAATGGATGTAAATGTGAATCAATGAAGGATATTGTGAATTCCATAATGTAGATCTCATTCCTTGATGACCAACATATGCCAAATCTTGAAGATGAATGGTCACAAAGGATCCTTAAGTCTTAGCAGCCTTGAATGCTTGATAAAAATGTAATTTTTTGAGTTCTTGAGAATGACTTTAAATTCTTGGATGTCAAGTGGATGTCCTTGGATCTCTAGTTATGCCTCATTATGTGAAAGTGAGGTTCCTAGGCTTCGTTTTATACTAGTTTTTGGGTGCAAAAACAAAGAAATCTAAGTGGGACACTCAATTTCCAAATTTGCAATGCCAAGACTAAAATGGCCTTGGAACCTAAAGTCCTCAATGAATAGGTCAACCTATTCAAGGGTTCTCCCAAAAAGAGCTAACCCCAAGGTCTTGGTAACTACACATATGGAAATGCAAGATGTAATACAAGATAGGAGAAAGATATGATTGAGAATGATCCATCCATAGTCCATAAGGTCACTAAAGGGGAGAAGGTAAAGGGTCTTAAATAATTGATGATTCCATTTTAATATGGTACACATTGTACAAAAGAGATACGATAAAATAAGGATCTAACAACTCCATCAAGAAGGTGCAAATAAGGATATATAAAATGTTAGGGTCACCATAATATATTGTGAAGGTGAACACAAAATGATGCAAAGTATGATCTATTAGTAGTACCAAAAGGTATGAAGCATGAAAGTGATGGGTGAACCAAAAAGTATGATGAAGGTGAACATGAAATGATCAAAAGTAATATGTATCACTAATATAAAAAATATATGAAGAATGAAACCTATGAGTTCACTAAGATGTATGATGAAGTTGAACACACAATGATGAAAATTAAGATATAATATCAATATCAAAAAGGTATGAAGTCTAAAAGTGACGGGTTCACCAAAATGTATCATAAAATATTAAGTGGATGAGATATGTGTTGATTAATTAACCTTTTATGTACATTAGGAAAGAGAAATAGGTACTTTAAAGCATAACCCTAAAAAAATTGAATCAAATTAGTGCAACCCAAATGGATATAGGGGTGTCAATACTAAATCCAATCTCTTTTAAACATGTACATGAACGGATCTATTTCTGTGTGATTGTTCTTTCCCTTAATTGTAATGTTGATTTTTTGATAATCCTTAATGTATTTATCTAATGTGAATTAATTAGCCAATTAAAATGAAAGTAATGTAGGAACAAAAATGACAGTCAAGAATATACAAAGATACGATTTAATGTATCAAAGTAAGTGCAATGAAATAGCAAAGCAAGATATTTAAATCACCTTAAGAATTTGAAGTGGAAACCAATTCAAATTTGGAAATCGACTATCAAATGAAAAAGAATTCTTAAAAATAAATGGATCTAGTATAAAAAAGACTAAATATGCAATTTATAATATCTAAGGGTTCTAGGACAAGGAGGACATAGTGGTATAGGTTGATGTGGAGGGTCAAGGTCAAGATGTAGAGGTTGAGGTCAACTTATACCTTTACTATGATATTGCTATTAAGATTATACCTTTACTATTTAAAATTTCAGGTTCTAAAGCTTTGATAGTGACAATAAACCCTAAGTTCATGTCCTCATATTTTTTGATTTGAAAATATATGAATCTAGATCTATACCCAAGAAAAACAAAAAAATTTAGGGGGAAGGGGATTTCCTTGGTCAAGCTTCTATATATGAATTAACCTTGAAATGATAAAACATGTAATAATAAGATAAGTGTAATTATTCACCTTACTTTCCAAATGTCTATGGATGGATTTAGATCCACTAACCAAAAAATTGTAATAATTCTTATATGTAGATGTACGACGATGAATTTAGGTTGTCTCTTTAAATGAATTAGATCTACAAATGACAAATCATATATTTGTGGATGTAAGTATGCTCAAATGCATTAATGGTTGTATTATTGAATTCTTGTGCAACGTTCATGTATGTAGATCCCCCTCCTTTTATAACCAACTCCACTATCTCCAATGAAGAAAGAAGTTAGATCTTGAGAAGGAAATACATAACGTAACATGAGATGAGAACCTCCAATGAATCCTCATGTGTCTTGCTTGAATTTCTTGAATGCACCTTGAAAGCTTACTTGGAAATGTTGACTTGAATATGATGTCTACACAAACTGGTTTCCAAATATATCATATCCTCAAATAAAGTGAGTAAAACTACTTTATATATTGAATTTGGATTCAAAATCAAAAGGGATTAACACCTTTAAGAAAGAGAGAAATAAAAAAAACCCCAAAATGGGTCTACAATTATGAGGCAAATCACTTCAAGTAGAGGTCAACCTTGACCCATAACTCAAGTATAGGTCAACCTCAACCTATACTTGGAGATTCTGCACACCATAATTAACTCCAAGATCTCAAGGGTAGAGATGAAAAACTATAAAATTAGATAGAAAAATGAGGAAAAAGTGGGAATTTTAGCATAAATTCTTCCATGTTCTAGGAGATCAATAAAATGGGGCCTTAGAAGTCTTTAGAGCCTCTAAACTAATGGGTGCTAACTTTTGAGATGGTACATAAGCATATAATTCATATTTAGTTAATTACATCACATTTAGACAATCAAACTTAAACACCATAAAGTAACCAAACAAAACTCTTTATATTGTGTCCAATCTCCCTAGCACTCTTAGCTAATAGCATGAGGTGGTACAAGGAATTTGTGCATCCTTTGAGGTTTTAAACAACCTCTAGGAAGGTGTTGTTAAGGGGGGAATATGAATCAAATAAATAAAACCTTAAGTTCATCACATAGCCATACTTTCATGACTCAAAGAGGGAGCTAAGAAGATTCGTCCTTTTAATTCCAACTCTAAGATTACTAGATCTAGGAAGATTATTGCCAACCGAGTGATAAAGTAGCACTAATGCAAACAATGGCCTAATGGTTATAAGGTTGGAGAAAGGATACAAAGGTCCTTAAAACCCTAATTTAGCAAGAGCTATGAAGAGCAACTAAGTAGATGTGCAATATAGAACTAAGATATAAAGTAGTGTATTGAAATAATATCCAAGATCTACAACTTGCAATAAAAAGGGGTTTTTATTGGTGATGGGGGGTTTACCTTAGTCAAAATCCAATTTAGGAATTAAAATTGAATTGAAATAATTGAATAGAAAAAAATCACCTTACAATAGATGGATCTCTCAAATCGAATGTAGTGTGCTTACTTCACCAATTGATTTGGATCAAGAAGATGAAGATGAATGTATGTAGAAGATGCAAGAAAGGATCTTGAATGGATTGAAGGAGATCTTGAAAGATGGATCCCACAATTTCTTGAATACTTGATCTTCAAGGGAGGAATTGCTTGAAGAATGCTTGAAGACTTGAATGCTTGAGTATGAGTACTTGATATTGTGAATGCTTGATGTTGTGAATTATTGATGTGAAAAGGAAATGAGAATGCTTACTTTTATAGAGATCTCAAAGTTACCAATGCCTCAAACTTTAAAATAAGGGGAGACCCATCTTAAAGTGGAGCAATAAATGAGATTTCTTAGTGGAGTAAATTAAGGATTATTAATTTGAATTAATAAATGTCTACCCCAATTTATAAAATAAGAGGACACACATTATATTAATTTAAAGGGGAGATAAAATATTATCTAAGATATGACCAATTTTAAGTATTAATTTAAATTAATTAATAAATGAGGACACAATATTTAAAAGAAATAAAGTTCTAACCCATTTATATTAATTCTAAATTTATAAAAGGTCCAATGAGATGAAATTAGTTATTTAAATGGAGGAAAATAGAAGATAAATCCAATTAAATGATAGAATCACATTAAATGGGTGCTAAGCCTTCATTAAATTGTAGTGCTTCCAATTTAAGATGGTACAGGTGCATTATTTTCTTCCCCACAATATCATATACTCTTGATACTCTTGATCATAGTCTTTAATTATTAGTGTTTATTTATCGTATTTATGTCATCTATCATTGATTATATCGTCTATCTAGTTGTTCTAGATATGGAAATACCAAAAAGGTGAATTGACAGAAGCAAGTCTCCAAACAACCTCAACACATTTCCTTGCTTCTCTATGTGCAAGTTTCATAGGAGGAGGATGTAAATCAACCCATCAACTTCTTCAACTCCCTTTGTGAGAATATATTTCTTCTATTATCATCTTATTTTTGTCATTTCTATTACATAATCATATTTCTCATTTTATGTTATCAATGTTAATTTACTTTCTATTATATTAGTTATTATCTTTATTTTTTGTCTCATCCTCTATACTCTATATGTATAAGACTAATGCACATTGTATTTTTGCCTTGTACCTATATTGTAGTTATGTACTTATATGTATGCCTTGGACAACTGGTGCAGGGGTACTAATAATTTTGGTTTAGATTATGTGTTGTTATTTTTAATAAGTTTTGAGGTTGTGAATCTTGTTAGTTGAAGTCTTAGTGAAGTCCCATTTTGGTTGTAAGGACCCTTAAAGGTAACAATAACTAATTTTGGCTCAAATCTACCAAAGGTACCAAATATGGGAATCATGGTTAGGAATAGTTATTTAGCATCCAATTAGGTTATTTATTGGTCTTGTGATTAATTAAGATACTGGAAGTGACCAAGAGGGTTTGAGCCACTTGGAAGTGACCAAGAGGGTCAATGACCAAACTTTCTCCAAAGTTGACAAATTGCTCAAATGTTGCTTGAGAAAATTTTGCAAGTTTTGCAATTACATGCACAAATTCAGTTGTGATTGAGTGTAACTGATCCAAGAGTATGTTAAAAGACCATTTAATTCATTGGTAGAAGATTAGTCATTGGTGGAAGAAATAAAAAATATTGTTTACATGATCTATTAACTATTTACTCTTATTTTTTGGTTTTCCTATACACTCTTGTTGTGTATGACTTTTTATGGGTTTTTCAAGTCCTATAACTTATCAGCTCCTTTAGCCTTATGAGTTGCACTTTCATCAAAGTTGGTTTGAGGATTTGAAGTTTTATGTAGAAGAAGAGTAATGGTTTGAAGCCAAACCAATCTTAATCCCTCAAGAACTTAGGGTTTGGATACAAAATGGCAATATTATAGTGTGGGTCAACAAGTTTGACTCAAAAACTACATTGTTGAATCCTGGTAGCAATACCACCATATTATAGCATCCCACAGTGGAAAATCCAAAATATTTCTTGGAATAATAGGATGGGATGTATAGGAAACTTTCAATCTAGATTTGGAGTTTCCAACATTGATCTTCCATTTTGAAGATAATGCCCTAGGCTGATCACAATGTGGTGGTGAGCCATGAATGCAAGAAAAAAACTGACATTTGTGGAAAGAAATATGAATGTGTGGGATCTAAAGGTGGGTTCAAGCTCCCTAAGAAAGTGTAGGGTCTAATTTAATGCCCAAATCTAGAGGGGAGCTTATCAGTGAATGTTTTTAATTCATTCTTGTATCTTGGCTTCATTGCAGTGCATTAGGCCTAATTATGCCCAAATTGGATTAGGTGGGTTGGGAGTGAAAACCAAGTCTTAATTTTTTGATATTGTTTGATATCCCAAAAATGGTATTCAAAACTCTTTTAATACGCAGTTCATTCAAGAGATTAAGGAGGAAAAAGCTAATTACTCGATTAGGTGGGAAATTGAATTAAGTCTCACATTAGGCCTAACTAAGCCAAATCTCATGGTTTTTTTTTTTACTTGGGTTCAAAGGTTCCATTGGCATATTTAGGGTCTAATTAAGATGGAATCCCATTTATCCATAGTAGGAAGGTGGTTATGTTCAAGAACTAGTTGGTAGAAGGGTTATGGGAAGGAAGACCTCAAGAGGGGTTAGGACACAAGGTTAAACAAACAATGAGGGTTTTGAAATCCATAAGAGGGATTAGGATTGTCTAATTTAAGACCTTGGGAAGCCAGTGGAAAAGTCCTTGTAGAATCCTTGGGAAGGTTAATTAGTTGGGAAGACCATTGGTAAGACCTTGACAACCTAGATTATCTTAGTGTGTTTGAATTAGCTAGAATCTCTTTGCATCATATTGGTATCATAACCAATATTTTATTTGAAAAACTTGGTTTATGTAAGACTTATAGGAGTCAAAGGATAACACAATGAATCTAAAGTGAATGATCCAAGAGGTTATCAAGAAGTTAGTCCAAGAAATGATAGCAGAGGCACAAGTGCAAGAAATCAAGAATGAGAAGGATAAAGGTAAGATCACAAAATGTGGAGACATTGATGAAGAAGACAATGCACGAGAGGTAACTTAAAAGACATAGATAACACAAGATCAAAAAGAATTTTTGTACACCTTCAAGTCACTTGATAAGGAAAATTTTGAAGATTTTCCCATGCATGAAAAAATATATGTAAGCATAGAATAGACTATAAACAAATGAATACAATCTAATCAAGCACACCCAATAAAGAATTTAAAATGAAATAAAATAACAATAAGACTTTTACCTCAACTTACCACATGCAATGTGCCTCCATTTTCTGCCTAGCTTTGAGTGCTTCATAAATTGAGCTCTCAAATTCTATAAATATGCTTCTCCTTCATGGTATGCTTCAAAGGTTTGGAGATTTATAAAACCAATTCAATTATATGAAAAATGAACCTAGAATGCTTCCAAAAAATGTATGATATGATGAAAGGTGATTTGATGAGCTATGATCCTAATGATGCCATGGTAACAACTCTTTGAAAATGATAATAAAATTGCTAATGGATACTCAAGATTGTTAATGATTGTGATAATTATAGAATGCTCAAATGCTCAGGATTATTTATGATTGATAATAAAATTATGAATGGGAATTAAGGTTACTTTTAAAGAGTTTTGGGACACTCTAACCTAGGTGGAACTATCCAATGATGGAGAGTGGAAGTTGGACAAGTGTGGAGTTAGGATTAACATGGTTGAGAGAGTTGAGTGAAAGAGGAAATTGGTTGGGATATGAGAGGAAGAATAGGGAACATTTTCCTCTCACCTTGACACAAATGTATTTGATAGGGAGAAGGAAGACACATGGCATTTATCTTATAAAGGCCATTGAGAGAAGAGTGATGAGACCCTGCTCTTAATGATGAATCTTTGTACAAGTGTCCTATGAGTCACTTTTGACCTATTTAAGTAGCTTGAACAACCACTATAATGTAGAGGAGGTGACAAGGAATTTTTCACAAAGAGGAAAGTTTCCCCCAAGACCAAATCATGTGAGAGAAAGTGTCCCTATAACTCATTCTTTGGATAACCCTCTTTGACCTCTTAAGAATAAGACACATGGATGATGACAAATAGACTTAAACAATGATTAAATAAACTTAATTATTTATACAAATGTGAGGTTTCATGTGACATGGACTAGTAATGTGGACTAGGAGACTTGGTCACTATGTAGGGTAAAATGGGATCAACCTCCCCAACACATTTAGAAGGGGGAAGACTGAGATCCACCCCTTATATTAGGTTTGATGGATACAAAATAAAGTACCAATGAAAAACCCTAATGTAAAAGGATGAATAACTTGGGGTTTATTTTCCTCTCACCTCCACCTTAAGAGGGTTTAAGAAAGAAGATATGAAATTTAGAGCTGAGATATAAAAATGTGGAAAAATGGCAAAGAATATGGAAATAAAAGAGATGAAGATGAAATACCTTGTGAGATACAAACCTAAAAACTAGTTATTAAATGACCTCTGAGAGGATTGATTCCTAGAATCTAGACTGAAAATTGTACTATAGACAAAAACCAAAAATCATTCGATGAACAATCAGGGGCGACCTCTTCAATATCAAAATGGAGCATCAAGGGTGCAATGTGCCCCTGATGAAAGATGTGCGATGCTAATTATTATTTTTCAATTATGAAGAAATCCAAAAAGGGTATCCAAATCTCCAACCTATTCCCCAATCTGAGATTTGAAACCTACAAAATGAAGGATTTTTTGTTTTTTATTTGTTGGGGGTGGGGGAGGGGGGGGGGGGGGGGGGGGGGGGGGGGGGTTGCCTTAGTCAAACCTTAGTTTGGGAATTAACCTTGAATTTAAATAGTTCAACTGGAATGCTAGCAAGTAGTAGTGATAGATCTAACATGAAGCAATGCATATCTATGAATATGGTCTAGAATTTGAAATGTAATCAAGTATATAGATGTAATATCTTTGGCTCAACTTTAAAACCCTAGAAAGGAAATCAAAGTGAAACTAAAACCTTTTTGTATGAATGAGATTGAAATATGCCTTATAAATGAATGTCGATGAATGTAGATATTGAGAGGTTGAATGTAGAAGATGCAACAAAGGGTCTTGAATGTATGAAAGGAGATCTTGAATGTTGAAATGAAATGCTAGATCTTTCATAAACTCCTTCAATGACTTGAATGAAAAAATCCTTGATCTTCAATGAAGAGTGGTCGGTCAGCTTAATACCTTAGTAATGAAGGATTGGACATCCTTTCACAGTGATTCAATGGTCAAAAAACATCATGTGTTTTACTTAAAATATTAGACTGACTTCATTTAATTTATCAACCTCGAAGCGTAAACTTGAAATGATGATTGGAAAGTATATGCTCTAATTCCTCTTTAAGTCATTAAAACTATAAAAAAGACAATTATGAAGGAAATATATGCTAGAAATTGAAACAAAAACTTAACGCAAAGCTTAAAGTAATGTTACAAATGGTAAACCTATCTATGCACCTATATTGCAGGAAAAATTCACCGATTCTGTTATCAATGGCTACACAAGCAACATCATTCTATCTTACTTAGAAACAACAAGGAATTGAAATCTATTCTAATAGAATAGTTTATTCACCAAGTGAGCCCCCTTGGATGAGTGAATAGAAAATACAATCAAGATAAGAGATATAAACTTGAACTGTGCATTCTATTCATTCATGGTGAAATATTACACTTGAAAAATAGTATCACACTCTACTGCTATGAAAATCAACTTATTCTATTCTTCTTCCAACTAACTATGCTCAAAGCTACAATAGTCATTATTTAAAGGAAATTACAACTACTTCCTAACTCTATCATCACTCCCTTAATGAGGATCAATTACAAACTCATAAAGTTTGAAATAGAAACAAGATTAATCACAAATAAATCATACAAGAATATAGCAAGTTGTGGAAGCTACATTTGCGTGTTGCAACAATAGAAAGCAATAAAAGATTTGCTCCACTTGTGAAGGTTTAGCAATTCGGTTGGCTTTGACTTCTTTAGCACTGAAATGCTAATCTTTGAATATCCGTAGAAAATGCGTACAAAATCATCAATGCGCACACAACCTCCACATACATATATTTATTTTCATCATCAATATTAGAAAAAAGGTGTAAAGTTCAAATTACCACTCTTGTAAATCCTATGGCTATAGAAGGAAAACTAACCAAGACATAGCATAGATGGGGAAAAATTTATCAACATGTAACATTACTTCAATATACCATTTATGTCCATAGATTCAAGCAAGTATAGTATATTTAAAATATCCATACTTCTACTTCATGTCTTAACATATATATAACATATACATAAAAGCATAAGTTCATCTACTTAAAACCATAAAGTCGTGACTATTTTGCAAGACAACTATTTGAAAAAAAGATAAAAAGAACTTAGAATGATGGCCTCTTGGAGCCCCATCATTGCCCCCAACTAAGCTATTGTTGGTCTCCAACAACCATAAAATTTCTTATTCTGGCCCAAACTCTCCAATCACTAGTTGTTCTTTCCCTTGGCTCATTCTTAACATAGTCAAAGTATCCATAAAATGTCATGATCCTCCTCCATCACCACACTTCTTCTGACATATCATGATCCTCTACATTTTTGTTCACTAGTAGTGGATGTAGGAGAATGAGATGTTGAAACCTCAATGAGATCCAATACTTGCACAAACTCCTTCCCAAATTGATATAGCATGGAATTATGATAGTAGAAAGAGTTACATTTTGAGGAGAGTGGGGTTCTCTTATCTTTATTTCATGTGGCATCCATGTCCACCTTTTTCTTGAAGCAACAATTGTTGTTTCAACATCATGAGATGAGTGTTGCTCCCAATCTACAAAGGCTTGTTCTCTTACTAGGTATACTTTACTAGCTCCACCAGGGTTTCCTAGAATAGAAATCCAATCCAAAGATGTCCACCAAGATTTATGAACTTTTGGTCTCATAAATAGAGGAGTTGTCATTTCATTGTCCTTGTAAGGTGCATCTTGATGTTCCCTACTTATCTTATTCTACATCCAAGACATTACTACTCTCAAATACACATCTCCTATGTAAAGGAGTGAGTTCCACTCTGTATCATTACACATTGCTTAATTATATAGATATAATTCATGCAATAATTTCTTCAAAGTCATTGGAACAGATTAGAATGCATCATAAAACTCATGTGGAGTTGAAATGGAGGGATTAAGCCCTTCCACAATTATAGTTAGTTTGAAATGTACAAGTTGTTCTTTGAGAAATAATGCATACACTGGTGATGGTGATCTACATTCCATCAATTTAGGAATCAATCCCGTGACTTGTTCAATCTTCCTCTTTAAAATTTCATTCTGGTTTGAGCTCTATTTCAACTAATAAAATTTTTCATTAATGATATTTTTCAAATTTTCTTTTTCCAACTTCTATTATGCTCTTTCCCATAACAATTTTTGGAATAAATTGATCCCTACAGACAAGGTTGTAGACAAATTCAGTGGTGGCAATGGTTCCTAGTTGAGAATGTATATCCATTCAAATGTCAAGTGAGAAGCTCTTATGGCCCTCTTTGGCATGGAACATTCTCCCTTCCATATGACAAGCATTGTCACCACATTCTCTTCCTTACTAGACTTTGCTACTACTTTAGCCATTGTTTCTAGTCCATCTTGGTTGAGCTTCTCCATTACTTCTTCAACAATTTCTAACTTCAATTCTAGGTAGTCCTCAGAAGGAAGATCTTATGAATTCCCACAAGTATCCTACATAACAAAATTTTCTTCAAATTCTTTAGGCTCTTCAGAATCCTTATTACTATCAACAAGTACATAGTTAACACTAAGGTCAACTTTGGGTTGATGACTCTGGTTACTACACTCAATGTTATTGGTCATATTCTATTGAAATTTTCCCTCCAAAGATAACTCCTTCAAAAACTTAGAGAACTCTAGTTTAACTATTGGAATAGAGGTTTCAATAACCCTACTTCCTTTAGAAAGCCTCACATTTCACCTCGTATGGGGTGTAGATAGGCATGGAGGATTCTTTTGTTTCCTCTTGCTTATAGTCATTTCTACTATAGGTGTTTTAAGAGGTTTTTCTAAAGCTTCCTCCTCTTGTGAGTGTAGGGTTTCATTAATATTACTTTCATCATTAGGTTGTTGTTCTAAATTTTCCTCTTCAGGTTCCATAGCTTTACCTTTGTCTTCCCTAATGATAGACTTGGTTTTTAACAAACAATGGGGTCTTTGGGGCACTAGCAACTTTTCTATTTTTTCTTTTCTTTTTGCTAGAAATGGAGGTATCAGCTTTATAAATCCTCTTCCTAGTTGGTCTAGAACTGGAGGGAGAGGCTTCAAGAAAATTTTCAGTCCTAGGAATAACCTTAAAAAAATTGGTGGATGTTCTTTCCCTTCATCCAACACCTTGGCCCCTAGGGCTGACTAACTAAGGCTCTACCTCATTTGAATGCAAAAATATTCCCATGTCCCAATTGATTGTTTATTTAATTCCCTTTCCACAACTAATTTTATCAAATAATGATAGGAGATAGAATGATCATTTCCTGATTGTACTAAAGATGTTTTCTTCTTTACAATATTAAATAGGAAATTGGGAAGATTTACCTGTTTGTAGTCATGTCACTAATGAGCCAAAACCTTGAAATGTAGGGCATGCAGGTATTTGTAATGACCTTCACAAGTGAAGTATTGAATGATAAATGTTGCTAGTTGGATAAAATCCAAGGGAAAATATAATCTAGAGGTGCCCTACTTCTTGCTAATGTCCAATGGAGGGTCAATAGGCAAACTAAATTGTTCCCTAGCCATATGTAGGTCAAAATCCTTTACCCAATTTTCTCCTTCCTGGGGTAACCTAGTGACTTCAACCACCACATCTTCTAAAAATTTATTTTTTAACCCCTTAACCATTCCAAAGCCATCCTTCAAGATGCTCATACATTGAAGAGCAACCTCTTCATCAAACCCCTTGAGACTGAGGTAGTAATCTAACCATCCTCTTCTCCTAAACATCTCAAAACTAGTTGCGTCACCCAAAAAAACCTTGTGATTGACCAGCTCGTATCTCTAAAGACGTCCATCCATTGTTATGCATAGAATTTTTTTGGAAGAATCATGGTATTCTTAGAGTTCCAAAATGGTGAATTAACAAAATTTGCAGTGTTATGGAACTAGATGTTATAGATAGAGAAAATGATGTACAATTACTATGTGCTTCTTAAATATTTTTAATGCACAAAATCTCATGATGTCTTTTCTTGCATCAAGTCTCATAATTTTTCACTCATGTATAGGCTTGCCACCTTGAACATGTTGCTAATATATCATTAAAAGTTAAGCTAAACTTTTTATGCCCTTAATTTCCTTAATGATGCAATCACAGAAGGACACATCATCAAACTTATGATGACAGTCATCTCATGAGACAAAAACTTTGAAGTTTACATGCAATTTAAAAATTTGAAAAATGAATACCACCCCCCCTCCCCCCCCCCAACTAAGTAAGGGCATTGGTTCCAGTAGGCTAGGATATGCAAGAGTAATAAATTTAAACAACATGAATTCCTAATAAAGAATGAATAGAATAAAATATATGCAAGGTTATGTAGCACACACCTAGCACGTGTTATAGGAAAAGTGTTATGGAAAAGATCATTTGAAGTGATAGAGTGGTGTGATGGGATGGAAAGGTGGTAAAGAGAGAGGGTGAGGTGAAGTGTATGGAAGAGAAATTACTTTCAAGAAGAAAGTGTTTATTATGAGAATCTTAAATAGAATTAAGATTTAGCAGTAGTCAGGGTGGAAGACCTAGACTGCTTGACTGCAAGAACGAGTATATCTTCACTATGCTAAAACTGGTCTAGGAACTCCTTGCAACTGATTGGTTTTTTGTAGAGCTTGAGATAATTCCCATTGACAAGTAACTTGAATCAAACATGATCAATAGTAGACAACTAGACTACTCCATTTGGAAATACAACAAAAATTTCATACTATCCTAACTAACGAGTTTGAAATTTACTTGGATTGTGTTGATACTTAAAATCATAAAGAAGTAGCCAGTCCCCTACAAAAAATATTTTATCTTTGATAAACTTATCATGCTACTATTTCTATTGATGTTCGATGAGTTTTGTGTTATTCAATGCAGATTTCTGCCATTCATCAAGGCCATTTAAACTTAGAATTCAGTGTTGTTGTGCAGTAGTAAGTTCCATACCAAGATCCAGAGTAGTCCTTAATGTCTTATATTCAAACTTGACATACATTACAATTGAACTACCATAGACAAGCTGAAAAAGAGTTAAACCTATTGTAGATTTCCAAGTGGTTCTATAAGCCCAAAGAGCTTCAGGAAGGTGTGTGGTCGAATCCTTCCTTTGGAGTGCTACTATTTTGGTGAGAATGGCTTCTATCTCCCTATTGGTTACTTGTACTTGGCCATTAGCTTGCAGATGGTAAGGTGGTGATTTACCATGTCAAATAGTATATTCCTCCATTAGAGTAGTTATCAAATTAGATGTAAACTAAGCTCCTTGATCAGGTGTCAACTCCCTAGGGACTCTGAACCATGTGAAGATGGATTCATACAAGAACTTGGCAATATTGTTATTGTTTGGATGCTTCATGGGTTTGGCCTCTACCCACTTAGTTACATAATCAATGCAAACTAAGATATAATATTTATCTTGTGAAGAGGGTTCAATCAATCCCCCATTTGTCAAAGGGTGCAACAACTACTTGAGGCTATAGGGGCATTTCCTCTAATTTAGTGGGTCTTACCATGCATTGACACTTATCACATTTCTTTGTGTATCTAGCTACATCCTTGTGTAAACTTGACCAATAGTACTTAGGTGTCAGTATTTTAAAGGTTGTTTGCTTGGCTGCAAAATGACCTCCACAAGGCCCATCATGGCATGCCCTCAAAATATCATATGTTTCATCTTCCCTTATGCATCAACACATTACTTGATCAGGACTAGTATAAAACATAAATCCAAGAATCCAAGAATAGTTAAAGCTCTATTCAACTAGAAACTTTCTTTCTTTAGCAGAGAATTGAATTGGCATCTTCCTTGTAGGGTCATTTGCAATATCTGCATAACATGGATTTTGTGTTGACAACAAAAAAATATGTTCATCTAGAAAACTATCATCTATGGCTACAAGATCATCAGGGACATGCAACTGAGAGAGAAATTCAGCTACTACATTGGCCTTGCTAGGTTTATCTACTATTGTGATATCAAATTCCTACTTAAGTAGGAACCAACAAGCCAATCTTCCTAATATTCCAAGCTTATTCATCAAATACTTTATAGCAGAGTGATCAGTATGAACAAATATTTCATATCCAATAATATAGTGTCTGAATTTATTTAGGGAATAGATAACTATAAGTAGCTCTTTTTTAGTAACTGTGTAGTTAAACTCTGCACCTTGCATATTTTTAATGATGAAATAAATAGCATGTTCAACTAAGTCTACCTTCTAGACTAGCACTACACCTATAGCATAGTCCGAGGCATTTACATGAATGGGGAAAGATAGTCCCCTCAAAACTAGTGCTATAGGAAATATATCCAACATGTCCTAGAAAACTTTGTACATCCTTATGCTTTTTGGCATAGGCAAGGTACTAATGACCTCAATTTTTGTTGGATACACTTGGATGCCTTTTGATGAAATGAAATGACCTAGTACTACTCCTTCTTCCATTAACATAAAACATTTTTCACTTTTTGGGGAAAGGTTAAAGTATTGGCATCTCTTGAGTACTGTTTCTAAATTGGCTTTTTCTTCCTCAAAAGTAGTCCCATAAATAGTAAAATCATCCATGTAGATCTCCATACAACCTATAGATATATCTAAAAAGATAGTTATTATAGCTCGTTGGAATGTGGCTGGGACATTGCACAAGCCAAAAGGTAAAACTAAGTAGGCAAACGTTCCCCATGGGCAGGTGAAGGTTATTTTTTCTTGATCCTCTAGATCTATTTGTATCTGATTTTAACCACCAAGAGAATTAATGATGGAGATGATAATGGAGGCCAGTCAATGAATCAGTTGTTAAACTTAATTGTGATTTGTATTTGCAAAGTGAGTTGTATTTATCATATCAACATGTTGTTACTTTCTAACCATTGTATTAGTTAAAATCATTTAATCAAGGTGACATTCTAATAGAATGTTCTTAAGTCCTCTAACAAGGTCAACTCCTAATAGGGTGATTAACCCTTTAACAAGGTCACACCTAACAGTGTGTATTATAACCTTTAACAGGGTTGGCTCCTAACAAAGCTCACTTTAGAAGAGTGAAAAATTGGTGACATGTTACTGGTGGTTTTTTCCAAATTAGGTTTTCACGTTAAATCCTAGTGTCTTACTTGTGTAGATGTTATTTGAGATGTTTTACTATTTAATGTTTTACGTTATGCAAGTTAGTTATTATCGAGACAGTGGACTGCAAGTGTATGTTACCAATAAGTTGTTATAGAGATCGAGTGGATTAAAGATTAGATCTAAGTTGTTTGAAGAGTTCAAAAGTCTAAATGGTACATCTAGACTTGAGGATAACTGATTCACCCCCTTCGCCCTCCCCTCACCCCTTCCCTTCTTAGTTTTTCTAAATCATTCTAACAATAAGATCACTAAAGGATCCACAAAGTACAAGTATCCAATAGACCAAATTTTGAAAGTGAAATTCCATCCAAATAAGACCATACTATGATAGCAAATCTGGGTTGCTCTCTCAAAATTATGAACTTTTTTTAAAAAGCACCTAAAAAAGTGTTTGTATGAAACCAAACAAAGCTTTGAAGTTGTAAAATCATAAATTGGATAGGTACAGTTTCCAAAGTCTACACTTTCAGGAAAATGTGTCCACAAAAATAAAAAACTAACTCTACCACTGAAAAATTCAAGAAATTTTGGCAAAAAAAAAATTGCACTCAATTTGGAGTACAAATGACCAAGTTATGGCTGCTCAAAGTTGGACTACAAAACCAGAACTACAAATGGTGAGGGTTGCTTAGTTTTCAAAATCGTTGACATCAGCAGATCACTTGGCCCAAAATTGACAGTCAATTAATTGACGTCGCAAAACAAAATAGCCCAAAAATGATGATCATATGAGCGTCAAATTTAGCATAATAAATTGATGACACATGTGTTAAGTTTGTAGTTACAATCAGATTGATATGATCATTGTAGACACCTAAAATCCTTTAGAAAATAAAGTATTTTTATTTTCTGAAAAAGTCCCTGATGACATCATCATTTATTAATTAATTATTTATTTAATTTATTTATTTATTTTTATGCCACCCATGGAGCCAAGTAATCAACCTTTCATCACCCCCAGCTTGTTTACCTCAGCTCAGAACACAATTCCATCATTTCCACTAGGTCCTTGGAGCTCAGTGCCATCAGCCACAAATCCACAAGCTACTACCCTCGCTCCACAAAGCTATCAAACCCCACAAGCTACTACCAATGTTTTGCCAAGCTCTCAAGTGACCCAAGCTCCTACCACCACTCTACCAAGCTTTCAAATCCCACCACCAAGCTATCAAACCCCATTAGTTCCATTCCCAAGCTATCAATTCCCACCACCTCCACCACCAACTAATCTATTACCTCCTATTACCAACTATTTTTCTATGCCACTTTTGGGAGGTAATCCACCACCACCACCAACCACCAAATACTTGGCCTCTTTTGCCATGCATATACCTTCCCGAATGGGGACACAACCCACATATATTGGTCAAACTCCTCAAATCCAAAGTCACATTCCACAAGCTCCTCGATCCTTTCCCCAAGCTTCACAACCATCTTATACCTTACCTCCACAAAGTAATCCATTTATCCCACAACCAGCTTATGTTCCTCAATCCCAACCTCAAATCCAATATCAGCAGCAAGCCTCACAACACATGCAGCAATATGTGCCACCTCCACCTCAACAACCCATCATCCACCATTCAGTTGCCCAAGCCATGTAAAATCCCTACTAGCCCATACCTCAAAGCCATCCATATTCAATTGCACCATTCAGCGCATATCTCCCTCAGAGTGCTCCTACAGTAGATGCACCACAGCCATCACCCATTAATTCAGAATGGGAAGCCATGAAGATAGCTTTAAAGAACATCCAGGAGGGAAATGATCCAAAAACCTTCAAGTTTGAGAATGTGTGTCCTTACCCATTTGACAGAGCCATTACCATGACACAATTTCCCAAACACTTTCAGATACCCAAGTTTGACAAATTCAAAGGAAAAGGAGACCCTGTCACACATATCAAAGAATTTTACATGCACTGCCAAGAAGTGGCATACAGTGACGTCTTCTTCTTGTGCCTCTTTCCCAAAAGCTTGGCCGGACTAGCTCTTGAATGGTTTTATAGAATCCCATATGGCACAATTAAAAACTTTGTTGAATTTTCTGAGGCATTTGTAGCCCAATATGCCCATCTTGTTGAAACAGAGCTATTAGTAGTTGATCTTGTCCACAATAAGCAAAAAGGTGGAGAAAGCCTTCCCAAATACCTGCAAATATGGCAAACCCTTACCACCCGCATATCTTGCACCTTGCCAGAGCACCATTTAGTGAAAATGTTTATTGATAATGCCCATCCCAGCTTGGCTCACCACATGACCATGAACTGTTTGCAGACCTATAAGGATATCAAAGAGAAAGGAATGATCCTTGAGCAAGGACTCATTAAAGATGGTGTGGTCAAGATTTACAAGGAGGCCAACCAAAATCAATCACATTCCAATGACAAGTCTAGGTATTGGAACAAAAATAAGCACGTTGCAACCAATGGGGTTATTGATACAAGATATGTGAATATTGTTGGTCCTTCCCAAAGTCAACCCAACCCACCATATAAACCAAACAATCAACAAGCTATCAACTACCAACAGCAGAATCACTAAAGCTATCAAAGCCACAATCCAGGACCCAACTTTCAAAGGTCTAGCAATCAAGCTAATGCCATCAATGTAGCTATAGGACTAAAGCCCAAGTTCCAACCTGCACCTGGAAACTATACACCCCTTGGTGAGCCATTGGATGTCATTTTTGAGAAATTGACTAAGGAAAACCTCATCAAATTTCCTCCTACCCAACAAATTGACCCAGGGAAATCCAAAGCTACATGGTACAAAGACAATGAGTACTACAAATTTCATAGGGTAAAAGGTCACACCACCCTTAGATGCATGAAACTGAAAGATTATGTGCAGGACCTCATTGATCGGAAAGAAATCACCGTTGGTGCCCAAACCTCTCCCAATGCAGGCTTACAGATCTATCAAAATGCTTTTCCTCCTCACAACAACCAAAATCTTGGAAAAGCACCTATCCAAACTAACAACAACAACACCAACAACCGCCAGCCAAACCAATAGCATAAGAAGAACAATAACCACACTTCATCCTACATAGACTATGGTAGCCTCATCGGTTGTATATCTAAAAAAGAGCCTTCTGTCAATGTTGTCAATATCTAAGGCCCAAACAATGAGTGTGCAGTCACCACTAGAAGAGCGTGATTGAACATCGCAGCCCCATCAGTCCCATCAGTACTATCGACCCTAGCAATATCATCAGCTCCGTCCAAAAGCCAATACAATATCTTGGAACACCTTAGGAACATGCCAGCTCAAATCTCCATTTTAGACCTTCTTCGCACCAGTCCTCTATATAAAGACATCCTTGATAGTGCTCTCATAGAATCTCGTGTCCCTTTAGATATCAACGCTACTAATTTTTGTAATCTCATTGGACACCTATCCTCCTCATGTGCCCTATCATTCAAACCCAACAACATACCTGTGGTTGAGCCAGATCACACCCTTCCGCTTTGCATAGCCATCATGGTATCCAATTTTGCCGCAAAAAGAGTAATGATAGATAATGGATCAGCCTTGAATATTTGCACCCTAAAATTCATAAAACAAGCTGGGTATACTGAGGCAAATATCATTACTGAGGTTATCACCATCAAAGCTTATGAGAACTTGGAAAGAACCACATAAGGAACTATTTTGCTGCCAATCAAGGTTGGGCCAGTCCTCCAAGAAACACTCTGCCATGTTATTGATCTAAACCTACCATTTAACATCCTCCTTAGTCGCCCATGGATTCATGCCATAAAAGCCGTTCCATCCACTTACCATCAGTGTGTCAAATTCTCTCATCAGGGCACTGAGGTAACGATCCATGCCAATCCAAAACCTTTGCTTACTGCAATGCATTTGAAACTTCATATGCAAACCATTGCCCTGGAATTGATATTGGCACAGCCATCGCCAACTCATCCCACACTTGTAATGACCCAAAAACCATTCTCGCCTCCACCCTATCTACCGTTAAGATCAATAATAAAGGCTGTGGAGAGTATAGTTTGTTAGATGCATTTGTTGTCAGAGCACTCCACTTGATCCACACACCCATGGATGGCTGACATATCACAAAGCTAAGGAGATTCCACCTCCTCGATACAAATAGCTTGGCCCAACAACCTTTGTATCCCCACAAATCCCTCATCATGAGGAGCTCAATCCAGATATCAACAATTGGTTACATAAGGATGCACCTCCAAGAAATCAAGCACGCCTTGATCACTTCAGCCAGAAGTATCCCCAAGAACATAAGCTCATCACTAAGAAACAAAACTATCAAGGTGGTGGTCTAGGACCAGAGGAAAGAGGCATGCAGTGCCCCATCGAAGCACGCAAGTGGGAAACAAAGTCAGGTCTTGGCTTTGGCATACCCACAACTAGGGGCACCAATGAGAACGGTCACGCTTTTTCGAACATTCACTGCGACCTTGTCGAAATCGAAGACATTTCGAAGGAAGTTGAAAAGAGATCCTACGACGATATCCCAAACTAAATCTTCCTAGGAGACTCTGTTCTCCAAGAACCATCCATCCATTTCATTAACCTACCACTCGCTCACCTTGAACTCATAGATTGGGACCAACCAAGCATAATACACATTGATAAGTTCACATCAGAGGAAGCGCTTCTAAGATTCATGGGAGCCGAAACTCCTCACAAGCAAACAAAGCCAGATTCTGCCTATATCTATAAGCTAGATCCCAAGGGGTATTTTGGAGAAAATCCCCAACCTAGTTTCGGTACACCCAAAACTGGAACTAAGGTGAATCTGAGACTAGCTAAGGCAGTGAAGAAAGCCCCTCAGCAGGAAAATCTAGAGTCACAAGCAGAACATGAGGATTTAGCATTGCCTCCTCAAGATAATCGACCAGAGGTGTCTTCTATTCTAATTGACGATACTAGAGAAGTCAACATCGGTTCTTCAGAGATCCCCAGACTTGTTCACATTGCTGCATCCCTATCACAAGACCAAGCTTATCTCCTCTTTGAGGTCTTAAGAGAAAACATTGGCCGATTTGCATGGTCATATCAGGACATGCCAGGACTTGATCCAAATCTTGTAGTTCATCATCTTGCAGTCGATCCAAAGATTAGGCCCGTCAAACAAAAGCTTAGAAAAATGCACCCCAAGGTGGCATTACTAGTTAAAGCTGAATTAGAAAGAATGTTAGGTACTAAGGTTATCCGACCTATCGACTACTCAGAGTAGATCTCCAACATGGTCCCCGTCACTAAACCTTCCGATGACATCAGAATCTGCACTGATTTTGGAGATCTTAACAAAGCTTGTCCAAAAGATGATTTTTCCTTGCCCAACATAGATATGATTGTAGATCTTACAACTGGACATGAAATTTTGTCCCTCATGGATGGATTTTCTGGGTATAATCAAATCAAGATTGCAATAGAAGATCAGCATAAGACAACATTCACTACCCCTTGGGGAACCTTTTGCTACAACATGATGCCTTTTTGCCTAAAGAATGTTGGGGCTACCTATCAAAGAGCTATGACAGCCATTTTCCACGATCTTATCCATAGCATTTTGGAGGATTACGTGGATGATATCTTGGTCAAATCTCATACCTTCATGGATCATCTTGCTAACCTGGAGAAAGTCTTTGATAGGTTAGCCAAATATCATCTCATGCTGAATCTCAAGAAGTGTGTCTTTGGGGTCACATCTGGCAAGCTTCTAGGCTTTATAGTTTATAAGTGAGGTATAGAGATTGACCCCAAAAAGGTCAAGGCTATCTTAGACATGCCTCCTCCCCAGACACTAGGACAGCTTCGCACTCTTTAGGGAAAGCTTCAATACATTCGGCGCTTCATCTCCCAGCTTGCAGATCTGGGACAGCTTTGCACTCTTTAGGGAAAGCTTCAATCCATTTGACACTTCATCTCCCAGCTTGCAGATAAGTGTACACCATTTGCACATTTACTGAAGAAGGATGAAAACTTTAAGTGGGATCCTTTATGTCAACGCAGCTTCGATCATCTCAAGCAGTATCTCACCAATCCCCCTATCTTGGTTCCACCAGTTCCTGGTCGTCCCTTGATCTTGTACATATCTGCAACGCCTATTGCTTTAGGGGCACTTCTAGCACAGCATGATGACTACGACAGAGAAAGAGTCATCTACTATATCAGTAGAACCCTAGTTGGTTATGAACTTAATTACACTCCTATGGAAAAAGCTTGTTTGGCAGTTGTTTTCTCAACTCAAAAGCTTCGCCACTACATGCTAAGTCATACCATCCAACTAGTCTCCAAAATTGATCCTCTCAAGTATATGCTCTCTAGAACAGCACTTACAGGCCGTTTGGCCAAATGGGTTATGCTCCTTAGCGAATTTGACATCTAATATGTGGACAGAAAGGCAATCAAAGGGAAAACTATAGCAAATCACCTAGCTAATGCGCCTCTAGTAGATACATATCCTTTGATCACAGAATTTCCAAATGAGCATATCTGTCTAATTGAAGAACAACCTTTTTAATGGCTCATACACATTTCATGGATCAGGGGCAGGAATATTGTTGGTCACACCTCAGGGAGATTACATTCCAAAAGCCTTCAAGCTAAAATTCCCTAACACCAACAATATAGCTAAATATGAGGCTCTCATAGCAAGATTAAAGATAGCCCTAGAATGGAACATCACTGAGTTACAAATCTTTGGCGATTCTTAGCTCATCATCAAGCAAGTCCTAAATGAATATCAAACCAAAGATGAAAAGATATTACCCTAAAAAGAGCTAGTTGATTAGCTAAATCAGCATTTTACAAAGCTTTAGTTTACACAAGTGCCTCGAATGCAGAACAAAGCAGCGGATGCTATGGCTACTATCGGCTTGCTCTTGGAAATTCCCCAAGGGGCTACACAATATATTTTTTAGTTGAGTAGCTACTCACACTCGCCTATGCGAATGATGATTCAAATCGTTTTTGCATCTTGGTTGGTCCCCAATCCCCTTGGTACCATGAATTCCATGCTTACCTTAAAGATGGTATCATATCCCCTCACCTCACACGAACCCAATGCCAAAACCTCATCCAAAAATCATCCCACTATGTCATCATAGCCAATACCCTATATCGTCGGGGTTATCACGATACTCTCTCTAGGTGTTTAGACCAAAATGAGGCTGCAATGGTGTTAAAAGAAGTACACTCTGAACTTTGCAGTGCCCACACGAGTGGTATTGTCCTAGTGTGACAAATCCTTAGCGCAGGATACTATTGGCCTACCATCGAAGAAGACTCCTATGACTTTGTTAGAAAGTGTCTCCCATGTTAGTAGTACGCAAATCTTGTGCATGCTCTAGCACAAGATCTATAGCCTATTGCACCACCTTGGCCCTTTGCAAGTTGGGGCCTTGATCTAGTTGGAACTATCACACCTCTCTCATCTGATGGACATAAATGGATAATAACAGCTAGAGACTATTTCACTGAAGGGTGGAAGCAGTCCCCCTAGTCTCAACTACAAGAGTTCAGGTCTCCAAGTTCATCTTGTACCACATTGTTTACTGCTTCGGCATCCCATCCACCATCTTCACCGACCACAGAGGTAACTTTGAAAATCTCAACATGGAAGAATTATGCACTTCCCTCCACATTCATCACTGCTTTTCTAGCCCATATTTCCCACAAGGTAATGGTCAGGCAGAGGCAACTAGCAAAACCCTCCTCAAAATCCTAAAGAAAGTTGTCAATGATTCCGGTCGTAATTGGTACCTACAAATAAATCTAGCCCTATGGGCCTATCGAACCTCCTTCCGTACATCCATAGGAACAACTCCATACTCCCTAGCCTATGGTGCCAAAGCAGTACTACCCATAGAGGTTGAACTTCCCTCCTTGCACATATCTTTGCGAGGGCAAATATTAGATGAAGAATATAGAGTAGCTTGGCTCACCCAGCTAGATCTCCTAGACGAGAAGCGACAACACGCCTATGATCACCTCACAGTCTATCAATCTCGTCTCAAAAGGAACTTCAATAAGAAGGTGCTTCCCTGACACTTTCAGCCAGGCAACATGGTCCTCAAAGAAAATATGAAAGTCCAAGCCGATCGAGAAAAGAAAGGCAAATTTGAACCTACATGGCTTGGTCCTTATGTTGTCACTGCCTCCTTTGGCTCTAGAGCCTATCAGCTATCTACACCAGAAGGAGAACTATTGAATGATCCTACTAACATCATTCATCTCAAGAGGTTCTATGCTTGAAGATCCTTGGTATACCCAGCTTTTGAAAAATACAAAAAAACAATAAAGAGAAATAAGCGTCCAATGGTGAAAACTTGGCAATTCAAGCACCTTGGATAGGTACCTCGGTGAAAACCTGGTAATTCAGGCACCTTGTGTACTAAGACTAATCCATTATCTATCACTATCCTATCCCTCATCCATCCACTCACCATCCCATAAAACACCTACTTGTTCCCTTGGTGTTCCAACCAAATGTCCAAAATCTAATGAAGCTTGTAAATAGCTCCTGTACAGCTTGTAAATCTTATACCTCAGCTTGAAATCTGTACCAAAGCTTGTATCATCCCTTGTATCATACCTTGTGCATCCAAATCTTGTCCAAAACTTGTACCATATTCCAGCTTGTAAATAATCTTGTATCCTAGTTTGTACCCTATCACGTGCACACACAAATCCTAATTCACTTAAGCTTTTCACAAAACCCTCAAATTATCCAACTATCCATCTATCACACATTGCAAACATCCAACACACTCTAAAACATTTCCATCTCACCAACCCAAAACATGAACAACCTTGTACATTTGTACCATATCTTGGTCCATCAGCTTGTACACCCTCTTTAGCTTAGTACCATTGTATCTATCTAGCTTTCGTGTCAGTTCATCCTTGATCAACATCTTGCACACATCGCACAACCCTTGGTTAGCTATTCCAAATGCATCCTTTAGCTAGATCTCCTGTCACCAAAGTGTTATCCTTCATAGTTCAACTTGCCAAGTGCATCACTAATCCAAATCCACCAGCTTAGGTACTCTCTGATAGATCCTTGTAGAATATAGCTTTTCTCATGTCTGATCTTGGTCTGTTAGTACCTCGTCCTACCCATCTCGTTGGCAAATAGTTCTCTTTTGGATTTTTGCTTTCTTTTGATTTGGAATCTTTCCTTTTGGGTCTTGAAGTATCTTTTCCAAGCAATATTTTTGTTCCCTCCTCAAGGTTGCCATGATCTTCTATATCATGGTATGCTGCGAATGGGGCACTCTGAGTGTACGGTTTTGATCAAGTCTTTTTTTTGTTTCTTTTTTGCTTGTGGGTTACCCAGTGTCAATTCCATGTTGTTTCCTCCGAGTTTCATGTGTGATGCTGGGGCAATCCTTATGTGTTTGTTTCGAGTCAGTCCTTTGGACGGTTGGTGACACGGCCTTGATATTTTTGGTAACCTTGGCAATTAACCAACAATCCTATAGCAAATCTAGTGCTCAACTACATGGTGGTACTTCTCTTTGAAGTATCCCCCTACTCAAAAAGCTTCAATGGAATCCCTTCATCTCCATTATCCCCCATCCATATCCAGCATCTATCTCTCCTACCCTAGCTCATGCATCAGTATCTCTTTGAATCAATCTTTACTTTTAGCTTTAGGGATCCACAATCCTAGTCTTAGGGATCCACCAATCCAATCAATCCACCAAGCCTCATCTTTCGAGATCCACAATCTTAGTACTAGGAATCTCCGAAACCTATCTTCCACCAATCCAACTCTTTGAAATCCTATTGCATCAGCTTTATAATCCCCTCATCCTTCTCCCTATCCTGGATTTCTTTTTATAGTGCTTTGCTCCTTCATCCTCCACCTTCCCTAAAGTCTTAAGCTTGCTTCCTCTTGTGCCTCTGATTCTCCCTTTATCATTCTCCCGTACTGAGAGTTTCAGCTAATTCAACCCCTTCTCTTTGCCAATCTGAGTCTCCTTGCTCATCCCGAATTCTTACATTTTTCAAGAAATTGTCGAGCCTCATTTTCTCTCCCCGCCGCCTTCTTGAGGGGGCATCATGCAGTCCATTCTCTCTCTTCTACCTGAGACTGGGGCAACTATGTTGCTCCATAAAGTCATCTCAATGCTGTTTATATCTGAACTTCTTTGAAATAGTGTTGTTTCAACACTATGTCAAAGAGGGGCAAAATGTAGACACCTAAAATCCTTTAGAAAATAAAGTATTTTTATTTTCTGAAAAAGTCTCTAATGACATCATCATTTATTAATTATTTATTTATTTAATTTATTTATTTATTTTTATGCCATTAAATCCCTTTATCTTAATTAAAAATATTTAATTAAAGAATCCCTCCCAAAAATGTTTAAATCTTACTTAAACATTATTTCCTTATTTATTAATTATTTAATTAATAAATTGACCAAAAATCCCAAAATAAATAATTTATTTATTTTTTGCTCAAAACTTGGCCAATTTCCTTAAGACCACTAACTTCTTCCAAAATCTTCTAATCCTTCTTTAATTTTGATTAAAGGCTAATCCCATCATTTTCTTACCCTAATCCCAACTCAAAATATTTAATTAAGATTAAATATTAATCCTCATGTTTATTAAAAATGTTTTAATAAATATCTCCTCAACCCAAACCTTTGAAATAAATAAACTTTATTTATCCTCATCCTAAGAAGTTCTAGACTCTTCTAGAAAGTCTCCATCCTCATCCTAAGCCTATCTCTAAGTCCCCCATTTAGCCTAATCCACCCCATCCACCCATACTAACCAAGCTTAGCTACTAACTCACCCACCCTCATAAATGCCATCCACTTGCCCATCTCTAACATCCCTAATCTAATCCTAAACCATCTCTAATCCTACCCTTAATCATTTGCACAATTCTAAACAAGTTTAAGACTTTCCTAAGCCAAGCCAAAGTCTATCCCCTCAAAATATCCCAACCATAAAACTTTATGAAGCCCACAAAGTCATAAATGACTCTTACAAGCCTTCAATGCTCTTACAAGCACTTATGAAGGGTCTTTATGAGGATTTTATCCCTTGAGACTCCTTTGTTGACTCATCCTTGCCCTTTCCTCCATCCACTGACCCTGTGACATGTGTCACTCCCTAATTGGCTATAAGGAAGAACAATCCATGTGCTCTCCTCTCATGCAATCTGAGCCCTCCATGAGCTTTTCCCCATCCTTGCATCTTAGCCCTCAAACCCTCAAGCCCTTAGCCTATAAATTGGATCCCCTCCCAAGCCATTTTAACACAATCCTTAAGCTAAAGTTACCATGCCATTTTGAGAACAAACTCCATAGCTTTTACATACATCCACACCAAAAATCCCAAATCCATCTCTATTGAAGCATAGAGAAAATTTGAGCATACATCCTAAATCTATCAAATAGACTCATCCCCAAAACAAGAAAGGCCTCATTGAGAGAACCTCTTAATGGTTCATATTCTCAATTGAGGGCTTGTCTTAGTCTCTCTTATATGTTATGGTAGTTTAATGTGTAAATGCATTTGTTTTCATTAAATTAGCGTTTTTAGCATATTAGATTAGTGTATACAATCATGAGTTTCATTATTGATGATAATATATATATATATATATATATATATATATATATATATATATATATATATATATATATATATATATATATATATATATATATGTATGTATGTATGTATGTATGTATGTATGTATGTATGTATGTATGTATGTATGTATGTATGTATGTATGTATGTATGTATGTATGTATGTATGTATGTATGTATGTATGTTGCGCTACTATGGGTGCACAAGTGGCTTAAACCAACGACTGAGGAGAGGCTCGATCATTTGTACCCAATACATGGACAAAGTTGATATGCAACATGTAGACCAAGATTGAAACTGGGATCATGACTTCAATGTTATTTATACTTATTGTTGTGGATTTGAAAATGTCTATGGCCTACTTGAGTGTCACTGTGATATGAGGTTGTTGGTTGTAGAAGATTCCCGATTTAAATCAAGTTTGTGCTAGATTGAGGGTCACAAGTCTATCTAATGCTTGCAAAATGTAGTTGTTGATCTCATTATGTAATGTTTAACAAATCTCAATGCCCTTAAAATGTTGTACAAAATGTCAAATATGCTTTGCATAGAGTCATTGCTTGGCTTGAGATCAGCTTTTCTAGAGTGCGTTGTGTTAGGATTAGTTAGACAGGAAATAAAAGTTACATGCAAATATAACCAATATCATAAAGGAATAAAGCACACATAAATAAATTGAAGACACAAAGATTAACGTGGTTCACCTAATTCATGGGCTACGTCCACCAAATAGTGAGTTCAATATTAGTATCTAGTAACTTCAACCTGCTACAATCTTCAATCTCCCTCATAGTCAACGTTGCTGCAAGAAGCTATATTTTCACTTTAGAAAAATGCTAACCCTAAGCCAATATTACATGGCTTATGTCAGCTTAGCAAGTTAAACCTAAATATACTTGACGAGTGAACCTTGGAAAATGGTTGACGAGTCAACTCAAAAAATGCTCAACGAGTTAGTAAAAAAATGTCAAAAAGTAAAGTCCACCAAGATAACTGAGAGAGTGGGGGGTGAATCAATTATCAAATCAATATAACTTTTATCAACCTTATTAAGCCTTAAGCATGTGAACAATATAATCAGCAACCATAAGATGATACACATACACAAAAAACACCATATATGTTAACTAGGGAAACCCTTGATCAGAGGGAAAACCCTAGTGGGGATGGTACCCACAAAATGATGTACTAATATAAAAGTTCCCTGTAAGAGGATGGACTTTGTTAGGAGCCAATGAAATACATTCAGTACACATCAATCTCTGTTAGAAGATTTTGAATCCTTGTTAGGAGTTGTAGAAGGTAGATGAACTCACTATCCCAACAGCGTCAGGGGCAAGACCATTGAACTCGTTGTCTAACTGATCTTTGTATTATTCCTTGCAAAATAATAGAAATGAAACCAATCCTCACAACTCGAATTCTTTCTATGTCCTCTTATTGTGCCAATACTGCACCAATCACTTTCTCAGGATCTCAATACCAGGTCTTCAAACTTGCATCACACTGATTCATTTGATCGCTTACACGCATTTACAAACTTTGCATATCACTTGCACAATTCATACTTACACAATCACTCGCATTTTGACAACAAGGAAAATAACCTTCCTTTATACCATATCCTCAAAATAATTATTTGAGTTGGCCTTGAGGCTTTCCTAATTAATTATAATAGGACCTCATTAAGATAATACAACTCATTACATCTTTTCACAATTACAAAACAATGTCGGCTCACAATAAATATAACTTCTCACACATGCGACCTCTGACCTTGCACACTCACTAATGTCATCATCAAACGTGTACTATCATGTCTAACTTTGCTCATCATGATTCTATCACTGTTAAGAGATACAATCCAAACATCAAAAACCACTTCTCAAGTACTTTGTCTACACATTGTCCTCTGTAAATCATGAATAACTCTCACATGTCTTCAACTCTCTACACATGCACTTGTCCACATTATCAAGACATATTGTAGAACATATCATCAACTGCACTTTGTTAGGATTAACCACGGACAGAAATAAAAATTACATGCAAATATAAACAATATCATAAAATAATAAATCACACAGAAGAGAACACAAGACACCAAGATTTAACGTGGTTCACCCAATCCCTGAGCTACATCCACCAAACAACAAGTCCAATATTATTATGATCTAGTGATTACAATCTATAATCCCTTACAGCTCAATACTACCACAAGAAGCAATTAGAGCATCATACCTTATAAAAATTTGTAACCCTAAGCCCTTTTATACAAGTATTTTTGCTGCTTTAGGGTTAAAATTAGTTGCAACATGTCGGCCCAAAAAATGTTGATAAAATAGCCCCAAAAAAAATTTCTCAGTCAGTCTGACCCCAAACCCTATCGAGGAATTATGGAGTATGTACAGTACTTCCCTGATCAATCACCACAAACTAACACACTTGACCTCATCATCAATACATAGTCTGTATGATCTCGTTTTCTATCTACTACTCTTCCAATCTTTACAAAAATAATACTATGTTGACATCAATAACAAACAAAGTCATGAATGCAACATGTTAATCATGCTAACAATCTCCCAAACTGTTCTATCAATGGTTAGGATACTCCCCCAAAGGAATACCATCAACATTCATGCTAACAAAAAAAAAAGGTTGATGCCCCGAACCCCACGACTTATGAAAACTGTACAATACTTTCCTGATCAATCCCCACAAATCAACACATTGATTGGTAGATTAGCTTGACACATGAGGGTTCGTTCAAGATATATATGGTGGTGTGTGTAGTAGATCAAAATTCACTATTCAAATGGCTTGCTCAATGTTTGATCTACTGAACCCAAAAGCTGCTTAAAATTATCGATATACCAATGCTTATGTCTACACCAATGCAAATCTTGCGTCGAATTCAAGGTCATCGATCTATTGAATCAAAGTTGTCAAAGATCATTGAGTCTACAAAGATGATTGAAGATCAAGATGTGTTTGTTGGATGTCTTAGTGCTCATGTGTATTGGTTTAGCACTTAGAGGTATTGGGGAGTGTGGGATTTTTAATCCCACATCCTCCAAGTTTTGTGAACAAACCTCTTTATATTATGAACTCCCCACACTATAAAACAAACAAGTGTTGCATGTATAGACTTTGCAATAGGATGTAGGTGCACATGGGTCACTGCACTACCACTAATAGAGGTTGATCGTGCCCAACAAACAAAAATTTGCCCACAAATAAACATAAAAAAATAATGACGAGAAATAACCATATTTGACAAAAAAATCTACAAATTTTTTTTTTTTAAAGTTCAAATCCATACCGCAATTTTACAGATCGCATTGCCCAAGCCCAAATTGCAAAAGAAAATGTCTTGAATTTGACTATTACCCAATATAGGTAAATTTATGATCAAAATTCATGGAAACAACCACTTGGATGCAATGGTGAGCCCAATCTTGTGCAAAATACTCCCAAAAAAATGTTGACCTTGGATCTAAATCGTGGCCCTCCAAAAGATGTAGCAAAACACTCCCTAATGACTATGTAATTAATGTTCCTATGACTTTGATACCATGTAAGAATTGTCTAAGGAAAATAATGAAAATGTCAAGATCTAGAAGCTCACTAGATAGCACAAGAGAGAGAAAATGATATGATCCTCAAATGACTAGATTTAATGATAATCAGTAATCACACAAAATATGTACAATGTAGATTTGCCTCAATATATAGCCTGCAATGCATAATAACTAGGAGTGATGCAAGTGATAACCTATCAACTAGACAAAGTGTAATCACATGTCCACTAAAGGTGGATCATCCTCCATTATGTAACAAAGTATGTGCAACAATGAGAGGATGATAATGTGATAAGAACGCAAAGGTGGATCTCACAAAAAGAGGTCTAAGACAACATGTGTTCAAATAGAATGTGAACTCCTAGGTGTCTACATGACAACTAATATGAAAATACATTATCTTAAGTAAACTTGAGTAAAGTGTAATTAGTAATATTTAATTGCACCAACAAATATGGTAAGCAAAGACGGTGTGATAAAATGATGTGTGAATTCATCAGAGATTCAACAAAGTTGTGATATTTTGGTTACGATGCACATATTGTTTGGAGTGTAATAAGCCACGACAAAAAACACTATGATTTTCAAAACCTTAAACTAAATTAGGATTTCAAAATGTCCAAAGCATTATGATTCAGTAGTGAAAGGTAACACTATCCTTAAGATCATAGTCTTTGCATTCTTGTATAACAAAACTCCAGTACATATGTGACTATGTTTTTTATATATATGGTGTACATTGTGGTGAAACAAGAATGTAACAAAGTTATAAGGTTGTGATGTTACAATTATGGTGCACATTATGGTACAACTACTCTACAGTAAGACCACCCTTTTTTTTATCAAAGGTATATTCTAGGGCTGCCCAATAACCCCCTTCCAGAGGTTTGGTATATACATTAGAGGACACATTGTGACGTAACCCATAATTTTAGATCCTATTAAAGTGAATTAAACTAGGACTACACGAGCAATAAAATCACTCATAGCAATATAGTTTAGATGTTTATAAAAATGCCAAGATCTAAAAGGGCGTGTCATTTTATATTTTGTTAATTATATTTGAAACCTTAGTATAAAAGGAATCTGACAACCATCTATAGCATTTTGGATTTTTTGGGATTGAGTAGTTGCATGGGAAGCCTAACATCCACATCCTCAATCTTCGAAGGTTTAGCAAGGGTTTTGGACAAGATTTTGGAGAGGGCTCTAGAGAAAACTTGGGAGAAACCATAGGAGGAGAGCCGATAAAAATGGTATATCGCCCTACTTTTTCAAAATTGGCGGCAGAATATCACTTTTCCATTAGGCTCTGTCATGCTCGTCATAGGTTCAAAGATCCTCTAGAAACCTCCCAAATTCACATTAAATCTGCCCTTGATTGCGCTACTGCTAATACAATTTTTTAAAACAACAAACCACCATTTTGGAAGCCATTAGTAATGGAAAAATAAAAAATAAAAAATAAAAAGATAGTTGAATGTTTGTACAACTTGAGTTGGCCTAATGATGGAGAATTTGTACTCTTGAAAGAGAGGTCACAAGTTCAAATCCCAATAAAGGCAAGGTGTGTACGCCTCATTTGTAACACAGTTAGGTGTCTCTCGCAAAGAATATGAGGTAGTCCCATAATAGTTGTCACCATGTGTGGATCCAAAAACACACATCTAGTATTGTGGACTATAAAAGGACCTTTCCTCTTTTTTCAGATAGAATAACAAAAGAATCAAGTGAGTACCTTGTTGAAGACCAAAGGCAAGAAAAACAAGAATCAAGAATTATGAATAACTTTGGATTAAAAGAATAATATATGGTGTTGCCTTACTATTGTAGATGGGGATGACTTGTAATGGATCATTGAGACTATATCCATCTATAATATCACCATTGATGCTTGATTACAAGATTGAGTAAAAACATTAAAAAAAATCTTTTCATGAATCTTTTGTGTATTCATTAACACCTATTGGATTGCAAGTAGACATAGTAAAAGGGTAAACAATAAGATCAAGGGAAGAGTTTTGAGTTGTGGAGGAAGGAAAACATAGGCACCAATACCCCGTTCCAGTAGGAATTGAAGATGAAGTCAAATTTTTTCCTTACATTTTCAACACAAATTATTTATAAACTATAGTGCTGCAAACATATTTATTTGAAAAAATATGAAATTTTATTGATTAAATTAGTCGCGAATATGCATCTAAATGTATGTGTAAGTTTATGTTAAGAATTTAAGAAAAAAATTATAAGTAAAAAAAATCCTTTCAAATGATAAATGAATCCATTTTTCTCAAAACCCATGCTCAAGAACAATACTTTGTAACAATTCACCCCCGCAAAGATTCTTCAGGATAATGCTCTACAAACTCAAACTCCATCTCAAGTTGGAGGACCATCTGTTGCATGTGGTGAAATGGTGTAAATGTATTGAGGAAATCCAATCTATGCGATGGCATTAAATCTCAAAGGAATTTTAATTTCATTGTAACCACCAAAGTGAAAAACCAGTCTTTACAAAGGGTGTATCAAACTTTCATGAGGTTCACAGGCTGTTTAGGCCATCAAAAAATCACTAAGCTCCCTTGATTAAATCCTTTTGCAAGTGTGTGAGCGTTTAGGCATTTTCATAACTTTCAATACCATCGACATGTTAAAGTTTCTGAAGTTTTTTCAACTAATGAATATTGTGTCAAAGATTAGTTCCCTAAACTAATCAAGCATGGATTGCAAAAGTTTCTGAAGTTTTTTCAACTAATCAATATTGCGTCAAAGATTAGTTCCTTAAACTCATCAAGAATGGATTGCAAGGTTTGTGAACTATCCAAAATACCATGTGTTATAATCTCTTTAAAGCATTTTTTTTTAAAATTTCAGACCCATATATTCTTTCATGACTTGCATATATGACTGCCAAGATTCCTGCAGCTACATCATTTGATAAAATTCTCCTATTCTTTACATTTTGATAAATGCTTATATCCTATCTCAGAGGTCCATTTTCATTTTCACAAGGTTCGGATGTCAGTATAAGTCATGGAATTTTGGAAGTACACCCACCATATAGGTGAAGAGATCAAGTAGCCGCTCGCGCACCTATATCTCCTAAACTGTAAGTCAAATTATGCCAATTTTTTTACTCGAGCTTAAAGCTAAGGGTTTAGTGTTTGAACATTTATGGATCTCTGTAGAGACCATAGAGTGTGAAGTGGTCAAAAAGTGTCATTTTCAAACACTCACCTGATGTCCATTATGTTCCCCCCCAAAAGTCACTCACCAAATCCTCACGATAATTGAACCCCTTGACGGCTACTAGGTGTCTTCCCCTATGTTTTTTAACATTTTCTAAAGCATTTCAACAAATTCATCTCGTAAACATACTGCTTCAGCATTTTGGGCAGTTGGACAAATTTCTAGCTTGTTAACAAGTTTATGAAAAGGCTAATGAAGAAAGGCTGAATTATAATTTGAATAGGTATTCTATGCAGGCTGAACCTCATTTCATAAGCACGGCTTCTATTCTTCAACAAAATGTGCAGCAGTTACCCATGGTGAGGATTGCATTCGTGGAGATTATATTCAGCATTGTTGAACAAGAGCAAGCGATGACAGCAAGTATAGTAAACTGCATCATGACAGTGAAAGAGAGTTTTTCTCTGAAATGGCCAATTCGGTGTGAAAATATGGAAGAGCTTGCCACTGATTACAAGTAGTCAATGAATAAATGCAATGTGTTTTAGAAAACTTCAAAGATTGTTCTATGATGTGTTTGAGAAAACTTCAAGATTAGATTGTTCTACGATGTGTTTCAAAACACTTCAAGATTGTTCTATGATGTACCTCAACTTGTTAATTAGACTTGTTAGCCGATAGGCTACTTCTCTGGGGTTCCTTTGCCGGGAAGTGTCCTGTTCGGCCCGGCAAATGGTTCAACCCGAGATTTCGAAAGGCAAGGGCTCGAGACGGAGTTGTTTCAGATAGAGTTGCCTGGATTTTCTCCCCGCCAGTTCTTCTGCCTGCCATGAGCCACTGAGTTGGGTTCACTCTGGTATTTCGAATGACAGGTTTGACACGGGCTGCTAGGAACAAGGCTGCCTGGGTTGGCTTCCCGCCAGTTGCTCCGGCCACCAGATGCCACGGAGCTGTTTCTATTCTCACTGCTGTCGTTACGGTGATAGGGTTTTCTCTGCGTTCCGGCCAACAGAGGCCACAGAGCTGTTTGTATTGTTACTGTTGTCGTGATGATGATAGGGTTTTTTACTGCGTTCAGCCATGCGAGACATGCTACCACCACCGAGGCAACAAGAGTAATGTAGCTTTGGTGAACATAGTTTTGGTCGGTGTTGTTACGGCAGTATAAATTCATTTGCTATAATGGTTGCAGTAAAATCACAAACACTGTGACACTGATCAGAACAGGTTTGTGGAGCACTAGTTCTGTAGTGGTTGTAGTTTCTGGTAGTTTTTTTTGTGTGGATGTATGCTTGTCTGCATCTTTCTAATGTCGAGTGTTTTTTTACAGGAATTATAACGGTTCGGAAGTTTGTAGTGCTTCGCAGGATATCAATCTTACCTTGCATGCATTCAGCAAAGCAGCAGGTTCTCCTTGTTACTTCATATTTCTCCTGGGTTTGGTTCATTTTTCTCTTTTATCCAAAGACATATATGGACTGACTTCGAGTTTAAATTTGCTAACATTAGATGTAGAATTTACAGAATTTCCTGGCATTAGTCTAAAGGCCATACACTATATCTTGGATATTCTGAGTTGTTAATTATTGTACATTACATGTTTCTTAGTTAATGGGTTCATGGGTACCCAGGGCCATACCCTCCCTGAGTAGTCCATCTACAGATTTGTGCTGGGTACCCTCTGGAAATTTACAGAGCTCGAGAAGGTCAAAACACTGCCTTTTTAAAATGCTTTTTTTTGGTACTTGAATTGGTAATTGATGCACATTGCATGTTTGGATTCTTAAAGATTAAGACTTATGCTCATGAGTTTGTTGTGGGTACCAGGGCCATAACTGCCCTGAATAGGTTCAGCCACAGGTATGTGTTCAGCATGCTCAAGGGAATTTATGCTGAACACAAGGGAATTTATGGAGCTTAAGGATGTCAGGAATCTGTTTGTTTGTTAAGAAAAGATAGGATTACCATGGCTGCTGTATCATGTTACTGGACATATTCACTCCTCGGGTGCTGAGTCCTCCGTATTAATCAGGTTTACAATCCCTTTTCTACATTCTGTTAAGTCTTAATAGGAGTCTCTCTTGGCTTTTTTTCCACCCATGGATATTAATCCACTTGGCTATCTTCTTTTACCCACCATTTTCATAAGCAGGAGCTGCTTCTAGGAGTTTTATGCATCAAAGGTTTGTTCAAATGCATAACTTCTGTTCAAATCCTCAATCCCTTCCCCCACCTGACATCTTTCCTCCAGAACCAGCAACACAAGCAATGGTGACTGATAGAAAAGCGACACAGGCCAAGGTTGAGAAAAAAAACAAGAAAAAAGACAACTCGTTTCTTGAAAAGCTTTCTTTGCAAATTGATATTTAATTTTGATAATGTTTATTAGTCTAGACGAAAAGAGCAGACTTCGAAACATCAGATTTTATTATGGTCTGAATACTAGGGGATCTTTACGCCATTTTCATGCCTTCTACAACTTTCAACGGCATTACCGAGTCAATAACCAAAAAATGGAAACAGACTGTAAGCATCGATGAAACATCCTATCTTCTAAATTGAATAAAACAAGCTCCCACTCTACAGTCAAAGAACAAGTAAGCAGACTTTTTAGTCTTGCAATCAAAGGATATGGGCAGAACCCAATTTCTAAATGAAAATTCATGCAAATGGTCAAAGGAGGAAAAAATTGAAGTCATGTTGCCCACAACTGGATCCTACAAAGCTATCTTAAACTGATGCAAAATTTTAAAAGGCTAGGATAATCCTGCAACAGTTGGATTACAAATATCAAGACAAAAGCAAAGCTGCCAGGCAATTGCTTCAAATTGGTTAAGATTTTGCAAAATTCTTTTTTCTTTTCCCTAAACCGATATCTTGAGCATGAGGAGAAAGGAGCCCGCACCAGGACATATGCATGGAAAGCAGCAACACCAAGGTCCTGTGCATAATCAAGTGTGTCCAGGAGCAAAATGAAGAGTAGATATATCAAGGAAGGACAAGTCCATGCAACTCTGAGGGACACACATGCTACAATTAATTAAAGGTATATGTTGCTGTAAACCCATTCTAGGAGATAGGTAATAGAATGCTCTCTATGAAATATTATGTAATCTTAAATTTAATAATTTTCCAAGCTAACACATTTTTGTTGAGCTTGACAATCCATTAACTATAAGATCAAGGATGTCCTTCAAGGGGTGATAGTGACATATTTACAACACCCCAAACTTCCTTCTTCATTACTAAACACAACCGTCACGGCTACCAAATCAAACATATTATTGCCTCTAAACTTGATATGCCAAATGCATATGTTGTCCAAGTTTTTTGCAGTTGGTAATTTTCTTCATTTTGAGGGCTCTAAAGGTTGGAAGACTTTTTTATGGATGTAGCTCTTTGACACATTACTATTTGCAAGGGCCTCCACGGGTTTTCTTTCCCAGGATTTGCCTATGCTGTTTTAGGGGGCCGCAATTTGCTTTGCTATTGCCTGAATAAATCTACAAATTAAAAGATAAAAGTTTTTCAAAGAATTGTTCATTTAATTGGGATAAAATCAGTTTAGGGTTAGAGTTTCTTACGAAAATTTGCAGCGAGTAATACTTGTAAGTTGTAACACAATTAGGGTTAGGGTTTCTGAAAAAGAAGAAAAAATAGTTTGACTAAGAGATCCTTTCTTATCTGATTACTGCAAGTTCTGATTTTTTGTGTTTCTTTGAATTTTCTGATATTTTTTAGGTTTTGCAACATTTTGATTTATTTTTTGTATTTTTTAGGGTTTTCTGATTTGTCTTCTTGATATTTGCTATATGAAATGAAGTACAAAGTGTGAACTGAAGATGCAAATACCCATTGAAAGGCACAGCAGAGCAACAATTCAATTAATTTTTTATTGACTCAAAATCCAATTTGAAATCATTAAAGAGATAATATGCGCACAACTGAATCCTTGTTGAATGTCGTAGATAAGTATTTGTCAAGTTTGTGGTGATCGGAAATGACACTTTAAATTCTGATAAGAATCCACTTTCAATCCTGCTTTGATGATGTCCACTCTCTCTTCCAGAGCTCCAATTGAATTACAGGGATGAGTATTTATCAAGGTTGTGGTGATCAGAAATGACACTTTAAATTCTGATAAGAATCCACTTTCAGTCCTGCTTTGATGATGTCCACTCTCTCTTCTAGAACTCCAATTAAATTATAGGCCGATAGGATAGGTTGACGAGTCTGGCTTTTTAGTATTTTATGCTTTCCAGTTCGATTTGTTTAGAAATTTTGAAAACCCCTTTAACAATGACATTTCATGAGACCACATTTTATTAAGGCATCTTACCAAATAGTTCACATGCCTTATCCATGCTTCTACTTGTTGCATGCATGTCTACCAGGGCATTTTCATCCTTCGTGCTTTAGATTGATGCCCATGGCTTATTCCAGAGCTCCCATATTGGCATAGTGAAGAGGATACTGGGAATGGTTGTGGGAATGGTTGTGGAATTGGCTTCACACCCGAAGATTGCATTAGCTTGCAAGTTTCTAAATCCTTTTCATGAATGCAGTTTGCATTAGATTGCATACTGTCAAATTCGATAAGATGACATCTGTTTCAATGATTCTGGAAAACAGTTCATGTGCCTTGTCTGTGCTTCATTATTTTGCATACATGTCTACTAGGGCAGTTGCAATGGCAACATTTGGAAAACCTCGTTAGGTACCCATGCACTGCACTCCAAGCTAGCAAGACTGTATTACTATATAGTCCATCCCAATTGAAATCTGTAAATTTGATTGCAACAATCAATAAAAATTCAAATTTTTGTTCAAGGGGGCTCCATTTGTTCAATCGCAGCGAAGAGTGCGCCTATTTGCGAGGGCAGCAGTTGATCGGTGTTTTCCGCACCTGCCGGCAGACCCGGGAAGGGAGGCAGAGGGATGTCCATGACCTGCACAGATGATGAACAAGCAGCATTTTGTTTTGCTTTGAGGTGATCTGCGTTTCCGGGGCTTGTAAGAAGGGCAACGGTGAGATTTTTGGATGCAAGAAGCTCACAGAAGCGCATGAAAGGGACTATGTGACCCTTTGCTAGAAAAGGAAAGGCTATTACGTCCACTGCTACTTCCGCCTCACTTGCCATTCGTACAGATCTACTCGCATCTCACAGTATGGATCCCAGAATAATCGAACAGTCCAAGGTGCGTTAATGGGCGAACTGACAAGGGCTTTGGAGTATTTATTTGGCAGGAATAAGGGAGAAAACCGGCAATTGAGCATGTTTTAATGATTGTCGCTGCTGGCATTCAAGTTGGGAGATGACCAGCAGTTGAGGAAGTTGAATCTGAGGTGTCTATTGGACCGGTATAAGAATTGTGAAAAACAAAGATTAAATAAATCATTTTTATTGGAAATGATAAAACTGAATCCATTTTTCTTGAAACCCTAGCGGAAGAGCAACTCTCCGTAACACTTCTCTCGCGGGAAGATCCTAATATGCTCAAAAAAATTGGCACGGGGAGAAGACCGGCAGTTGAGCATATTTTAACGATTGTCACAGCTGATATTCAACTAGGGCGACCAGCAGTTGAGCAAGTTGAATCTGAGGTATCTATTGGGCCGGTATTTGAATTTTTCATTGGAAATGACAAATGAATCCGCTTCCACTTGAAACCCTTCGTGAAGAACAGCCTTCTGTAAAACTTCTCTTGCCGGAAGATCCTAAGATGCTGAACATGGTGAATTGAAGAATAACAGCACCTTGTAACGCTTCTTGGTAAATTCGAAAAACTTCGAGATATAATTAATGGTTCAGAAAATTTGCCTAGCCTGCTCTTCTGTCTGGAGGAAACTGGTTTAGAAAAGAAGAGACCAAGCGTCGGGGAGTTAGGCCCAGGAGCTTGTGCCGTTTATCATAATAGTGCCGTCTTCGCCGGTTTCACACATTCTTTCTGTACTGTTATCATTAATTTTTATAAATATATATATTATTCATTTTGATAAATCGTTAATAGATTTAATATATATCATCAATTTTTATAAATATATATATTATTAGTTCCTGCCTATGGGAACTAGTTTTCCAGTGGCACTGGGCAGTTAATTTTTCCATCAAAAATTAATGAATTTCTAAAGTTCAAAGTGTAGACACCTAAAAACCTTTAGAAAATAAAGTATTTTTATTTTCTGAAAAATTTCTGATAACATCATCATTTATTAATTAATTATTTATTTAATTAATTTATTTATTTTTATGTCATTAAATCCTTTTATCTTAATTAAAAATATTTAATTAAGGAATCCCTCCCAAAAATGTTTAAATCTTATTTAAACATTATTTCTTTATTTATTAATTATTTAATTAATAAATTGACCAAAAAACTCAAAATAAATAAAAATTTTATTTTTTACCCAAAACATGGCCAATTTTCTTAAGACCGCTAACCTCTTCCAAAATCTTCTAATCTTTCTTTAATTTTGATTAAAGGCTAATTCCATCATTTCCTACCCCTAATCCCAACTCAAAATATTTAATTAAGATTAAATATTAATCCTTATATTTATTAAAAAAGTTTTAATAAATATCTCCTCAACCCAAACCCTTGAAATAAATAAAACTTTATTTATTTCCCAAAAATCTAATTTATCCTCATCCTAAGAAGTTCTAAACTCTTCTAGAAAGTCTTCATCCTCATCCTAGGAAGTTCTAGACTATTCTAGAAAGTCTTTATCCTCATCCAAAGTCTAGACTCTTCTAGAAGATGTCTTTAAACCTAATCCTAATCCCCTCCTAACCTTGTCACATTCTCTAAACATGGGTTAAGACTTACTAACCCAAGCCAAAGTTAACAAATATCTCCTCCTTCACCCACCCTCATTAAATGCCATCCACTTGCCTATCCCTGAGCTAATCTTAAACCATCTTAATCCATCCTCTAATCATTTGCACAAGCCTAAGCAAGCTTAAAACCTTCCTAATCAAGCCCAAGTCGAAATTGCTCTCATCTCCTTCAAAATATCCCAACCATAAAACTTTATAAAGTCCACTAGGCCATAAATGACTCTTCCAAGCCCTTTTATTGCTCTTACAAGCCATTATGAGGGTCTTTATGAGGATTTTATCCCTTGAGCCTCCTTTGTTGACTCATCCTTCCCCTTTCCTTCATCCTCTCACCCTGTGACATGTGTCACTCCCTGATTGGCTGTAAGGAAGCACAATCCATGTGCTCTCCTCTCATGCAATCTAAGCCCTCCATGAGCTTTTTTCCATCCTTGCATCTTAGCCCTCAATCCCTCAAGCCTCTTGCCTATAAATTGGATTCTTCCCCTTTGCAAAACAACACAATCCATGAAGTAAAGTCATAATGCCATTTTAAGAAGCCATTTTACATCAAAACCATACACCCACACCCAAATTCCAACTCCATTTGAAGCCCTTTTTGAAGCATAAAGCTTGAGCATACATCCTATCTATTTAGACAAAGCCACTCAACAAGAGAGCTTCTTATTGAGAGAGCCCATTAATGACTCATATTCTCAATTGAGAGCTCATCTTAGTCTATCTTGAAGTTTATGAATTTTGTTTAGTTTGTAGAAGCTTTATTTAAATTTGGTTTCTATTAGCATACTAACATTGCTCATATACACAAAGTTCATTTTGATTTTTTAATTAATTTCTAATCAATAATTTTAATTTTTTGATTGGTTAAGAACAATTTTGGTGGGGTAAAATTCTATTTTTTAATATCAAAAATTGAAGTCAAGAACTTTCCAGGATTCTTCCAAACATTTTTACATGGCCACCTTTGCATCAACCAACTTTTCGAAGATGTCCTGGACATTAATGTTTCCAGGCTAGCGATGCAGACTAATAAATCACCCCCTAGAATGGTGACTGAATCACCCCATTTAACAGCCCCTACTAGTCTTTGCACCTCTCCACACAACACTTGCTTTATTCAAGAAATTCTGGAAACATCGAGTCAAGTTGATGAGGAAATAGTAAGTAAATTGCAAATCCTCCTCATCAAGCATGGTCTTTGTCCAAGCAAGCCGCTAGTTCTGTTGAATGAACATCATCTTTACATGGTTGGAATGGGGCGTGAAAATTGACTTCAATAAAAGATTCACAAGATTATCAGAGTTCACATGGCTCTAAATAGGATGTTCAATGAGTCGCACTCAAACAGAATTTTTTTGTATTCTACAAAGAGTCACCCAAGCGCGTGAAGCAATATTCGACCTTATTCTACTACCAGAATTTGAATTCAATTATAAGAGAGAAAGAAATAGGTTTTTTGTTTCTGGAAGAGTCCATTAAGGGCTGAAATTCCATAGGACCTTATCGGAAGCATCTCATGACCCATATTCAGATCTCCTTGTGTTGCATCTTAAATTTCCTGAGGGGTTTGGGGGATTTTGAGATTTTAAAAAGAATGATGCAAAGATGTATGCTGACTGGGTATGGTGAAAATCTTATTAAAAAATGAATTCTAAGGAAATTCGTGTCTCGTATAGACATTTGGAGCAAGAGGCGCAAATTGAATTTTTTGCTATAAATGTTTCACCATAATTGAACTCAAGACTGGAGAATGGGGAAGTGACCAGATCTGACAGTAATGCGACGAATGCTAAGGGCCCGTTTGGCAAGCGGAATACAAGCGGAATAGGCATATGTAAATTCAAAAAAATTTGAATTCCTTGTTTGGATGCACCAAAACGGAATTGGAATACGAAGTAAAAATGGAATACGTATTCCATTTTTGGCCCAAAAATGGGGTTTTGCAATTCCACCAAAATAGGTGTTATTGGAATACGTATTCCTATTCCATTTTTTTTAATTTTAGAAAACATAAATTTTGAAATCTGCGAATTCCCATCAAATATTGGCTGAACCAAACGGAGAATAGGAATACGTAGCCCCATTTTCTATTCCAGAATACATATTACTATTCCCAAACGGGTAATGGATTGAGAATATTGGTGTTCAGTTCTATAATTGCCGCAGGTGTACAGTTTGGATGGGCTTTACAGGTGTCCCTTTTGACGCCTTACATTCAAGTCAGTTATTAATTTTCTTCATCATTGAGAATGTATGTCTCTGCCCATTTTCCTGCTACTTTGTACGCTCATTATTAGTTCCTGCCTACGGCAGGATACTAATGGAATCATTCGATGCAAATCCACGATTAATTTAGCCAATAATACTTAAAGATTTATGAAACATTTACACAAATCCTATCTTTATAGATTTATGCATATTTTTAAAATATAATATAAATTAATTATCTTGAACTCTATTGGGGGAGAGTTAAAAAGGCAATGAGAAAAATAATATTTGTTGCAAATAATTACATAGTTTTCTAAACTCTTCTTAAAGTAGTCTTGGATATTTTAAGAAATCTGGAAGCTTCTCACAAGTGGCTAAGTCCTTGCTAAACATAATTCTAGAAATTTCAGTATGCTCCATGAAAGGTCAAAACCTAATTGTTCCATCAGCTACGCGGCCAGGGTGAATTGTGATGAGGTTGTTCAAAGACATGACGCAGTCGGCAGATAATTTCTGGGTACTATGCACCAGCGAGAAGGGCATGGGAAAAGTTTGATTTTGTTTTCGATGCAATAGATAGGGTTAGGGTTTCAATTTGTGTTTTGGTGTTTCTAAGAATCATAGAAGGGTTTTGACGAACAAAATTCAAAATCTTTCTTATTTACAGGCGAATCGTTCAAATCTCACGTGGTTGCAAAGGAGGAAGGTAAAATTGTGGACATTGCAACATCTCCGCCAAATTAGAGAGCATTGAATGTGATTGTGATCATTGGTAGCGATCTGGAAAGGCTGGGGAAATTCATTGAGAGCGGGAAAGCGAAGGTTGTGATCGATCTGAAGAACCCGTATTCATTTTCTGATATTGTGGAGGCGTTCAAATACTTGCAGAGCAGAAGAGTGAGAGGAAAGATTGTTTCCAGGGCTCCTATTTCCACTGCATCATCCCTGGCATTATGTGGCATGGCTATCCTCCATTTTTCCCTTTATGTGGCATGCCTATCCTCCATTACGAGGATAATTTTTCCCCAATGCATTTTAGCAAGCAATTTGATGCCCTCCATTATAATTCACTTTACTTAAGAAACTATTATTTATGACCTAAGTATATTGATAGATGCTTGCACGATGCTCCAAATCTACCATTTGAATCCATGCAACATTTCATTTGAAGGCTCTGGAATTCAGCTCTACACTAACACGATGTATTTAATACTTTAAAAAACTTCTTCAAAAACACTCCACCTGCAAGCACTTAAATGTACTCCTATAACTGATATCTCATTGAGCCATTGTTCATGGTTCTTTATCTGATATGTGTGTACACGCCGCAATAACTCCCATTTCTTTCCTTGGAATAATGCCATCCAACTTATTGGTAAACAGTTTAACGTTTGCTTAGGATCGAGTCCCATATCTGATAAAAATTTGTCTGCTTGTACTAAGATTCCATAGTCTGCATTAGAATGCCTTTAGAGGCAGATTTTCTACATAGACCACCTCCAATGCTCAATCTCCTGTCTTATTCAAACACGCCCAAAAAGAGAAAAGATACAGTAAATTATGGCTCCATTCACAACTCATGCTCTAATTTTCTACTTCCCCAGCTTTTCCCTTACAAGTGTAAGATGTGCAAACATAGACAGGGCACATGTTTTCTTCTGCATGTAAGCCATGTGTCATCGGCATTTAACAAAATGTTTAACAATGTATTGCCAATATCTAAAATAAAATAAAATAAATTATTGAAGTGTGAAAATGAATCTCCCACATCTCCTATTTGATTCTGGCTACCATTCTTTAATCGGTTATCATCTCTTTCTCTAGTGTTTTTCTCCAAAAAATTGTGTCGACAAACATAAATGTAGAAAATGATTGTTCAGGAGAAGTATGAATTTTTAAAATAGTTTAGAAATAGTTTATTAGGGATCAAGATTTGTTGCGGTTAGAGATCAAGATTTGTTGCAGACACAATCTTTATATCAGATCAATAGAATGAAAACTTGGTCTTTCCAATAGTTTAGCAAAACACTCTGTCATCAATCTCTAACTAAAAAGATGAAGTAGAGATTGTATTTCTTTGGCCTTGCACTCAGTAAGAGTTGATCTTTGGTGGGCTCTTTGTGAGCCTTTCAATTTCACCAATAGACCAAGGGACCTTTGATAGAGATTGTATTTTGAATAACTTTAATAAGATGAATCTTTTTCAGTCAAAGAAATTTCAACCCAACATACATGCTTTTGTATTAAATAAGCAAACAATTTTAAATGTTTCATATAGAACATTCTAGTACAAAATATAAATTTAAAAATAATAAACAAACATAAAATATTCAAACGATAATGTGTATCAACACATCAAGTTTTTACCCTGAATGTTTATTAACTCTTCTTCTATGTATATTATTTTGGAGATAAAATAATATATTCAAGCATAATCAGTTAGTCTTCATACATTACAAGCGCCTCATGCTATCTTATGCTTCATACATTACAAGTGCCTCATGCTATCTATCTACTATTCCACCACTCAAAACCTTAACTCAAAACATACCACACTAAAGGCAGGAACTTTGGCGCTTGCGCCCCTTATTTATGTGATGGATTGGATTCCAACATCAATTACAATGTGGTTGAGGAGAACAATTTTGGTTTTTTCCTTTTTTTTCTAAGTCGTTAGACAACGTTCCAAGGCTTTGGATTGAATCTTGGTTCCAAGTGTGCAAATTTGAGGAATACGGTTTGGAAGAGGCTAGAAATTGTATAATGGAGTAACATTCTTTATGTTAAAAGTCAAAAATTAGCTCAGAACTTGCTTAGAAGATGGAAATGTCTTATATTGATATTATTTAATTTCATCTTCTGTATATTTTGGTTATACCATCAAAGCAATGCAAAGTTTATTTCTAAATAAATTCTATTTTTATTAATATTATAGTTTTTCTTTAGAATACTAAATTTATTATTTAATTTTTTAAATACTTTCTCAAATCAAATTTATTTATAATATTATGTAAACAAATAAAAATTTGATTTAATTTAATATATAGAAGTTTAATTTTATTATTCATCTTTACCTATCTATTCGTAAATTTCAATTCTATGTTTATGAGTAGATAGATTTAAGCAAATAAAATATATTAATTGAAACTATAAACCACTCTTCAAAATATGTACATGAATTAAAAAAAATTGTACTTTCCAATTAACTTTCACAATAATAAATATCTTATGTTTAACCATATAACAAACCTATCCCCACTAATTATGAGTAAAATATTTATGTAAAAAATAATTTTAATTCGTTCTTTAAGCTTTAATTTTATTGTTTGTTTTTGTATTATTATTTTAATTTTACATTTATTCGATTCATGTAATTACTTTTACAAACTCTACATATGCACCATATTTTTAATTGATTTTTGGACACAATGTGAATGTACAGAGATATAGTGCACCTACAAATTTACAAAATTATACTACAAATTTATTCGTTAAATTAATCTAATAATTTATCTTCTTCTTCACACAATAGGCAGGGACTCTTGCTCCCACAGAACTCTTAATAGATTTAAAATATTGTTATGATATGTTAGTTTAAAGTTTAAATATATAAAAATTATATTTGATATATTCTTCAGTACTCACCAATATATTTATATTTTCAAATTAAGTTTAAGGTTCTGGGTTAGGATTTTACTGTAATAATTTGTTAATACATTTAAAATGTTATTTATAATATAAATTGATACATGATTATTAATATTAGTATTTATTATTATTAAATGTTAAAATTTTATGATTATTTTTTCTTTTAAAAAAAAAAATATAACTATAATTAAAATATTGATGTTTGCTTAAATTTTTTAATTTTATTTATTTAAAAGGTAGGGTATTTGAATTATTATTTTTTGATCGGTGGGGTATTTGAAATTATTATTTGTATTGTAAATTTTAAAATTAATTGTAGTGTAATTGTTTTTCTTGAATCTCTAGAAAAGTATATACTTACAAGTATTTAAAAAATCTAAATGCTCCCTCTAACAAAGTTTGTAAAGTTTAATATAAACTATTGAGATCAATAGTGTAGTGGATTTATCTTTAATTTTGAAATTAGTATTTATCCTTTTATTTTATAAAAAATTAATAGAAATAAAGCTCTTTTTAATAAGTCAATAAAAGCTATTATCTATAAATTCATAAATCCAATTAATTTGTTAATTTTTTAAATTAAATATTTGAATATTACTAATTTAATATTTTAAATAAATGATGTATGTTTATTATAAGAATAAACATTTTCTTTAAAAAAGTTATTTGAGTTAGATACATTAGAATAATATATATTAATTTAATTATTAATATCAATATTATTTTAATTTAAAAAATGATATTATTATTTTATAAAGGAAAAATAACCTAATATAAATCATTAAAATAATATTATTATAAAAAATAAATAAATATAATTATTGAAAAATGATATGGTATCCATCCAAAAAAATTGATATCTATAATAATTTATTAATAAAATTAATGATATGTTTAAAACAAGTTATTTAATGTTTTGATTTAAGATTTAACTAAAAAAAATTGTAACCATATACTTTTATAAAGATTCATATATTGAAAAAATCCACTAGAATTGATTTCAAAATTTACCATATAAATAATAATAACTTCAAATAACCTTACCTCACTAAATTTTTTTTTTTAAGTATTCAAGAATTAACATTATCATATCCATTTGTAAAATATAAATATTTTGTGTGTATTTTTATCAACATTTTAGATCATACTACTATATCTTTACTATCCTAATCCACAAAAACATTTATATTTGAATCATAAAAATTTAACTTTTATTAATAATAATAATCATTTATTACAATGATTAATTATAAAAATTATATTACATCATATCATAACAATATTTTAAATATATTAATGATCTATCAAAATATAATACTTTATGTTAAATTGTAACACAAAACTCAAAACTTAAATCAATAGCATGTATAAACATTAATTGATGATACAGTACAGAAAGATTGTGTCAGATGAAACGGGCGAAGACAAAACACGGGCGAAAACGGAACTGTTATGATAAACGACACAAGCTAGTGGACCCAGTGCAAATAAGTTGCGCCGTAGCCAGTGCCCCAAGTGTCATAGTCCTGCCATTTGCATTTTTAGGTTATACTAAATAAAAGTAGAATTGAATATGGAAACAAGAGCTTTATGAGAGCTTAAGTTCATGCCTCATGTTTTTGGTGATTCATATTTTTTTTGATGAATAATCATTGTCTATTAATAAATAATATACTAAGTTACAATTCACAAAAAATGGATAATATACTAAGTTACAATTCACAAAAAATGGTCGGGAGATAGAAGATCACTCCATGAAAGTTCACACGGTCTCAGTCGAAATCAATAACTATTCATAAAAAAACTTATAAGAAACATCTTCAGGTTGTCAAAGTAGTGCCAATCGAGGGTGGTGGTTCATCTCGATCATGGAATCCCCAATCATCCTTGGGATTGGCAAGCGGGCTGGGAATAGTCTAGCCATCAGCAGCATCCTCGAGGGCCTAAGCTTCATCCTTGTTATCAATCCTTGGGGGCGAGATGGCAAAATCCAGGCGAATGGGCCATTTACCAGGTACAATATGTTGAGCACCAACTGGGGGAGCCACCAGGCCCGAAGACCACCCTATGCCACCTCGGGGCGACCCCAACCGCCATCGCCACTATTAGGAGAGCGGTGACGGGAAGCCTACGAGCAAGGCGTGTGTGAGTGGCGGCCTGAAGAGTTGCGCCCCTGGCGGCGGCCCCTGGGCAAAAAAGTGGCAACAGAGACATCAAATGGAACTCTAGCAATCGTACAAGAAGCATTACCCCAGTGGTTAAGTAGCTCCTAGAGGTGGGCCACCTCCAAAGCCACCTTGTTGGCTTGTACTTGAATCTACATCATTACATTATTACAAATGCATGTTTTAGTGTACATAGCACTTGACATTTATGTCAAAAAAAATGTGAGTGAAAATAACAACATTGTTATCTTTCCATAATGTAAACAAAATCTCCATCTTGAAGGTATGCTAAATATGGGTAAACTTCTTGGGAAACCTGGGGGAATCACCCAAAATAACCATATGCCAAGAAAAGGGTTCTAGCCGAAAGGGATGAAAAAAATCATGAATCCAATGCCAATAGTATTGAGCACATCTACAGAACCAAAAGAGATGCTAAAAAGTCTCTAGTTGTCCGCAAAAAGGGCACCAAGGATTGGGAACCCCAATATGTTTGAGCCGAGGCCCAAGGGGAAGACCTTGAAAAACTGGACACTAAGCAAAGTAGGCAATCTTGGGCTCCGTAATGGCATTCCAAATAGTGTCAAAATGCTTTCTCCACTGAGAGAGAGAAGACTGCAAATGCCAACACTAGTTGAGAGTATCCACCATCAGCAGATGGGGAGAAAGCCAGCAATATCCCAAGCTAGGCTTATAGCTGGTGAAGGGAGTAGCAAGATACCATTTCCAGTCGATCCACCAAGGATGAACAAATTGAATACCCACCTTATGAAGTAAATGATCTGGAATTGCAGCAACCAACTAATCAAAAGTCTGTCGATCTGAACGAGCAAGATGAAACTGAACTTGCATATCTTCCCATGATCTGAGGCTCATAGTGACCTTGGAAAAGAGGTCCTTAGGGGTCTTTATGCCATGTTTAAAAAAATGCAAAGCACAAGTACCTTGAGTCTTGGCCAAAGGGATACCCTGGGTGGCAAATAGAGGAGACCACCAAATGTTCTGTTGATTCAAAGAGAGTTCATCCCAGAACCCATCACCAGACCAGTGAAGCCAAGGTTTGACAACTTCCCAAGCTTTCCAGATGCTCTTGATAACAAAAGAGGCTTGTATGTGCGCAGGTTCCTGCATGATAAGAAGGGTTTGAAAGCCACTACATTTCCATGTAGGTTTGTTGGCAGGAAAATAAATATTTTGAAAACAAAATGGAAAATAGATTGGCAATACTTGTTGTGAAATACACAGTGAATTGTTTTTTAGTATTTATGATTTATTTTTTAATTCTATAATTAACCTCCAGATTAACAAGTGAAAAACATACATTCCACTTGGCTTGGCTTGGCTGGTTTGCATACATCTTACATCCTTCTCTCATCCTGATGATGGATCACAGAGTGTGATCTGAAACGTTGATGATAAAAAAACATACACAATCAAATCTAGAAGCATAATCATCATTAGCAATGGATTGTGGAAATCTGATATTATTAAGTGAAAAACATGTTTAAAAATAATAATAATGATAACTAAATTGTTTAACTAAAATTTATAATTAATTTTTGGAATACTTAGAAATATTTATAATACTGTAACATTTAAAAAATTATTACCTAGTGTAATTTGAAAGGCATTATTGAAGTGTATAATTTTAACACTTTAATTTATTTTTCACCTTTTGCAAAATACTCATTTCTTTCACCTTTAGTTGTAAATTTTTTATCACATAATTGTAAATTTTTTATCACATAATTGTAAAATTGACCTGAATGAAATATATGTGTTCTTAAAATTTGAAATCTTCAACATTCTTGAAGCACAAATTCAACAAGTCATTTTACTATAATAAAAAATTAAATATCGTCCAAAATCTATTAACATGTGCACCTAAAATTTTCAATTTATTTTTATTTTTTATGTACATATTGATATATTAAAAATTAAAAGAGGCGACTTAAACTACAACTTAGAGATTACTATCTTATAAATACTTATATTATTACCTTTCAAAAATTGATCTAAATTTTTAACTATATATATTTAATTATAATATTTGATTTTTCTTAAATTTTAATCATGTTTTTAGAATAGTTTTTTTTTTTAAAACCATGAAATAAAATCACCATTGATATATCTGTAATGTTTAATGAATACAAAATTCAAAAAAATGAATTAAAATATTCATAATTAAATAACCTCTTCAAAAATGTCTACTCTCATAGGTGGCTTTTCCAAAAACACCCAACTTTTTATACATAGAAATTTTGGATTGACGTGTCTTGAGACCTACAGAACGGTCAGCCTTAAACATCACACACTAAGAAGAAAATTAAGTTTGGAAAAAATAAGTCAACTTTGACTATTTAACACTTTAAGCCTTAGAATGAAGCTTAGTGTGTGATGTTTAAGCCGTCTGTTACAGAACTTGTTTCCGCCTAGATAAAAAGTTCTCCACTCTCCTTTGGCATGTCAAATCATCATTCATAGCAGCCTCCTCTGCAAACTCCTCTTTTTGCTTCAAATTTCTACAAGAAATCATCTAGAAGCTTTCAGAACTAGTGGTTTTTCTGAGACTTTTCTTTACCCTTCCAAAACCCAATTTCTCTCAACAAACTATTCCTTTATCACCAACACCTGGCAATCCATTTCTTTTGCTTTCATACCTTGCAATTACGCAATCAATTTCAGAGGATCTACCTCTGGACTGCTCTTGGCAGACATTAATACTAGTTCCTGGTTTGGCTATAATTCCCCCATGCTATGCATTTGCAACCCCCTTACCAAAACGTACTGCATTTTTCCAGATATGGTTTAACTGAGTAAAATTATGGCCAATACAATTTTATTAGTAGGAAATAAGATGGAGGAATATACAGCCATTGGGGTGGGCATGAGTCATAGCGATCTAGTTGTAGCGAACGGCTTAAACATCACACACTAATGCTTCATTCCCAGAGTAAAAGTGTTAAATAGTCAAAATTTGACTTACTTTTCCAAGTTTAATTTCTTCGTTAGTGTGTGATGTTTAAAGCTGGCCGTAGCGTTGTAGTGGAAGCATACAATTCCACTACCAAGGCATAGAGAATTAGAGTGATCCAAAAGCCAAAATAGAAAGAAAAAAGATATGCACATAGCCTCAGCCTCAGAAATTCCAACAAAGTCTGCAAGATATACATCTCTTAATTTTTTATGAAGATACACAATTTTGTCAACAGAAGCAGCTACAAGAATTTTGCAATAGAGGCAGCTACAAGAAGAGGCGGCTGTAAGAAGTTGGATACTCAAGTAGAGTCTCACTGACATGACTGTTCTGAACTAGTTCTGACTGTTTGGCCCTTCACCATGCAACATGTGTTTAAGGGCACAGGTAATCAATTTCCTCTGCATCGACGTCACCGCAAAAACAAGATTAAGGTAAATCCTAGAAAAGCTTCTGTAGTCGACGTTGGAATAGTCTGGAAGTAGTTCTCTGCCACCGTTTTCTACAGATGGAGTGCGGCCACCAGTAGCTATCTATACGTGGTGTTTTTGCAGAGAATTATTTGTCTTACAAGGGGTACGCATACTATTTTTGCACGGATTTCCTTTCAAGCTTGGATAAGCATGGGGTGATTGCATGAGACAACAGGATCAATATTTGTTCTGCGAACAACAACCTGGATAGCAGCATAAGCAGCCACTAGATGCTTCGTGGAAGGTTGTAGAAGATATGACATTTTTCTTCTAATTTTTGTGTTAAAAAAATAATTTTACCCTTCGCAAAAGTGTTATTGCCTAATCAAAAATTAGGAATTGTTGAGTAAAAATGAATTAAAAAATAAAATTATTTTAAACTTTAAAAACTGCTAAAAATTTTGATTGTAAAAATTAATTGTGATCGTCACTGAAAATATTAGTTCCTTGTCTATACATAGGCAGGGACTAATAAGTAGAATGAGTTTGAATAGTAATATTAGTCACTTTTGCAAATAATTCACCTAATGAAAGTATTTGTAATCAATTGTCATTTATTCAAAAGTGATGATAAAGAAGCAAAATGGAAGGTTGACATACTAATTATTAAAAGGTAACTTAATGTTTTATCTTCATTATGATTTGTACGAAGTAAATAAACACTTTTAATGTCTAAATTAAAAAATTTGCAATTGTTATAAATAAATTACACCACAACTAAATTAAAAAGTCATTTTTCTAGCAATGTTCCTAGTCAAGACATATTAAATGACAACTTCCAAAAGAGTTTTAGATGTTAAAAAACTACTAGCTATCTAGAATTTTGTTGGAATGTTCAAAATGGGAAGAGTATTTCTAAGAGGGGGGGTGAATCAGAAGTACCACACTTTTAATTTTTTCCAACCATTTAAGCATATAACTGAAAAGTAGATGGCATGCATGTAAATATATAAATGAACACAAAGTAAACATACATAACACCAGATTTTGATAACCCAGAAACCCTCTAGGAATAAGAAGGTAAAACTGGGGTGGGGATGATACCCACAAAAATTACTACAACAATAATTATTTGACCACTTCTGATGATCTGCCCTGTGAAAGGCCTGCCCTAGTAAAGGCTTTACACTGTATCAATAGTGACCTGGTTAGAGGATTTACAAAACACTTTACATGAAGTGTCACCCTATTAAAGGATTTACAATAGGTTGTTAAACCCACTTAATACATAGAATTTTCAATCACCTTCTCCAAAGGTTCTCCTACCTAGTTGTTAAGCTAACCTATCAATATAAGATTTCCAACATCTAATACAATGGCAAGAAAGTATTAGAACAATAAACCTGATAGTATGCAATCTCTAATTGTTGAATTCAGGTACTTGATCTGTTCTCTCTGATCTTGATCCTCTAAGATATGATATCTTATCGTGTCCCTTATTCCTTGTGTTGTTTCGATCAACTGGATGAATAATTGTTGCTCTGTTCCTCTAAGTCTTTCCTTCTTCACACTGAATTTCACTATAGTCTCCCCATACACTGCTTTCATCCTCTCATGCAAATGGGTTTTCGACCTCCTTTTAAAGATCGTGAAGACTTAGGGTTAGGTATGGATCTACGATCCACATTGAATCTCAAATTCCCACTCATTCCTTGTATTTTTCTTAATTGGTTGCATGCCTTCTCCATTTTTCTGATTGGTTGCATGCAAATCACATAGGGAATGTAAAAGATTCATTTTTATCCTTTTTCTCTTCCAAATCCTTCTATGTCGGTGTTGGAAATGATTGAATAAGAATGATGGAACTGGCAAAGAATGTTTTTCAATCATTTTTTTGTCATTGATGTCAAACTTGCTGCTTGCAGGAATGACAATTGTTTTAGTGATCCAAATACTATCAATTAGTTGATTGACAAGGAGGCGGCAATCAATAAGATGTAACTAGAGTATCTAGAGAAAGGTTGAAGTTATGATGTTGTAATGAAGTACAAGGATCAGCTAAGCCATTGATGAAATAATGTATTGTTGACATATTCTAAGACACATATAATAGACACATTAAAACATATCAAAGATGTAAGGGTTTAACTATTTTATTTGTGACAGCCTAACTAAGTTCATAAGAGAATGCCGAGCAAGCTAGTTAGTGCCGAACAGATTCTTAGTTGAAGCCGAGCAAGTTCACTTTTAGAGTGTGCCGAGTAAATAACAACTGCCGAGCAGAAAATAAGTGCCGACTAAATATCAAGTGCCGAGTAAAGATATAGATGCCGAGCAAGAAACAAGTGCCAAGTAACATAGAACAAGTTGAGTATCAATAAACCAATAATGCCGAGTTGCTGCATTATTTTGAAATTGAAGATTCGCTAGATCTAAGCCGACAAGGTTGTTACCTAGAAGTTTGTAAACTAGATAGAAGATAAGAGTGATGAGCTAGTGGCACAGAACACCATGTAAAAAGGTTTTTAGCAAATACAACTGGATGCTAGACAAGGTTTCTAGATAAAGAAAAAATATGGGGTAGATACATTGTATCCTACCTAATCCATTGAAACCCTAAAATTGGAGAGGGAGAATTGAGCGGGAAAGATATTTCAGATTTCTATTTAAGAAGTCATAAGGTCATGAAGCAGTAGTGTGGTGGTGGTGAGAAAGTATGAAAGCGTGAGCTGCTGAAGAAAAGTGCTAAGGAGAAAGAGAGCAAAGAATACTTTGTTTCGCTGGATGACCACAGATATGATTGCATTGATATGATGAGTAAAGAAGACTCAAGGAAACAAAGCTTGAGAGGAAGACAAGCTAACATAACTGAAGTGATTAAAAGCCAAGCAAAGGATTGAACTAAAGTGTGATCTGTAATCTGCAAGCTATGTTGTAAGTTGTATCAGATCAAAGTCATTGTTGTTACTTTCTAGCAATTGTAACAGTTAAGATAAATCCTATGGACTTAGGTTGGTTTAATAGCCATATTGTAAATCCTTTAATAGGGTGACATTCCAAGTGAATGTTTCGAAGTCTTTTACCCAGACTCATTCCTAATAGTTTGGTGAAATCCTCTAACAAGGTCGCATTTAACAATGTGTTGTAGCCTTTAACAGGGCAGGCTTCTCATAGGGCAGACCATCAGAAGTGGTTAAAATCAACTACGCAGTTATTTTGTGGGTATCATCCCCACCCCAGTTTTACCTTCTTATTCCTGGAGGGTTTCTGGGTTATCAAATTCTTAGTGTTATGGTGTGATGCATGTCTACTTTTCTTAGTTGTTTCAATATTTAAATTGCATGCATGATAAGTTAAGTTATGCACCATTAAGGATTTGTAGAGAAAAGGGAAAAAGTTTTATTATGGCATTTGGACCTTGAATAACTAATTCACCCCCCCTCTCAGTTATTCTAAAGAATTATAACAGTCGGCTTCAAAAATGGTTTACATCTAAGTTTGTGTGGACACAAACTCATATGTTGATTATGTGTTACTCGACACATACTGGACTACTGGTGCTCGGCACATATATGTTCTTGGCTCACTCAGCATATGAAGCATTCTAACTTGCTCGGCATCAATTGTGACTCAACACCTGTATATCACTCAACACTTATATACCGCTCGGCACCTGTTGAAATACTAGCTCAACACCCACTATGGCTCAGCATACATAGTGTACTCGGCTTCAATACAAAAAGTGATTAAGTGTGTTGACACTCAAATGTCAAAACTATCTAAGGACTAACAAATTCAACATACATTACAACACTACATGTCTACAATGTATATATGTCTACAATATGCAATCAGAATCTCAATTCAAATACTTCGTCAATGACATTGATAATTGCATCACATAGTTATGTTGAATCATGATGTGAGTGACTTACTATTGTCTGAATAATGTAAAACTAGCTTACTTGCATTAGAGGAGGTGGTGCCATAGTATATGAGCATCAAATTCACATTATATTAGAAGAATTTTTTTTTTTTAAAAGCTAAAAGAAAACAATGCAAGAATAAATTAAAATGGATAATTCACATAGTTCATGAACCATTCTAGACGAGTTAAAAGTAAGCTTCAATATTCTTATCTACAAAAAATATTGTGTATGAATACAATGTGAGAATAATTAGATTAATCATTAATAATGAACTCATAGAATACCAAAATAAAAAATAAAAAATAAAAAATCGTAAGTCTTGTTTATTTTGTGCACCCTTACTATGTCAACTATAAAAAGGAAAGACTTTAGAAAGTTAATAAATATATTATGAAATCGTTTACTTTATTTAAATAATAATAATTATTGATTTACATGTTGTTCTTTGTGGATAATTTTAGGAGTATAAAAGTAGGGATGAAGGTAGAGGGAGGGAAGAAAGAAGGTTAAAATTTTATATTGAATTAAATATATAAATCAAGTTCTTCCAAATTAATAAATATAACATGCAAAAGACATTTGGAAGAACTCTTTATATAATCATTTTGTATAAAAATAAAAAAAATTGACCAGTAAATGGCCAAAGCTTTGATTATATTAAAAATTAATAATAGAACAACAGAGTATCTCCGTTCAAACGGGCACTGGTAGGAAAAAATAGAGAAGAAAACCTGCAGTCTTGCCTGGGACCGTAGTCCTATATTATTACATTATTAAAAGGGGCGTACCCCAGTTGTCATTTGCCAATGTTTTATTATCATTACAAGGAGAAGGACATGAGTCCTCTTCTGAATTTTGTAATCTTGATGATTCTTCTATCAATCAATCATAATCCTTTATCCGAGATGAATGGTTCGAACAGAGCTTTAAACTCTTAGTAGATACCTCTTCTAAGTTATTTGCCTGAGATGCTTTCTCCTTACTGCCTTACTACTCAGTAAATACAGCTTAAAGCAAATGTTAGAGTTGTTAGTTAAAAAACAATTGATATCTTGAATTCCTAGTAGGATATTACTGAATTACTTTGGTTACCCATATGGGACATTAATGTTGGAGTTAATCCTAATTGGTATCTGTACTCTCTCAATTTGACATCATATTGATTTCTAATGAGAGTTTGATCCTAACATTCTTTAATCAAAAACAAGAAACAAATTCAATTACTCTGAATTCTACTAAAACTAGTTCTAGTATATTGAACTAGGAGTCACTCTACTCTATTGATTAAAAATTTCCTATATATGATAAGATTCCTACCCTTACTTATTTAGGTAATGTCATTATAAGAAACATGTTGAGAATTTTTTCTTATTAGAATTGCCTATGCGTATTGCTCTTTATGACATCCTAATTACCCTTCAAGGGTGATTTAGATCATTCCAATCTGCTTAGTCTACCTATTGAGATTAGAGTGTTATCCTCTTTTGATCACCATACATTTCTTCTACTGCAGCTAAAACAAACCCCAGTAATGTTAAGCAGATAAAATTATATCCTAAGCAATATCAAAATAGATACACTACTCCATTCAAAGGAAGCAAAGGGAAAAATAAAACTCATCACTGATATAAACTTTATATATATTAATATCATTATGAATTTGCAAAGATTAGGATTCAGGAATATCCGAGCTATTAAACTTTATAACCTATCTTTCAAACCTTCTTCTAAAAAAGCTGTTAGCATTCATTGATACAAGCTACAACTAATGTTATCCTTAGTACAATTCACATACTATACACATAGCTTGCTATCCATACTACTATTCCGAAGGAAGAAATTTTAGATACAATCATTACTGGCCTGAAGCATGACAATCTAACAAACTTATGAGATCAAAGCCTACATACCAAAGGGAAAAGATGAAAAGGACCAAACAAAGAACAAACCAAAACATTGGCCAAGGAAAAAACAAGGGAACCCTCAACCCGTCTGCTAGAGTTCAAAAACTTGTATTCCATACATAGTACAAGCCTCAAACTGCTATTTCCAGGAAATCATAATGATTTCAGTTATATCCTTTGGGTTTTCATATTAGAAGTGTGGCAGGAATTCGAAGGTGCTCTTTTCCTTGCTTGATTTTTCTATGTTGGTGATGCAAAAGACCAGTGCTTCCAGGTTCTCCAGCTCCACACCTTGGTGTATATAAGATTTAAAAATGTCGAGACCTAGTTTTTAAGCCATGCCTTGCCTCCATCCTCAACAATCCCTCTCCATCTAAGGAGAAATTGGATGCTAGCTTCCATCTTCAGCCATAGTAGATTAAAAGTTGCATGCTCACAAATAACCAGCAAAGGTCATCTTGGAACTATGGCCAAATCAAAACTCCTAGGTGGAATAATCATTATACATTCATAACAACATATATGAAAATTTTAATTTTGGTGTCTTTGATTTTTTAATGTAAAAGCTTAAATCTTAAAGTTTTTATAATCTTCATAGATAAAATTTAATAAATTATTAATTATAAATAAAATAAATCTAATATATTTATATTAAATTGTTGCTATAGAAAATATAAAATACTAAAAATAAAATAAAAATATATTGAAAAATATTAAGATTTAAATTTTATCTCTTGCATTAAAAAAAGTCAATTTGTCATGTATTGCTATTATTACTATTTAATCTTCATATTTAATTAAATGTTCCATGAAAGACTCATAGAAAAGAAGATGACACAAGCTATAATTAATGCATAACCTATAATCAATACATTAAAAGTGGAGTGTAAAAACTAAGCCAATGAAAAAAGAGTTGCATCTAATGGATGCAGGAACTAAAAATCGTGAGATTAAAAAATTTGATAGAATTTGCTATTATTTCATTTCAAGGATTCTGAAATGTCAATATTGTAAGAAAGAAAATTATGTGAAATATTTTCTCTAACATTATTGTTATTAAATACTTTGTCTCTTAGATTATAGTAGTATGTTCAATACTTTTTTATATTAGAAATAAGAGTTTCAAAACCAGAAAAAAAAACACTTGAGTATCAATACGAATAAACAAAAGGAGGCCAAGCCTCACCCAGAAGAGAAAGTATCAGTTGAACATACAAAGCAACAAAAGGAGGAAAAGCAAAACTATCTAGCTAAGAAGATCATAATGATTGTCAACCCAGGCAGTCCAGCCTAAGGGACCTTCCATCCAAACTATACTTTTATGCCCTTGAATCTGCACCATCATAAATAACTCTTCTTTTCTGGCATTCCCTTTTTCTCTAATATCTTTGTTCAATCTATTGCAAGCTTGCTCAAAAACATGCAGATCATCCAAAGTACTACGCCACTGGTACCCACGCTTAAGCTCAAGGTAGTAAAGAGCAGCATGCCCATCACGAAGGAACCTCCTCATATTGTCCCGTTCAATCATCACAGTAGTCTGCACCTGCAAGAAGATTTTAAAGTAAGTGAGTTTTCGAAAAAAACTCAGTAAGATCCCTATGCTTACCTTGATACCTTTCCTCGTTCTTGCACTTCCAGATCTGCCAGAGAATGTTAGACGATAATATATTCCAAAATAAATTGGTATCTTTAAGAAGACCATTAATATGACCAGAAATAATATCAAAAATATTAACATTAAATACTTACCATTTCAATATTATATTATAATAATAATAATAAGTCTTAAGATATCATTTTAAAAAACAATTATCTTAGTTTAAAAAATCACAGTTTTGAACATTTCATTGGGAACATCTTCTTTATGCTTCAAATTATTAATAAACTCTAGACAAGAAAATACATAATAAGTCTAATATTTTCAAAAATATAGTCTACAAAATACATAATAAGTCTAATATTTTTAAAAATATAGTCTACAAATTCTATCTTATGGAATGAGATGATTATCACATTTGTGAAAAATGGTTTTATTAAAAAAAAATGATATTTTTATTACTACATTGATACTTATAAATATAGAAAAATATCTCTGATATACTTTTAATTTATTTCTTGTGATAAAAATTATTATTATTTTTTAAAGCTCTTGTTCATTTTCATTAGTAAGCTTAAATCAAAATAAAGATGTCTATGGTGTTTCAATTATATTACATAATAAAAGTTCAAGAAAAATCATTCAGGGCCTGTTTGGTTCATGGAATTGGACCGGAATTGGGATTTGCCAAACTTGATTTTGTCAGATTCAATGTTTTTGTCCAAAATGATAAAGTGGAATTAGAATTTCGCAATTCTAATTTTGCCTCAAAATGAGGTCACCACTATTCCATCTAGAACCTAGAATTGGGAATTGAATCCTTGGATTCACTTTTTGAGGATTGAATTTTTTTAGAATGTATTCATTTTTCAAGCCCAACAATTGTGAACCTAATTTGATTTTTCCATTCTACCATTTGAACTTGCTATGTTGTTTTTACCTTTTACATCTGTGCACACGCTGGGACATGTTCTTGAGAATTTTTTTTTTCTAGAAAGCACAGTATCGAAGTGTCGAATCAATTAAATCAAATAACCTGATGACTAAATCTCAAGATTTGTGGTAATAAGGTTTCCTTGACACATCCCTAGTTAAAAACATAGGGGAGTTCTTAAGGTTTTGATTGTTTCCCCGTTATACATTAGATGCCCTTGCTTTCATCTTCGTATGAATCATATTTAATATATAAATGTAGCACCAATATGTGCAGTCCACAGTTTAAAAATGACTGAAAATGAATAAGTAACCATAGCGATGAACAAAGCTACAGTCGATCATTAAATCAATATTCAAAATATCTAAGGATAATTGATATTAGATGGGCTATTTTGATTTGGGTGTTGTAAAAAGAATGTTTTATAACCTATCTTCTTAAGATTTTTTCAAAGCCTAAATTTCATGCTAGATTTCTTCTGTGTGGGAATTGTTTTGGGTAATCATTATCTATCCAAAAGATAGTTTGGTCTAAGTTTTTGTCTATTATATGTTTGGGTTTAAAGGATAGTTTGGTTTAAGTCTCTGTTTAATATATGTTATTGACATGCTGAAATCATCAAACCCCATATAATGGTAAATGATGCATGACACACTGAAATTATCCAAACCCATATCATATTTAAATGATATCTGAAGTATAATGTCAAATATATCCAAAAAAGATGTAATAATAAATATAAAGGCACCCTATATTGCAATAGCAATCTATCCAAAAAAACAAGTCTAATTCCAATTCCAATTTCAGGAACCAAATGCAAAACATGTATCTTCTCACTCATCTTCGAGATGAACCAAATGACACCAACTATTTTCTCAAAACCCGATTTTGAAATACAAATCCTGAATATGAATCAAAACCCAATTTTGCTAATTCCACTAACCAAACGGGCCCTCAATAAATTATTTATTTTGAAATGTGGTTTTCTTTATACAAAGTGACTAAGATAATTATTAAAAAAACATTTCATTGAGATATAGATATTAAAAAATTAACAATCCAAAAAATACCAAATAACATGTAAAGGTCTATTTCCTATGCAAAGAGGAATAAGTCAAAATTGTAGCCTTGAAATATTCTATACTCTCCATGCCAAACAATGGAAATGCTTACGTGTTGGATCTCTGCAATGATTCTCTATATTCTATTTTCAAAGATCACATTTTGCATGAATAGTTACTCAACTCTCAATGAAAACCATATATTACCAAGCTAAGTGTAATACCTTGAAATTTATAACACTCTCATGGGTGGGAAATTTACTCATTGTGTTCCCCTTTGGCCTAGGGCACAAATTCATCCCCTTCAAACATTTTTGTCATTTGTGGACCTAAACCTTAGCCAAAATCCACATAATCAGTGACTAAAAACCTTGGACACATGTGTAACATGCAAATGCTTGTGTAGTGCACTTGCATGTGTGAATCTAGAAATGTGTTGAGAGTCATTTAAGCATTACAAAACATGTCACCGTACAATTTGTAACTCCCAGAATGATGGCCGTATGTGGATTTTCTCTAGCTTTGATTAAAAAAACCCTCCATGGAGATCATTTTTGGTATGTTATTCACACTCCAAAATCATCTTCAAGCTTCTAATCAATCCAATCGCTCTCTCTTGCAACTTATATTCATGTTAGTCATTTTAATCACTCATATTTGTTCTCTCTTTGCATTGTCGTACTATTTGTAGCCATTTTGTAATCTATATCCACTCTTCTTGTAGGTTTTGGCACCATTTTTGCAATCTCAACTCTCTATTCAATCTCATGCTTTGTATCCATGCTCTTCTTAGTATTTGGGGAGCTTCTTTCATCCTTTTTTTGCATAATATTAATGTCCTTGAGCATATTGTAGTGTCTTGATCTCATTTCTTTTCACATTAAAGCATATACGTTTATTGTATTTGTCATTTCAGTCTAGTAATCAATCATTGATTGTCATATTGTCTCTTATATCTATCTTCTTTGGTCATCTATGGAGTTGGAAACACCAAAGAGGGGATTTGACTGAAGCAAAACTCTCAAATGACCCCAACACCTCCCCTCCTTCTTCTATGCAGATTGGAGCCTTTTATGGTTATTTTGCTATTCATAAGGATCTCATCATCAATTGCTAGCTCAGGTTTGATCTCTTATTCCCTTTCATCAATTTTGTATTTTCATCTTCTTATCATAACAAGCTCGTAGTCTCTTTTATTTCATTGTTCATATAGTATTTTAAAGTTGTTCTATTTCACTATAGTGTTAACATTATGTTGGTTCACACTTTGTTATGTTTTATACCTTGACTCTCAGAATGCCCAATGGCTAATGTAAAACAAAGAACTTAACAACAAAATGGGTCAGTGTAGTAATCTATCAAAGACCCCTAAATTGAAAGGTACAACTCCCTTATAATGCTAGATTTGAAATGAATTTGTCTTTAGGTTTTAGATGGTATGTTCTTAACCAGAGAGTAGAAGAGGCCAATGACCTAATTGTTTAACACTTCAAACAACCTAGCCAATCTTTTAAAATAGGAACTAACACTTAATATGCAATCTACTCTAACTTGAATGCAAGGATGGAAACATGCAAGATTAGCTACGACAATAAGAGAGAAGAAGGAATGATTGAATAAGCAATTCCCAGATTGCTAAAATATCTGAGATTAGACAGTACCCAGACTGTCCACTTTTTAGCTGCTTTCTTAATCAAATTATAGACTTCTCATATAATGAACTAACTACACATAAACTATAGCACACAACACAAGGAAAAGAATAATGCTTATATTGAGGAAAGTAAAGCTTACAATCCATTGAGATGAAGGAAGTAAAACCAAGTTTACTCACAATCATTCAATTTTCTGTTACAGCGCATACATTCCAAATATCATACAGTAACTATATGAATAACAAAATTAAAAGTGGACTCAGAGTCACACATGGCAGTCCCAGCTATAGGGGTTTGCCCATAAAATAATTTGTCGGCCTTATTAACTTCTTCAAAAGTTACATATATAGGCCTCTTCAAAATGGCCAATTACAATCCATGATTACAATGCAGAGCATCTCTGAATAGAGGAAGCTAAAAATAGGACTTGACTGAGTCATCATCTATTACAAAGTCTAAGTCTAATGCATAACATGCCAAAATTGGTTACAATAGAGAAGAGAGAGAGAAAGAGGGAATGACTGATATCTAGGAGAATATTAGAACATCATGCCTTCTTTGGGGTCATTGCCTTAGCTCTATTAACCTTCATTGCATTTGTTACTTTATCTAGCTTGTTGACACCTAGGATGATGATACTGTCAACTCAAATCATCCAATAGTCATGCATATATGTCAACTTCTCTACACTAGCAGCCTTTGATTGGAACTTTTTTGATGCTCGCCTTAGGATAGAATTTGCTGATGAAAGTTCCTGGATCTTCGACATCTGGAAGTTTACTAGATCAGCGACCTCATCAACAAATGCTAGGAACTTTCCTTTCATGTGCTCGACATCCACCAATTTTCCATTATTAGATACATATGACTTCGTATTCAATACTTTCAAATATTCAAAAAGTTTCTCAATGACCTTCTGTACTAGGTCATGTACATCTTTGAGTTTATTTTTTGATCTGGTAGAGATTTCCACTATGAACTCTAAATATTGCTTCCAATGAACCAATGGCTCTTGCCCTATCTTGTGAATCTCGTGTGTGATGGCGACATTAGTCTTCATATCAATCACCTCTTGCTGCAGTGCAATTGCTTTGTCAACCTATTTGTTGCATTGTGCATGGTAGTTTGATGGGTACCAACTACCTCCCTTAGCTTGCCAACATCAAGTAGAAAATTTCCTAGATTTTCAATGAGTGGGGGACCTTGTGCTTTCATTTGATCAATTAATGATCGAACAATTTGCCCAAATTTCCTTTCTTGCTGCAACTTCAGAAGTAGGTTCTTGTTCTCTTCTACATTTGGGTAAAATGTGCTAGTCAAAGTACTTTTGAGTGCAAAATTGATGTAATCCATTAGCTCTTTGTTTGAGGCCTTAAGAACCTCTTTCTCTCTCTACCCTCAACTCCTCTAGCCCATTCTCTATCTTTTCATTTGTATACTTCCATATATTTACCATGGAGCCATGGCCAAGAATACTAATGTCCACCATTCTAATTTTGAAAAGCAGTGGTAGTAAGCTCATGGAACTTGCCCTCCTTCTGAGGCTCTGCTATCTACATCAAGATGTGGCTAGTGGTGGGATTTGTCGCCAATGGTGCTATGGAATTTTCCTTCTTTGTCTTCTTTGATGGTAGCTGGGAAGAAGTTGTCTGTGTGATAAGGTCCTTGGATGGAGAAGCTTCCTCGTGTCTACACCTTTTTCAATCAATGGTCTCTTCCAGCCATGACTAGGTTGAGAGGATATTGATTGTAGATTGAAGGGAAAAAGGATTAAAGAGCTTCCTTTCCACTAGAGGTGTCTCCTTGCTTTGAGTAGTAGTCAGGAAAGCAGTGATCCTAGTAACTGAAAGTCCCAAGGTATCTCCTCTTTGAGATACACCTTGATCTGAACCATCCATGGGATTGGTGTCACCATCAAGTTTGATGACTTAGATAGGGGAGGAGGGCTTAGCCACTGACTTTTTTTTCTCTTTTTCTTTCTCCTTCTCCCCAAATTTTCCTGTGTCTAGGAGGGATCCTCCTCCACAAGTAGGGGTAATGGGAATGTACTTCTCTAGAGGTTGATTTCCACCTTGACCGATGGACTAGGCTAGGCCTGTAGATGATGAAGTGGCAACAGTGGTGGAGGTCGCTACAGTTGATTAGGCAGTTTTGGAAGCCACTCCACTAGTAGAGCCTATGCTTCCCATTATTTTTTTCTGGCTTAGGTCCACTCTACCCATTTGTTGGTTCTCCTAATGATCCCGTGCATTAAGACCTCCATTGTATCGATGACAGGACCCACGGGCAAGGTAAACACAATGGGAGTTCCCTTAATTTTCTCGTAGGACAAAGGGTGAATATAGGAGTCATCATCTGCAAGATCAAAAACATCAATAAAATAATTATATAATATAATCTCATCAATTTTCAATCGGGACCAAAACTTCTCCTGGGTTTGATATTCATTAAGACATCCATCCCAGTAATCCTAAATATATGGAATGTGTTTGTGGGCATATCCCAGCTTCAATTGATTTCTCACCAAATTAATAGGGTCGTACTAAGGCCTGAGAACCTCATAATTGATCAACTTGATCTTACTTTCAAAACTCTTGACTAGATTCCGAGCATCGAATCTAGAGGCACAACAATAGGGTCCAACCACTATTGGGAATGAAATTCAAAAAATGTTCTTCACATTTGAACACAAGGTTTTCACTTCAAGTATTTGTTGACACAACTCAACCAACACAACCTTGTCCTCAGGGTACCTAGGAAGTCTTTTGGGAAAACCATCAAAAGCACCAATCCGTAGGTTGGAGAAGCTTGACAATTGGATAAAAGAGCATCCAAACTCGCTAATAGCCGAAATTGCTTCAGGTGAAAATCTCTACTCGAGGCAGCCCTATAATTTCTAGCATAGTCTCATATGAAGGCATCATTCACTTTTACATACTCCTCGAAGCTCCTTTACAATTGAAGGTGTGGGTAGAACTCGTACACTATTGTATTTTCATTATAATCTTCGATGCTAGGAAGACCCAACCATAGGTGATGAGTAGCTAATATCAAATACAAAGATATGTAAAATTGCTTAAATGCCTTGGCTGAATTTAACCATGAAGCAAGCTCGTTGCATATGATTTGGGCCCAACCAATTTGTAGGCCTTTGACACATATGGCTTGCAAAGGGAAGAAGTGGTGCTCAATGAATTCTAGAATTTTGTCGTTTACCTCTAGTCTAAGAAATAAGGTTAGGATGTCAACAATTTCCCTTTTCAAATTTATCCCAAAAAGGGTTTTCAACATTTTGCTCTTCTTTAATTGAGGAGTTTGGAACCAGGTCCTTTGCATATCTTCTCTTCGTAAAGTCTTCTTCTCATTTTAAACATTGATGCAAAGGACCCAAAATCAATATCACAGTATTCCTCCCTCATTGGCACACCAAATGCAAACTAAATCAAAGCCTTGTTAATCAAGAGAAGGATAGACTGATCAGGAAGTAGGATTTGCTTCATTCTGGATTATATCTTTCAATGCATTCCCTCACTAGTTCTGGACCCTACACAGCCATAGGAAATCTAATAGCTTCCACCAATCCACTCTCTTTCAACTTCTAGGTAATTGAGTGAATTGGTTGAGAATTAAGCCTTCTATGAAGATCACCCAAATCATAAAACTTGAATGATGTATCAGTTAGATCTTTTAATTCACTTTCTAGGTCTATAAGTTTATCATAACATGTTGCTCTGATTGCCATTTGTTATGATTTCAGAAAGATGCAATTCTCAATAAATAATTGTTTTAAAATGATGAAGAAACAAATTTGAGGCAATTCTGATGAGATAGATACAAAAATCTAAATGTTGGCGCCACACAAATGAAATTAAGTTCAACCAACAATTATAATGACAGGATTTGCAATAAATTGATAATCATCGAGTATTTAAAACTTTATGTTTCCATGCACATAAAGATTTATAAATTCAAAATTTATTTCACTTAAACTAATTTTAGTATCCTGAAATGCCGCTTACCAAACCAAGGGTTTTTAGTTTAACAAAAAGTGTCTTTGTTTACTCCAAGATCTAAGATGGTAACTCATTGTATATGGAGAGGAGAGCATAGATCTACTTTTCTGTAAGCCCAACTTTCCTTCGATTTGGAATCACAGTGCAGGGAATGCCCTTTGATACCTTGGGCACTTCATTTTCTTATTCTCCACATAGAGCCTTCAACACTTGATTTTCTTTATATCAGGGTTGCACCTCTATGGTTGAATTTTTCGGAAGCATCTTTTAGGAATCTCCGTAGAATAAATGCATATTATAGTCACTTAACTTTTTCTTTTCAAGTCTTCAGAGAACTAGCCTTTTATATTTCCTTAAGACAAAAAATTCCTCTAAAAGTAGCACTTTCTGGAAGAAGGAAACATTCTACAACATTTTTCCTTTACTTTGATCTGATAGGTTGAGATGGGATTTTGAGCATGAATCCTTCATCACAGGTTCATATTAATTCCTTTAGCATCATGTCTAGGTCCCGGTGAGCAGCTGGAAACCCACAGACCCGTCTTTCTTCATAAAAATAAAATTTACCTCTGAATCTTGGCTTGAAACCTTTTTAGTTTTAATTTGTAGTTTCTTAGATATTTCCATCATAAGACAAACAAATGTACACTTGTTAATACAATCGTGACTTGGTTCCTTAGGTGTATGCTTGATGATCTTCGCTAAGCGGAAAGCTAGCTGAATTATTCAGAATCTGAAGGCAATGAACATGTTATTGTAAGGTAGAAGTAATGGAGACAAGGAGAACACACTTCTCATTAGAAAAATGCTTGAAACATATTCCAACCACAACTAAATACATAAACCTTGAATGCATTAAAATGACAAGAAACCCACATAAAGGGATAAGTAAAGGAGAAGCAAAAGATACCTAGAAAAGATGCAAAGTGAAAGCCTTGGGAATTTGATGAGAAGTGTTTTACCTAAAGGATACCTTGAGATGCAATCTTGAATAGGATCTCAACATATACCAACAACTACAAACTCATGGGGAAAAACTAAAAGTTGGCAACACATTATTATCCTTATTTAGTCATTTAAGAAAGCTGGACAAGTTGTGCTTTTTTTTTCTAGCTTGATCCTGTGATCTTAGAGTTTCATTTGTATGGGATACCAATGTGTCATGCTAGTGTCCTCCAAATGTGTTGTATCCTTGGGACTCATGCATTTGTTTGTGACTAAGAGCTAGGTCATTTTAGAGTTCCATCTCTTTAACTTGCACTTTTGGCCTCAATGATTAAAATACCCATATATGTCTGGTAGTGTCTACTATTTGCATTTATACATCAAAACATAGTAAAACCCCTTTCATGTGCTGCTTATTCTTTTAATCACTTATTCAATTAACCTACACAAAGTTGGACTTGATTGAAAATGCCTTAATCCATACTTGGTTAATTTATCACATACACATGCACATATTTTTACAATACCATCTCACATTACTCAATCTCTTAACCATATCTTCCCAACACTCTTAGTTGATCAATTTAGGTCGTTAGAAGGGAATTGTGTGTCCCTTAGTTGATCAATTTAGGTCGTTAGAAGGGAATTGTGTGTCCCTTTGATATTTTGGGGGTGCATTATTTTCTCCTCCATATTAAGTTCATTGAAAGGTCAAATTATTATCTTTTGTAACACAATATAGAGGCTAACATTGAAAAGGCTTTAAATACTCATACAAAGAAATAATTAGTAGGAATAAATAAATAATTAATCAATTATTTATTCAGGCAACAAAAGAAAAATAAACACATGAATATAAAAGATGCATATGAGTAGTTAGATTACAAATAAATTAATTATGCACCATTCTATATTATGCTCACAAAACTAGTCAAATGTAGAGTTGGCCCTTCCCCAAAATGCTTAATCATTCCTAGTAGTTTACAAAAACGAACCTCATTAGAGACTCCTAGCATGATGAGGAACCTATGTGCGTTGCTACCTTTCATATACTCAACAAGTTTTAGGCATGGAAAGAAGAGAATAAGAATAAACTAAACTACATTTGACACATATGGCTTATGCATGTTTTCTCTAATGTTCTGCAAGCATTTACAATTTTAATAATTTGATCATTGATAAGTAGGACATAATTTCCACAAGTCAAATTGTGATATTGCTATCAGGATTTAACTGTGTGATTTTTGAGTCAAACTCATTGACCCATGTTTCATGAGTAGTGATTCAACATGAATTCATCTCTCATGAGAATAAATGGAACACTTAGCACTCATTGGATCTAGGTGATGCTCACAGGGGTGAAGCACCGGGACTTCCTGGGAGGTCACCCATCCCAGTACTACTCCAGCCTAAACGCGGTTAACTACAAAGTTTCCTCCATGGTTAAACCCAAAGCTTGCAATCCCATTTGCAAAACATTCACCAAGTGTTGTGCATTATGAACCATTCATTAAAAAGCCCCTTAAGTTCATCAATTGATAAGTAGGAGATAATTTCTACAACAAGTCAAATTGTGATATTGCTACCAGGATTTAACTGCGTGATTTTTGAGTCAAACTCATTGACCCATGTTTCATGATTAGTGATTCAACATGAATCCATCTCTCATGATAATAAATGGAACACTTAGCACTCATTGGATCTAGGTGATGCTCACATGGGTGAAGCATTGGGACTTCCTGGGAGGTCTCCCATCCTAGTACTACTCCAGCCTGAGCGCGCTTAACTACAAAGTTTCCTCCATGGTTAAACCCAAAGCTTGCAACCCCATTTGTGAAACCTTCACCAAGTGTTGTGCCTTATGAACCATTCATTAGAAAGCCCCTTAAGCTCATCAATTGATAAGTAGGAGATAATTTCCACAACAAATCAAATTGTGATATTGCTATCAGGATTTAATTATGTGATTTTTGAGTCAAACTCATTGACCCATGTTTCATGAGTAGTGATTCAACATGAATCCATCTCTCATGAGTATAAATGGAACACTTAGCACTCATTTGATCATTTTTTCATGCTCTTGTGAATGCTCTACAAGCACTTGAAATGTCTAAAATTTGGGAATTCTTACCAAATACGTTATGAGGTTACATGAAATCTCTCTTAAAGTGATTGAGAATGGAGAGATGATATGCCTATTGCATACATGTAAATAAAACCTACGTAAAAATTTAAATGAAAAGATCACATAAGATTCAAAATTATGATCTATAATTCAAGCTAACATGAAACAATTATAACAAAAGAACAAATTCTAACATATATAAAATATGCAATCCCCGTTGTCCTTTTTTGGTCAACTTGAATCTTTCCTTCGTATTTTCTAATTTTGTAAAAAGGCACAACAATATTGCATTTGGATTCATGATTGCTCAAGTTCCTTTCAACTATATTTTTTCACTTGGCATATGATCATTTTGGGTGCCTATCCTAGATTTCCCTTTAGATTCCTTCAGATCTGGCTTACCATTACGATCAAAATCTTATATGCTTTTTGTAAGGACAAGAATCTACTTATATTTTCTTACCCTTAATACTTTTGTTTTTGTTATTACTAAATCATGTATTTGCAATAATGTGATGTTACATGTTCAAGTATAAGCATATAAGGTGGCTCTTAAAGTGGCCCCCTTGCAAGAGATTATGTAGCAATGGGGCAATGCCCTTTGTATGATTGTCAAAGTCATGCTAGACAATTATGTTTTCAATAGTCATCCACCATTATGTGGTCCTAGTTCCTCTACCAAGAATACCACATTCACAGGATCCTCAACAACATTCCAATGACTACTAGTTGTAAGCACACAAAAATGGTCACCTTGACTATGTGCCCTGGTTTCATCATTTATGTCAAGCTCGAATCAATATTTGCATCATCATTTCCTTTAATTAAATAAAATTATTTGAATTATTCAATTTATTTGAATTATTTAATTAATCATTATTATTTTACATCAATTTCCTTGATTAAATAGGAATTAATTTATTTAATTATTCTAAATAAATAATTTGATCATCTTGATTTTTGTATTATTTAATTAAAGGAATTTTCTCCCTTTTAATTAAATAAAACCCCTCCTCACTTAATTTTATGTGCAACACTTATTATTTTAAAAGAAATAATTAAATAACTATCATACACTTTATTTTATAAGAAAATGGACTATTTTTACATTTAAATTAAATAAAAATGCCCCTCATCTTATAATTTTTATGAAGTGTTACACTCCACATCTTCTAATTAAATGCTAATTGCACAATCTCTTTTGTGGGTCATACCCTTTCATTTCATTTTCATTTTCCCTCCAATTTGGGAATGCCTCTTTGGATTGATATATAAAGGAGACCTCCTGCTCCATTTTGACATTATGATTTCTTATGCTTCAGCTATTATAGATATTTTTGAAGCTTTCTTGGAGACTTGGAGATATCTTGCATGTTCATGATCATTTGAATCTCCCATTCATTGGATGTACTTGTGAAGACCAAGATTGATGTTCATATGAGAGCAGTCACTTCAACCCTTTGAAGGTCTTTGCACATTGATGATAGGAAGCTATCAGTCAATTCTTGAGATCTTGCATTTTCATGGTGTTATTTTGAAGAATTTTGAGTGTAAGGATTCATAGAAGTGTGTTTTATATTTGTCCACATTTTTCGCACACATTTTTTTGGCGTCCACCATGGGGCAACCCACCTTTACATGCTGGTTTTGGATATTTTTGGAGCTAACCCCTTGTGCAGAGTTGCTTGGAGAAGAAAACCCTAGATTTTCAAAGATTTGATCATATCTCCCAAACGACTTAGATTTTTGGTCTAAATATTTTTTGCAGGTTAGAGACATATCAGAGAAGCTTAAGTAAAAAAATTCTGAATTTTCTGAGGTATTTTGATTTTTTGATAATTTTTTCTTTATTTTTCATAAATAAATAAAAAAATTCCAGCCCAAATCAATATATTTTTCAAAACTTTTTAAATTTTTGGAAAGGTCTTGAAATTCTATAAGGGATCCATTCTTTGTGTTTTAAATTTGGATGCAATATCATAGCTCATTTGGTTGATTATGAAAATTAGTCTATTTTGGGAAAGCGGATCCCTAAGGCACAAATGAAAAGATCTTTTTAAAATTCTAACATTTTTGGAAAAATCTTTGTTTTTTAATAGGGGTCTTTTTTCTTCATTTAGGGTTTTGGATCTGAATTCACGTCATATAGGTCCAATCTTGTTGACTAGGTCAAAAATCAAAATTAAAACAATGGCCATTTATTAATTAGCTTGCATTTATTTTTCACATAGTTCAATGCATGATATGAGTTGTCATTTGGATTATTTGTTGGTTATTATTGCTCCTAACAATTTATTTTCAGATCTAACCCTAGGGTTTGCATAAGTTGAATATACATTGCATATCTTGTTTGCTTGTCTTGCTCATTGTAGAGTTTATGGCTTGTTTGTGTGAAAAGCTCAGCAAAAATAAAAATAAGGTAAAATCTACTAAGTGCATTGCATGGATTACCAGGTATTTTGTTTAAATCTCTATAACATTTGGTTCCACTCATTAAAACGAACCTCTTGCATGTCTTACTTGAGTGATTTCTTGCTTTCATAGATCACATTTCAATTTCTGCTCTAAAGGAAAGAAAGAACATAGATTTATTTTCTCACATATCTATTACATGTAATAATTAGGCCCTACAAACACTATTTGTGAATCTTGAGAGAATGGGCTTCAGACTCTTCTTGATGATAGATCCCCTTGTAGGTAGGGAAGGATTTGATATCAACTCATTGTCCTGTTTGGTTTAGTGAGGTGATTTCAAATTAGTGTGTCAATTAATTTGCTTGCTATGTTTGAGTGAGGTGCAGAGGCTAGAGGAGTATGCTCTGTTCCCTTTTGGACACATCAAAAACTTGGAACCCTTGAATCTAATCCTAGTCCCCACATGGTCCATATTGTGAGTCTTCCTTGTTAGAGAGGGTTAACCGTAATGGACACTCCCTTTATTGGGTAAACTGTGTGGACAGGACCTCAAGTAGTATTAGCCACTTCTATCATGGAGCAACAACTACTATATAAATGTCGTCATGGAAGAAATCTCCACAGGCATGGTCTCTTGTTGGGCTGTCAAATTTCCTTAGCATCTCTGATTGATTAAATTCTCAGAATGTGTCAAAACCCTGGTGCGTCAGGATTGGATTTTGCTCACTTGAGATTGCAAGAGTTGCAGAGTTGACCATTACTGCAAACCATAGTGCAACCATATTTTTCTTTTCTAGGAATATGCATGTGATTGGAAAATATTTTGAGAACATACATAGTAGTGATTCTAGGGATTAGATTCATACTAAGACACTATTCTTGTTCATGTGCAAGGTTGCTTTGTCCCTTCTCCATTGCTTGTAGAAGTTTGCTTGGAATCCCTTATTTTTGTTCTATGTGCTTGATTATTATTTATAAATTTGAAATTGATCTTAGTTAGTTAAAAAGAACAATCAAAACTAAGTTCCCCAAGTCCAACTTTCTAGTTTACTATCCCGCTCCAACCTTGCTTATTGTGAACCTATTTCCTAGTCAACATTCATCATTTGGAGAGTTCAATTCATTAATATGAATCTAGGGTAACCTTTTTTTTGTCATTCTTGAGTTGATTTGACCATGTGGACATAATCTTGAGCGTCTAAACCTATTGTCACTTTGGATCGTTGCATCATAGCTTTCTTTCTGTTAGTAAATCTTGTCTTATCTTGTTGCCAACATCAAAACTTGCAAAGTTAGAGATTGCACTAGTGGAGAAGGTTTTCTTTGGGATTTTTTGATCTCATCCTTAGATTGTGGGTATTCACTTGTCTAAACATATTGATTTGTCTCATATTATTATATTTTAATTACAAAACATGAAAACTCTTGGATAATTCCACATTTGTAAGATCAATAGTGGCATATTGTGTTAACCAATCATGAGACCTCTATTGGTCGATTAAGTTAACAGGAGTATAAATAGTTACATTATTACACCTTATTAATTGGACAAGTGATTACTTTACTACTCGAGAGTGATACCATCACTTCTTGGAGTCTTCCTATTTACTAGTGTTTTCCCTCTTATTCCAGTTATGACTAGGTTTCAAGTGAGTCATGGTAAACAACCTCAAATTACATTTGATCAATTACCCTTAGTTCCAACTTGTCAAAAATGTACAGGAAAAGAACCTATCTTTGATCAATCACCAAAGGGAGAAACAGATACTGAGTTAACTCCTCCTAGTCATCTTAGTGAATTGAACATACCTAGGGCCTCTTCACTTTTTAAGCAAGACATGATATTCATAGGAAAAAAAGATAAAAGCATGGATGACAGGATGAATGATAGATTATTAAGGCAACATGGAGTTGAACCTTTGGGACCTCACACAACTCATGAAGATATCTATGGAACTACCTCAGCAAATGATTTTGATAGAGATTTACATGGAAGAAATCAAAACTACTCTCCATTTCTTACTCCTCCTAGATTGTCACCTAAATCTTTTCACCCAATGGATGATAAAATCAAACAAGATGAATTGGAAAAGATAACATACTTGGAGAAACAAGTAACACAACAAACCAATGAAAATTTGGCTAAATCTTAAGAATTTCTCAACAGAACTTCAAGAACCCCTAATGGTTGGTTTAGTAAAGTGAGTAAGATGTATATGGAAGCACAAGTTAGAGAAATGGCTAAAAATATGGCTAAATACATGGCTCAAAAAATGGTTAATGATATCTTCTCCACCTCGTAGATCTCTTAGAGGTAATGAAGAGAGATGTCTTCTGCAAGAAAAACAAGCTTACATGGATGCATTAATACATCATGAGGTAGAAAAGCAAGCTCATGAAATAGCCCATCAGAAACTTAATGTTATACTTTTGCTTGGTAGTGGTAGTGGTTCTCCACCTCCTTCTCCTCCTCCAGGAGTTACTAGACATATGTCGCCTTCACAATCTCCTAAGGGAAATAGGAGACAACCATCTCCTCCTCCTAGATATCAACAAAGGAAAATTTCTCCTCCAAGGAATTCACAACAACATCCTCAATTTACTACATATGGTTTCAATGTGGATTATGACTTATTAGAGGAAGACCTAAAATTTCACAAGTACATGGATCAATATATTCAGATTAATAAGGATAAATATTTCATGGATTTTATCAACAAAGGTATTCAAGTACCTTATAATTTTGATGTGGATAATAATATCAAGAGACAAGATCCTTCATTTCAAGAACAAATTGCAAAAAATATGAAGATGTCAAAGGATAAACTTGCACCTATGAATCCATTTTCTCTACAGAGTGTGTGTCCTCTACCTTTTGAGAGGATTCTTCTAGAGGTTTAATTCCCTAAGAAAATAAAATTTCCACATTATGACAAGTATGATGGGAATGGAGACCCTAGTTGATCATGTGAGATAGTTTAATGTTTTAAGCTTGGAATTTGCACATAAAGATGCTTATCTTATGAGATTGTTCCCTAGGAGTTTAGAGGGCCAAGCTATGGAATGGTTCACTAAGATTACTCTCCAACTTAAGAATTTTGAGGAACTTGTTCGAAAATTTATCCAACACTTCTCTTACAATGTTCAAAAACTAGTTTCTATGTTGGATTTATGCAACCTCAAACAAGATCAAGGAGAACCTTTTGTTACCTTTTTACAAAGATTGAGAAATTTATGTTCTCATTACTTTAGAGAAATTCCAGAAAAAGAGAAAATTGATATACTTGTGAGTAATTTGGTTCCTAAATTGAGAAATGAAATTGGCAAATGGGTGTTTGAGACTTTTCATAATATGGTAGAAACAACTTTTTGTATTGAGGATGTTTTGAAGAATCAAGGAATTATCAAGCATAATAGCAACAACAGTAACCACAACAATGGAAATAAGAATATGAGTACTTCTTATAAAGGGAATCAACATGTGGTTTATGATGATGTAGTTGATGCAACTAAGTCTAATGATCAAGCAGCATACAAGTTATCAGATATTGTTCATGCTATGAAACTTCAAGCACCTTCTCAGCAAAATAATAGAGATAATTCTAGATACAATTACAGAAATCCTCAAGAGAGAAGAAATTTCACAAAGATGAATAGACCTTATGAGGATGTTTTAAAAGAGTTCGTTGATAGAAAGATATTAACTTTGATTGAGAATTGATAGCCACCTCCTATAAAGGGTCCACATTAGGATGATAATGCCTATTGTAAATATCATCAGAGCAAAACTGGTCACACTACGGAAAATTTTCAAAGATTAAAAAAAAGATATTTAGAATTTGATTAATAATGGAAAATTAACAATTGATGGTGTTATTCATTATACTAAAATGATCATCACGCTTATAAGGATCCATTCCCTAAGTATGAAAAGGTTGAATCATTTCAGAGTGGGAAAGCTCAAGTGAGTTATACTTATTCCAATCAAAATTATGGATATTCTAATGCAAACAATGTTGTCAACATGGTTGCAATTAAGGAAAATGATAAGGATTTGGATCATCCACATAATCTTGCTTTACATATTGAAGTCATGATTCACAAAACTCTTGTTAGACGTGTTTTGATAGATGGGGATGCCAAGTTGAATATTTGTCCTTTCAGCATACTTGAAAAGTTGGGATATTCAGAACAAGATATTGATACTAGATAGAAGGTTACTATTAGAGCTTATGATGGCAATGAAAGACAATCTAAAGGATTGGTTTTTTTACCTATTTAGATTGAGTCAGTTGAGAGAGATATTATGTTTCATGTGGTTGATACTAGTACCCTTTCTTATAACATTTTACTAGGTAGATCTTGGATACATGAAATGAAATTTGTTCCTTCTAGATATCATCAATGTGTTACATTTCCATATAATGGGATTGAGATGTGTATTTCAAGAGTTAATAGTTTGGTTATCAATAATATTTTAACAGAATCACATAGACCTTTGGATAAAGTTTTAGATGAGACAGTTGAAGAATTCATAGAATGTGAGACATAATCAAAGACACTTAATAATGAAATGAGGGATGTGAGATTGTTTCTTCAAAAAAATTAGATGAGATGTTTACTAATTTCAAACTTTGTGAAGATTAAATTAAATATCTTTGTTGGAATATTCAAATGGGAAGAGTGCTTCTAAGAGGGGGGGTGAATCAAAAGTACCAATTTTTATCCTTTTAAACCCTTATTAACACATAACTGAAAGTAATGTACATACATGTAAACATATAAGAAAACATGTAATGAAAGCATGCATCAACACATAACACAAAGATTTGGTAACCTAGAAACCCTCCAGGAATAAGAAGGTAAAATTGGGGTGGGGATGACACCCACAAAAATTACTGTAGCAATCAATGTTCAACCACTTCTCATGGTTTGCCCTATTAAAGGCTTTACACTGTGTAAATAGTGACTTGGTTAAAGGATTTACAAACACTTACATGAATTGCCACCCTGTTAAAGGATTTACAATAGGTTGTTAAGCCCACCTAATACATAGGATTTTCATGACCTTCTCCAAAGGTTCTCCTACCTAGTTGTTAAGCTAACCTATCAACATAGGATTTCAACTTCTAATACAATTGTGAGAGAGTATTAGAACATTTGACTTGATTGAATGCAATCTCAAATTGCTGAGTTCAGGTACTAGATCTGCTCTTCTTGTTTTGATCCTTGCTTGATTTGATGTTTGTGTGTGTTCCTTGTCTCTTGTGTTGTTCTGACCAACTAGATATGAAACTGCTGCTCTGTTCCTCTAAGTCTTTCCTTTTTCTCCCTGAAATTTTCACTATAATTTCCCCTTAACTCTGTTCTCTTCCACTTCACACTGAAATTTCACTATAATCTCCCTTTTACACTGTTCTCTTCTACTTATGGAATGGGTATTCGACCTCCTTATAAAGAATGTGAAGACTTAGGGTTAGGTATGGATATACAATCCACATTGAATCTCAAATTCTCGCTCATACCTTGCATTTTTCTCATTGTTTGCATGCCTTCTCCATTTTTCTAATTGGTTGCATGCAGATTGCATAGGGAATGTAAATGATTTGTCCTTATCCTTTTTCTTCTTTGAAATCTCTCTAAGTTAGCTCCAAAAATGATTTACATCATAGTTTATGAAAGCACAAACTCTTATGTTGATCTTGAGTTACTCAACACTCATTACATTATTGATGCTCGGCATAAACTGATTCTTGGATTACTCAGCATCTATTACTTTCCTGGTTCACTCAGCACTTATTACTTTCTTGGTTCACTTAGTACTTGTTACTTTCCTACTTCACTCGGCACCTATTACTTTCTTGGTTCACTCGACACTTGTTAAATACTGTATTGCTCGACATCTGAACATTTTTGAATTACTCGGCACATACTACATTCAGACTTGCTCAACACCAACTATGGCTTGGCACCTATTGAAATTTTAGCTTGACATACATTATGTGCTCGACATGTATAGTGAAAAATGGTTAAGTGTGTTGACACTCAATTGTCAAGACTATTCTTTTAACCAACGATCTCCCCTTTGACATGAGTGTCAAAAACACTTAACTAAGCATTTACGAACCTAACCTTATTGAGTACATTCTTTATCTACTTGGAATTCATGAAAAAATTTCAAAAAAAAATATTGTGAGTAACAATATACCTTATGAATCCCTCTAAGTTGATTATGCCTTGTCCATTCTTGAGACTGAAATTCTATGCTAATGTGCTTGATCCTCTTTATCGTTGTCCTATTTTTGCATTTTGAGCCTGTGGGCTGTATCTGATCTGTATGAAGTTCAAAATTTTGCATCTCCCTCTTTCTACTTTATTACTTGACATCTCCCTTTTTGGCTATTTACAAACTTTCCACTTTATTCTCAAAATGAAAGAATCTAATCAAAATTTCAAAATTTGGTCTCCCATAGTATCTGCATATATACATGTCTCATCTTTACTTTATCTCCCCCTTTTTAACACCTATGTCAAAGGGTTCTATGGAGTAATACCAAGCTTAGCCAAAAAAGTGTTGTTTACTTCCAGGAGTATCTTCAGAGCTGCATCCCAATTTGCTAGTGTAATGTCCAATGACTTATGCTAGATGGCAACCTCTACTGCTAAATGTACAAGTCCATCTAAGGTAGAAAGATTTGAATCTTTCTTGATGATTGTTTTTGCATAAATTTGCTCCTTATGAAGTACCTCCAAGTGAGGGGTTATAGAGGACTAAATTTGCATCAACTTAGCTTTTATATTTGCCTCCTTTGTTGTCAATCACTAGTACATTTGAGGTCATTTTTTGACCATTATTAGTCAAAAATTTGACCCAATTTTTGACCAAATCTCGACCAAGTTCGACCAACCTATTGGTCAAAATTTTTTTGGTTGAAACCTTTGAAACATGTTGGCACAAGTTCTGCCAAGCATTGGTCAAAATTTTGACCATTGCCAAGTATTGGTTGAAATTTTGACCAATGATTGGTCAAAAATAGCCAAGCATTGGTCAAAATTTTGACCAATGCTTGGTAGAAAACTTGCCAAGTATTGGTCAAAATTACAACCAATGATTGGTCAAAAACAACCAAGCATTGGTCGAAATTTCGACCCATGCTTGGTCAATTTTTTTTTTAGGCTCACACTTATTGAGGTCCACTTCAACAGTGGCCCTTCTTGTGAAATTGTTGTCTAAAACCTTTCTAATGAGATAATGTGTTATGAGCTCTTCATTAGTGGGATGGAACATGAATCCATGAGCTAGTTGTGCATCACCCATATCATGACTGTAACTAAAGTTAAGAGCCTCTATTATTGAATTCTCTTCCCCATTTCCCATAGCAAAGGAAATGAATATGGGTAATAGGGAAGAGAATTCAATAATAGAGGCTCTTAACTTTAGTTACAGTCATGATATGGGTGATGCACAACTGCCTCCTGGATTCACATTCCATCCTACTGATGAAGAGCTCATAACACATTATCTCATTAGAAAGGTTTTAGACAACAATTTCACAAGAAGGGCCCTTGCTAAAGTGGACCTCAACAAGTGTGAGCCTTAGGGAGGGTTCAAGTCCCTCCTTTTTTATTTACTATGCGTATAATCCTACACACCCATTTGATCTCCAATGATGATATGTACTAAATGTTGAATGCTCCAAAACCATCCATTTCATGCCTTCAACTGTACACAATGTCTTTCTAATTTTTTTCTACTCGCGCGCCCTTTCATTTCATATGATCATCTAAAAATTGTGTCACTCTAAGCTCTCAATTGTTTCCCCTTGATTGATCATCTCATAATTGTTGAATGAGAGCTTTGGGATAAGCTATAGGCATCCATCAAAGCATAAAGGATTTTGTTAGACGGTGTAGATGAAGTAGTAGCATTTGCCTTGGGAGACATGCTTGCAAAATGGAAGCATAGATAAGTCATGTGAATTGTTTGACAGGATGCCTAAACGTAATGTGGTCATCAAAAGCCATGGTTGTTGGATATGCACAAAATAGATATATTAAGAGAATATATTTGTTTAAGTTGCAACTACCTTGGTAGACATACATGCAAAATATGGAATCATAGGTAAGGCGTTTGAACTATTTTATTGATTGTCTCCATGAAATGTCGTCTAATGGCAAGCCAATATTGCAGGATATGCATATTGATTTGTTATATATATCCAGATGATGTAGTGACATTCTTGCTACTGCAACTAATGCCACATATGTATAAAACTGGGATTCCAACTCTTGTTGAGGTTGTAAATTATGTTGAACATAGTCTCAAGCCATAATAGTTTTCTATCTGCCAAAATTAGAAAGAGAATCATACAAACTTGTGTGAGCTCTTTGTATTTTCTTTGATATGATATTCAGGAAAAGGATGAGAAAAAAACTCTAAATAAGCAGGCAAGCTCTCCATGTACTCTACACCCCACAGGTAAATCTACTCTAATAAAAGAGGCAATCAAAAACCAGTTCACTTTGCATTTGTAACCTTGGGCAGGCTCTTAGCAACATGCTCGCATTGAACCTTTGACATAAAGGAGAAATAGACAAGCTCATAACCCTCAGGAAGGCTTTCTTAGATAAGAAGTTTCTAAGCAAACACAAATCCTCAATAATAATGTTGCTACGATTTTCTTGTTTAAATCCAAACAAAGTTGTATTATCTTGGGCAGAGGAGACTACTGTTGTTTGTGGTTAAGGATCCTTTAGGTTAGTAGAATCACATGCAAACTAGATGTGACATTGCAGTAAGCAAACTATAATAAGAGCTAGGAGCTTGCCTAGTGATTAGGGCTCGAGACTAGACACTACATGAAGCATTTTTAGGCATTTGAGTCTGAAGTGTCACCAGCGCAAAATTAAACTGAAAAGGAAACTTGGCGAATAAAACTAAATAAAAATAGTCCTCTTGAGTAAATATCAACATTGTATGAACAATACCATTACAGTGCACTATAGTTGGTACAAATATATTGTTGGCTGAGTCACATGACATAATGCCAATTCCTAGGTACGTCAATATGCCTACTTATCCAGGTATATCATTTTCTTATGGATAAAGGACAATCTACTGAAAAAAGAAAAGACCACTTTTTTACAAATTCACACAGGTATAAACCCATTCATCTCTAAAGGTAATGCTCTTACTACTGTTTCACCCCCAGTAAATTTGTTATAAGTTCCCAAGTGACGATAGTTGTAGCATTAGTAGGGAAAGCTCTCACCAATGTAGGCCCCAAGCCAGCATATAATCCTCTAAAACTGAGTTCTCTATAAATCTGCCAAACATAGAATTGGGAAATGGTTTCATGTTCATTAATATGAGCACTTATTGCTTTTAAATTCATCTATTGGTTATCTAAGACTACTTAGTAGAATAGATCCTAGACAAAAAGACAGAAGCTAAGTCTCGTGGTATTTGAATATTTAAATTTTAATCTTTTAATAGAACATTCTATATACCCACTATAAAATAAGCATGCAAACAATTGGTGTTAGTATCGTGAATGATAAATTTTTTATCCAGAACACAAGAAAACATGCAAATAAATGAATTAACCCAATTCAATAATCCAACCATCAATCCTAATAGATACCCTAATTGTTGTCATAAGAATCCAACAGCTTTGTAAAAGCCTAGTCAAAATCTTTATTAAAAATTAATTAAAAAACATTTTTTCTAGAGTAGAGTCCATGTAAAAATGAAATTTTATGTCCTACCATCTTGATTGCGTGTATAGGATTTTTGCTGGCATTAATATTTGGAGTTGTTTGAATATGGGTTTTTGCAACATCGAGAGGCAAAACAACTGACCAAAACTACAAAGCAAATTACAAGTTTTGTTGCACACATTTGATTTGCAAAAACTAAGTTTAAATACTTAAATTGAAATTCCAACATTAAGCTTACATACCTCAATTCCTGCAAGCCCGCCAGAGACAACTCCAACTCCTTCTTCTATAAAAACTTTAGAAGAATAGTTGACAAATTGAGAAGACTGGGAATTCATTTGGGGATTCACCTTATCATGTGTACTAATAAGTGAAAGCATATGATAACGATTCAATTCATAAGTACTGAAGAAAACTGTGTTTCCAATAGACTCCCTAAAAAATGTAGTTAGGCCACCACGAAACAAACCTTGTGCCTAGAAAATTATGCACCAATGAAACAATCAAACAGTATCTTGTATAATGAAAGATACCACGTGAAGCATTTATATTGCATGTCTACAACTACATACCAAATAGTAACATTAATTTAACACCTTACCCTTTCATTTCTAAGGGTTTGCAGTGCACAGTCCAGAGGCCCAGCATATATCTGGTGATGTTTTTTTAGTTGCATGTTGTCATTCTCTTGAACTTGCAATCTACACTACAAAACAACAAATAGTCAATGGTATGGAGTCTAGAGTTCAATTTATATACATACAATAGATACAAAGTCTAGTTCTTGTTACCTTTATCAACTCTGTTGGGCATAGTACAAAACTTATTAATGCTCCACCAAAAGCTGTAGAAGGAACAACAATCTGAAGTTTGGGCTTGCCGCTGCTAGGATCTCCTCCCTTCCAAAGAACCAACATGCCAAATATGATCGCATCAAGACCACAAACATAAACTACACACTACAAAGAGGAAAAAGTACATCAAACAGTCACCAATATGCCTATGAAGATAAATCAATATGCCTACTTATCTAGGTATATCATTTTCTTACGGATAAAGGACAATCTATTGAAAAATGAAAAGACCACTTTTTACAAATTCACACAGGTATAAACCCATTCATTGTGGGAAAGTAGAAAGCAATTCTAAAGTACTAGTAATGCAAACAAAAGTATCTAGCATCCAATCAGGCAATTCACCTTGAACATCCGTCCAAGTTGCTCAACGCACTCCATAACAAGTTGTTGGTGTGCTGAAACTTTTCTACTCTTCATAATTCTTACAATTGATGCATCAATTACATAACGTCTATCTTTATCCACATCCTCAATCACCTTTTTTTCCTCATCCACTGGTGGGAGTGGAATCTGCAATCAGGTAGAAACCAATTCCCATGTGATCTCCACATGCATTAGTTTTTGTTAAAAATAGACAGGCAAAATAGTATACAATTTGTTATATCAGAGTTCATACCTTAATTCTCCTCATCTTATTAGTGAATTTTGAATTGACTTCGAAGATTTTTTTTGTGCCACATTTTTTGTATTTGGCTCTTTATTGAGAATTTTATGTTTCACACATGAAAGAGAATGTAGCAATCTAACAATGTCTTCATTGATCAAATTCAATTGAGTCTTAACTTTTGAGTAACTTAGCCTTTTGGATGCATTGAATAGCAACAATGTTGATGCCTACGTATCATAACCACAAAGTAAGTTACACAAGGAAAAAGAAGTGAATTCCAGATATATCAAGGAAACTGACACTGATAAACGTGATGTATTCACTTTGCATATTTACGGTTTCTATAACACATCAATTTTAGTTTTCCTTTAAATAGATATCATAAGTATCAAATGAATCAAATTATCAATGTATGATCATTAACAATTAATGACATTAACCATTGCTTTAACTTATCCTACCCAACTAATTCTTGACCAAAAATTGGAAGAAGAAATTCACAATAATGATCAGTAGAAAATGACCTATAATGCCATTTTATACGAATCAAAGAATCCAACTGTCTGTCAGTAATCAACCAAAAAGGCAATTACCTAGTAAGTAGTAACAACAAGTTCCATAGGCTTAGGGTAAAAGTTTCCATTAATATTAAAAGTACCCAGAAAATATATCCATGTAAGCTTTTTATGCTTTGTCTTTGTCTGATAGAACTGCTTGAACACCTCTACACATCTTACCTGCATTAAGTAGCAAAGGTCAAAATGTTAAACTGCTTTAGAAATTGGAAAATTTAAAAGGTATACTGTATGCAAAATGGGCATACCATTTTGGCTGGCAGGTTAAGATCAAATTATTTGTAACTCAACCAAAACCCAGTTGTCAAAACTGTCACAATCAAGTCTATGCTAGGATGTGCTTCAGAATTTTCATTAACAAGCCCTAAAAATCCAACATTGTGAATGATGTATTCCTTTCTTATTTAATTAAGGCATTTATTTAACAAACACTCTACTTACCTAAATAGTATAGTTATTTATGCAACTAGTTTATTTTCCCTTGCAAATTCACCAACTTGCAAGCACTCACAAAGCAATCTCTTTGGGTAAGTAAACTCACCAACAAGTTTTTTGGGGGTTCCTTGTCAAGAAGCATGAGTAAATGGGAAAAACACACCCACTAGTGCATAATGACAGTTAACAGCCAAAAAAGCATCAAAACCCATTCGTTTCAAATTTCTCCTGTCATGTTTCACTACTTCAACAGTCTGACAACATTTGATGCATTTGCAAGTAATTGCAAAGGATATTTTGTAATATTGCATTAATTTGACAAACTTTTTGGGAGTATTTTAAATAGTATGAAACAATGGCCATAATTGTGTTCTTTTCTCTCTTTTTTGACATCTATTTTATGATTTTATCTCACTATCATCCTAGGGGTTTATTTATTTTTTTGCTTTTTTTAAATTTCTAGGGTTCACATTTTATAACCTTAAAAAAGAATGGGCTAATACTGGTGTTTAAAATTGAAATTGTGTTTCAGTTATGGCATTGGGAAAACAACAAAGCTGGTAGCAACCAAGGGGAACTTACGTGAAAGGACTTGTCACACAAATATTGTTCTAAAATGATAGGGTTTACTTCTATTAAGAAAAAAAAACTCTGGGAGAAAAATCGCATACAAAAACTTTGAATCGAATTAGACCACTCTTCGGGACTCATTATTAGCATGAGTGATGGTATTATGTATTGGATCTCCTGATACAATTCAACATGTGCACAATATCAACTACAATTATCAAAAACTGTGATCACCTCAATGTGAAAATTCATTTAAGATATGGTGATTAAAAGTTAGGTTTTTTCTCAAAGTTGTTGCAACTCAGAGGACCAAAGCTTTGCTGATTAGTTTAACATAGAATTATGAACAGAAAATTCATAATAACAATCTGATGAACAGATGTGAGACGACGGTTATGTCACCAGAAGAGGGCTTGACCATTATTTTAAAGGACTAAAAATACTTAATTCCAAGCTAGAGAAGAGGAATATGCAAAGCAGGGGCAAACGATAGAAACAGAAAAAGTAAAAGGAAAACTTTATTTGAAAAAATGATTCATACATTGGCCCTACATCAGAGATTTTGGTGCTTGATCATGAGATTGAGAAGCGTGAAGACAAGAATAATGAGACTGCAAGATTCTCAAGGTTAAGCACTAGCCACTTGCTGAATAAAGGAAGCACCTTGCGGTCTAGCAACCCGCGTGAAGTACCCAATTAAGAGGAGCCTACTAGAGAGTTGGTCGTTGCATTCTTTTTCATTGTTGAGATATTTTAGAAACCCAGAACCCCAAATAGCAAAAGCAAACAAACAATTTCAAGACTGTTTAAGCTTTACCCAATAATAATATCCTAGGAGTCCAAGAACAAAATTTGACTACAAGGGTGGTGACGAGAAGTGTGGGGTAGCATCCCTTCAGACCATATAAATTCTTCTACAATTCATGTTTTGAATGCCATAAAAACCTAGAATTAACATTAGAATCCATGGTTTGAATAATATAAAGTCTTGGAATCAATACAAAATCCATGGTTTGATTGTTATGAAAACTTAGGACCAGTACTAAATTTCATGCTTTGAATGCAATAAAGACTCAAAGTAGCCATATAATGTTTTGTAACTCAACAGATTAAATGCATTGTAGTAATTACCAGTTGTGATGTAGCAAGATGTGCATGAACCTACAATGTTCATCATACCAATGGCAATCATCTCTTTATTGCCATCAATATTGTAGTTCTTGAACAGTGCAAAAGTTTTGCCAACTGCTATTCCTTCCTACACGAGACTCATTTAAATCAGCCAGAGGTAATAAATTACTAGCCAATGAACATAATTCAAGGGATTAGCTCTTACAGTGAGTGTGATGATGCCAATTATCAATCCTACGTTCACAAGGGTCTTTAAATATTTGGCCTCGAAAACAAAGAATTCAGTGGTCAATGGGTTCAAACCAGTTTTTAAGTGACCAACCTGTTTCAAGCCACCCACAAAAACATTAGCAAAAGAAACATGCATTTTAGGACCAGAAAATCATGTTTAGAACAACAATTAGACATAATATCAAACAAATTGTTCCATACCCATCGTGTTTCAAACTCTATAAATAACTAGTATCTTTTGGGTAGTGATACTGAACATGTTTTGTTTAAGAGTTCCAAGTCCATGCTCTAATGACCCAAATAAGACTTGCATACCCACAATCTATTGAATCCACCAAAATTAATTCTCAACATTGATTAATACAACATTATTTATTCAACATTATTTATTATTATGGATATCAAATTTTCAAGCCCATAGCTGTTATTTATGGGAGATTTGTTTTAATTTTTTTAACATCAGTACTTCAGATGTAAGAAAGCTTAGGGAAATGAAAAAATATGGAGTGTGATCTTAAAACTCATCTTGATATGACATTATGTTTTGATTATTTATGATTTTTCTTTGATAATACTTAAGTTGCTATCAGTAATTTTAATTTTAAGATTTTTTAATCAAATTCATTTACCCATTTACCCATTTGACTTACTATAAGAAAATATCTCCTATCTTAAAACTCATGAACATGACATTATAATATAAATTATTTATTCTTTTTAATAATAATATTTTAAACTATACTTTATGATACATCATTACGATGTCATAACTATGAAGAAATTAGTTATTATAAAATGTTATAAAAAATGTTAATGATAAAAATCTTCCCAATTTGAATAAAAAATAGATTGCATAGAGACAGTTCAATCTTCCTAGTTCAGTCTCATAGATCATAATAATAAGTGATTTGATAAGTGATTCATTCTACCATATTTAGACGTGAGTGAATTGAACACATTGTGCAGAAATGAATACAAGACAATATAGAATAGTTGGTGATAGAAACTCATACAATCTCAACCCTGTGTTTATCAGCATGTGTAGCGAACACCAGCATGCTACTAAGAATTATAGATGTCAGAGGAGCAGTTGCTGATATCCAGAAGAGCTTAAGATTTTTCTTACCTCTTCAGATCAACCCACAAGAATGAAAAAATAGATCAACACCATATCAGACATCAGTCATTCCATGTTGTTTCTTCTTGTCGTTATGAAGGCTAGGTATTATATGGATAGAAAAATGAAAGAGAGTCATGAAGTTATGTTATAATACTGACAGTTTGACGAGTGATGAGTAGAAAAAAGAGAAAGCATATTCCAAGCACTATGGTCTCCCACCTCCACTGCACATCGATACAATTACAAGAAGACAATAACAATAAGTTGGCAATATACTTTATTCAAGAGCAAATTCTTTACTCCAGATGTATTCAAATCATGAGTTTGTTGATTCATTGCATATAAACATACCTTGTGAGTTTGTCCCCATACTGATCTCATGGCAAACACTATGTTTGTCTCTGTAGTAAAATGTTGAAGACCAAGAATGCCTTTTAGCTGTTGGAGAGAAACAACAGTGGCTGCTCCAGCCATGAAACCCATGATAGTTGCATGTGATAGAAAGTCTATAATGAATCCCAACTTGTAGTAGAATCATAAATGATGTGACACATACTATTAGTGACCAAAACTAGCTATTTGGCTCCACTGAAAAAGATTCTAGTGTTGTCCATGAACTTTAAATAGTTATATAAATTAGTATGAATTTCTCATGCCATCCCAAATAAGCAGAATTACATAACTAAAAATAGAAATATGGGACTTGTTAAAACCATTGAATTACATGAGTTTTTAGTGCAAGCCTCCCACTCAATTATGTACAGTCACATGTATCTTCTCTTTAAAAGAAGAATCCTATGAAGGATAGACATTGAGAGGCTTGCATAGTGACATTATTGCATTATTAGACATGTAAATCATCAACCTAAAAATGCCCATGCTTGCTTGAAAAATCCCAGCAAAGAATGTTGCAGTCAGGGCCAAGTGCAAAGCCAGTTCAAGATTTTGTGTTGGAGAGACCTCCTTGGCAATCAATGATCCTATAAGAAGTGACACAATAGCCACAGTTCTAACTGCAAGATCCCTTGAGCTCCCCAGCATTGCATATATCAAAGGTGGAACAAAGCTAGAATCTGCAGCTCATGAATACAACATTAGAAGTTATATAATTAGAATCTTAATCATAGTAGATCTTCACAATTCAGACAAAAATTCATATGTAGATTATGTAGGTTAAGATTGTGTTTATTTTTAAATTTTCAAATCACACTTCATGATTCATAATTAAGATGAAAGAGAGTTCTAATGAAATACATTATAAGATAGTTAGCTGCAGTGTTAGAACTAAATAAAAAGATAGGTGACATGACATGAGAGAATTAATCCATATGAGATACTATACAGGATGTAGCTTTTTAGTCACATAGTACATTGTTGGTAGTCATTTTTCATTGTTCATTTTGATAAAGAGATTATTTTTAAATTTATTTTATATAATTTTTACATCTACATTTTGAATCACACTTCATAATCTATGATTATGAAAAGACAATGGTTATGAAAAAGATTATGATTTCATAATCTATGATTATGAAAAAGACTATGATTATGAAAAAGATTATGATTATGAAAAAGAAGATAGTGATGGAATTATGAAAAGCTTAGCTAACCAAGTTTTGGAGAATCATTATACCACTCATTCTATTATCCTCAAATTAAAATGAAAACTACTGAAGTACCCAAAGCATTTAAGCACATAAAGAAAGAAGAAAAGTTAGTATGGTGCATCTGTCATAAGTCATCTCTTCTGCTATTGCACTGATTTGACAAACTTTTTGGGAGTATTCTTCTAAAATATCACACACTTGATTTTTTTCCACATCTTGTTCAAACCATATAATCCAATCTCATCTATGAAGTGTATTAAAAGCTAATAGAGCATCTTTGTTAGCTGATCTCCTTTGTGAGCTCAACTGAAAGAGAATTCCTAAAGAAACTTAGTCTGCAAATTTGTTTTTTGCTAAAAGGAATTGAAGAGAAAAGAAATCCTTATGCTTTTGTAAGATGGTTTATAGCCTCTTCCAAATCACCTGAGAAACTCTGAGATTAGAACAAATGCAAAAGGCAATCTATGTGATACCCTTCCAGAAATAATATATGATAGCCACTCCATGGATTCTATTAGCAAAGAGTTTATACCATTTGACATTGTCTCCATTGCTTTGCCCTTGGCTGCTTGGGTAGAATCTCATTGCTCTTCAATTACTTCAACAGAGGGATTTCCCATCTGTCAGTAACTACATATGTTAATTAAGGAGTTGATGTTAACAGCATCAATCATGTAGAAGCTCCAAAACCAATACTAACTCAGACTCAGAATGTACTATGACATACATATTTTAGTTTTCAATAGAAAATATTATCAATCCAAGCCTTACTTTTTGTGGGGGGTTATTGTCTGGTTCAACAACTTCTTCATTGTCAAGTTCAATGTCTGATTCAACAATCTCATCACCATTGACATTTTCTTCTAGCACTTTTGGTGTAGCGCTTGAAGTACCAAATTATTCATCCAGATCTATATCATCATCACTTTCATCCTCGAAAGTACTTTTTTGGAGCACATTTTACAAAAATTCAATTAAAAAAACTACAAACATTTTGGATTCTCATGAACGTTATAATGCAGATCAGTATAAAACTCCATAGAAACTGATAAAATTGATTCAACACATGCTTGCTTTGTTACAATTCCTACCTAAAACTCCTTGGAATAACACTAGTGAGTTCTTAGGTGAGAATAAAGTTAAATATGGGAAACAATTTTTATTTAGAAAACCAACTAATACAACACAAAATGTACACAAAAGAAAACTTCAAAAGCACAAATACCAACAAAGATGTTTGGGACTCAACTTTGGAGTACAAATGCATGATATTAAGATATTTTATAAACTGTAATTCTAATATAAACCTGCCTACTAAATCATAATATGCTTGTTTGCCTCAAAAACACACAACATTCATTCCTTTGCATTTTCTTCATCTTCTGCTTCATTCACATTGACTGTGAAAGTGTACTCTTGATCACACCCAAGCTATCAATCACACATTAAATATAGTGTATATGTCTTCTCTCCAAGCTCTGAAGGTGCAGTAAACCCAAGCTTGACTTTAGTCTTGCTTTGGAGCAATACCCTCTTAATGGCCAATATCTGATTTCTTTTTAAATCCCCAATTACTAGCCACCATACTTCTTCCTTTGCTTTGGGATACCTAGGTGCATCAACTAGACCCAACTCATGTCTACCTTCAAGATCTCTTTCTAGAGTGACCTGCACTATTACATTCTCTCTAGCCCTCACATCATCACTGTCAACTATGTCATATGCTAGATCAATGTTTGGGAAGTGATTACAAAAATGAGCAATGTCTAACAGCTGTGAATTTTTCATTTGTAACAATTCATGCCTTTCATCATCCTCCATCTCAAGTAAATCAAAAATAGTTTCAATGTTTTTCCTTGGATTTTCATGGCACTTCTTAACAAGTTCCTTGGTGAAATGTGGAAGCTGTAATCGGACAAAATCACGGTCCCAAAGACCTTTTGTAACCATTTGGCTCAATTCCATTGCTGCAAGAGTTGGATTGAACCAACCATTACGAAAAATAACATCCACCATAGCTTGAAGAAGCTAGTTAGCAGAAAGAAGCTCGTTGATCTAGTGTTAGGTTGCCAGCTATGACATGCCTTGAAAAGTGAGCTTACAACAATGCATTTGCCTTTACATGTGGATCGGTATATTTTGGTTTGTCAGTAGCAAACTTTTGATGATTTATCAATTTTCTTATTGTTTCTTCTTCACCTGGCCATATGGGAAGTTGTGAATACTCTTAGGCAGAAGCAAGAATTTCAAGAAGCTCTTTTAGCTTTGTCTTTGCAGACAAGGATGAGCTGAAGAGTTCAATGGTGGTATAGCTAATATAGTAATAAGATCCTAACATCCCTAGGTTCAAAGGAGAAAGATACATATCATCTTCTATGGAAACACATTTTCTTGATTCCAAATCACTCAGCATACTCTCTATAAGCACAAAAAGGTGGTCTGACAAATGCCTATGGCTAACACCTTGAAGATTATAGTAATTTGGATTTTGTGTGAGTCTTCGATAGAAGAATGTCCAAGTAAGATAGTCTACAACATCCTGCTTACTTTCAATAGTACCCACGACAACTTCAGCATTGATATGATCATGGAGAAAGTGATCTAGATGACTCTCCACGGGAAATGACTCATATAAGATTTTTTTATAATATTCTTTATGAGGTGCATGGCATAAAATTACACACTTTCTAGCATTATCAAGTAGAGGTCTACTAGCACACCCCATCATTTGGAGAAGATCAATTATAGGATAGTCTGTGTGAGCATTTTCCTATCCATCATAATACTATATACCCATGACAACAACCAAATGAGCTGACAAAGACAATCCCCAACTCATTGAACTACTTGCTATGTACACCTGAATTGCCCCTGCACTGAACAACTAGGCTACAAGTTGTTGTTCTACCAAAGTGAACATTATGATGAAAATGTTTTTATTGGATTGATGATAGCATTAAACAATCATAGTTCAAAGTAAATAAAAGAGAGAATCTAAAACTAGGAAAGAACTATAGATCTGAGTAGATTTTCCTCAGGCATTATGATTAAAAAGTTTTTGTTAATAATATAATTGAACAATCATAGCTCAAAGTAAATAAATGAGAGAATCTGAAACCATGAAAGAATCCATATAGATTTGAGTAGATTTATTTTAACATTATAATGAAAAAAAAATTGTTGACAATAACATTGAATAATCATAGCTCAAAATAAAAACAAAATTCTCAAAAAACCTTAGCAAAGGTCAAATTTCTTGACAGGGACCTTGCCCACAAGTTTGAGTGGCCTGAGAGGATTGGGGGTTTTGGATCACCGAGGTAATAAGCTTAGAGATTCCATTGAGATGTTCCTATTTTCACACCTAGAAATGCAACAACTCAATCTACCACAGAATAGTTATACTATGACATTTTCTTAACTTCTTTCCACTCTTCTTTTCTTGCATCTCCTTCTATGGCTATCTTTTCTACCATGTTTTCCACTTTCCTTGTCCTAGTACAACTATATAATTGTTCTCTCGCCATATTATACTTCTCTTGGTAGGTACCTTGTCTCTCACAAGTAGTGTCCCTAGGTGACTCTAACATCACCTTAGAATACCCTTCTGGCATCTCTTATGTCACTTCATAACCCATAGGATGTATGAAGATATTCCATGGGTCAACTACTTTCATGTAGGTATAATCGATCTATTTCCACAATAAAGAAAATGTTCTCTGCATACTTCTCTATAATTGCCCTTGGAATTCTATGTCTTTATTTTATATTAATCTAAAAACCTTTAATCATTCCAAAGTTACCTTCTATAATTATAGCCTTATTCTACATGTACTAATCAGTGATAAGTTCCATAGTGCATTTATCAAAGACCCAAGATGAATTTGACATGTTAGGGAATTTATGTAAGATATGAAAGTATATATACATAATCAGTTATCCAAATCTAAATGGCTGGATCTTTTCATGTTTGATTATCCTCACATTTTCAAGTAGTTCTTTCCTTATGATCTTGCACACATCAAAATTTTCCTTTGCCTATAACTATCTTATATGTAGTTTATATGACTCCTACTATCATTGATATGTGTCTTGAACTACAATATATTTTATATCCCAGAATCTTGGCTAAACATCTTACATTAATTTTCCTAATATAAGATAATTCCATTTCTCTTCAATCCCATTTAGTCCCTATTTTTTCTCAACTTCCTTCTTTATAATTTTAGTTCAATAAAAATATCTACCGATTCCTTAGTTTTCAAGGTGGTTTGGTATCCTAACCAAACATATCATCATGAATTTTTCTTAGAACAGTTATTAGACAGATTATTGAGGTTTAAATTATCCATTGTTTTCCATGGCATAACCTTCTACCAAAGTCCACCATTCTCACAGGGCACTTGAGTCCCTTAGTAAAAGCAACAGCCTGTAAAAGCAATAGCCTGCAACGTCAGATAGTAATAGTCAATTACATATGCATAATAGTTTGTTGTGTTGAGCCTGCACAGATAGATGAGTTGGCTTGAGGTTGTGGGTAGTTCCCCATGGTCTCCAAATTGATCTTCATATCTTTGTTCACCTCACATATAAGTTATTTACAATAATTAGAAAATCAACCTCTAGCACTATGACCAATACCCTACGACCAAAATTTTGAAGGAACAATAACGTGCAATTAGACTTCTTGATGTATAAATTGGGTTTAAAAAAAATCAATTTCTTTTGGGGAAAGTACTTATTTGGTTTTGAATACTAATGTCATGGAGTTCATTTCAAATCATATAGTGTCTTTTCAAGTGACATTCCATGTGTTCCATTTCTTTTCTAACAAAATTGGGTTTTCAGATCTTCATTTAGGAATGTACTTCATATCTATTTGGTGGATATTCCAACTATGATTGAAAGCAAGCGTTGTCAACATTCTAATCATAATTATCTTTGCAACTAGAGCAAATATTCCTCAATCTTCAATTTGTTGCTCTTTAGCTACTAATCTTGCTTTGTGCTTGTCAATTAAAACATTATTTTTAAACTTGATCTTAATACTTTTTATAATCAATGGCTTTCTTTCCAATGTCTATCTCTCAACTCAACACATTTTTTCATTTTTCTTTCCTTCTTGCTTCATCATAAATACTTGGTTCACAAGCGCTTATGATGTTCTTCTTGCTAAGATTATGAAGTGGACAATGACTTTCAATCTAGATAATCAATTTCTTCTCTTCCTTCTATAGATTCAATGGGACTTTCAGAGTTTGGCTCAACTTTTTTGGGTAAGTGTGATGATATGTAGTGCACTATAAATTTTCTCTTCAATGAAAGGATTAGCACATCTAATTTTCAAATGGTGATCAACCAGAACTAGCTGACAATCTAACCTTAAAAATACATTTTATGCCAAATTCCAATCACAGTTAAAGACATTTAGCTATTGGAAAATGGCAAGATTATGTCTTATTTTAGATATGCAATAAAATGGGCAAGAAATGTGGAAGAATGTTAAATTTTTATCCACCAAAACATGAGTAAAATTGTATAAACTAAATGTATTTTTAAAAATAATGTCAATTCCCTTGAAAAGAAATATATGGCATGCAACTTACTTGCTGAAGATGTTTCAAGTTCAGCAACTCTTTAATCATAGGATCCACAATAGTTGGAAGCTTTGACCTGTCTGTCAGCTATGGCTTGGCCTGCAACAACCAAAAATTCATTAGTATATGCATCTCAACATTTAAAAACTACATCAAGCAATTCAGGTTAGTTCTAGTCTGTAAATTAATTGGCATTTGTTTCTTCTTTAACATATTCAACAATCAAGTACAAGGTTTTTTAGTTTGGACTCTACCCTGATGAGCATTGCTAATCAAAGTTATAAACTTCTTAAGGCTTCTAATGAGCATGTCAAGATCCTTCTTGGTAAATTGGAGAATTCTAATGAGGATAGAACCATTATCTAGCTCACTGATGACATTGCTCGTCATGCGACAAAGAATCCTATTGGACTAAGTAGAAGGACTAGAGCCAGCTATAAAAGGAAATAGTCTTATGTGGCCTTTGAGGTTAAAGAGCTGAAGAAAGTGGCAAAGAATATGAACAAGCTCACATTGGAAGCAGCTGAGCTACTCAAAAATCTTGGGTAGCTATTTGTCTATGATTCTTCTCTGTGTTTTGTTGTCTTAGGTCTTTGTGTTGGGGAGCCTGGCCCTTGCTTTGTTGTCATCATCTCTGGTCGGCTAGCCTGTTTTGTTTTTGTTATGTTTCTCAGTTAGTACTATAATTCTGCCTATCTTTAGCACTATTTTGTAAAAGGTTTCAAGATCCCTTCAAAAACCTGTTTTCAAGTAATCAAAAACATATTCAACAATCAACTCACTCCCTATAAACTACAATATATTTACATATTCAACAATCAACTCACTCCCTATAAACCACAGTATATTTTATAACTTTCTAATTTAACTGGTAACACCACTGCGACATGTGCCTTGGTATCACATGGACTGAGAGAGACTAGTCCTTGTGACTTCATGCTTTGCCATTGAAAGCACTCACATTTATAACAATAGTCTTAAGACCAATGACACCAATCTCCTTCAAAAATATGTTAGTACTCTTTCTTGGCAAATAATACATTGAATTTCCTAAGCTAAAACATAAAATGATAAAGCATACCTAGGTAACGAGAGATAGGCCTCCTTTTAGCATTGATTTGTCCACAGGCTTTCTTCTAGTAATCAGTTCCAATAGAACTACTCCAAATGCATAGACATCACCTTTTTCCGTCAATTTCTTTGTCATTGGTTACATAAAGATAATTCTGTCATTGGTTGTACAAAGAAAATTATCTAAGTAGAGGCGAATCAATGTCATGGGAGAATTTGTAGCATAGAAAATTAATATTAATTATATCTATTTTCCTAGGATGTGATTTTTTTGGGAAGCGGATATGCCATAAACATAATTTGAAAGCTCAACCTAGTATTTGAGGCATACCATCTACAAGGTATTCTGGAGCTACATATCCCAAGGTTCTCAAAACTTGAAAAAAAAAATTGTCCACAACTCCTCAAACTGTTACAGCAAGACCAAAATCTGAAAGTTGCATGCCATATTAAACAAGCAAGACTATTATGAAACATACTTTCTATTTGAAAATATTCCCTTACAACCAAATTTACCTACTTTGGCATTGTAGTTTGCATCAAGGAGAACATTTGATGATTTAAAATCATAGTGAATGATAGATGGATCGCAGTGCTCGTGTAAATGCTTTAGTGCTCTATAATATTTAGGGCATAATGACTTTAGATTATATTGCATTGTCTTTATTTTTACAAAATAAAAACACAGAGAATATGTTCTTGGCTCAAATCATTATCACTATTGGCTCAAACCATTTTCACTGAAACTAAATGAATAGGCATCAGAAAAGAGATTAAACAATGCCAAAACAAAGGATGGTCTATTTAGAAGTTTTAACAGCCCATAACCGCTTTAGGAGGCTTATTGAACCTATTTAGAATTGAAAGTAAATAAAAATGGATAAGGTTAAGAATTGAAAGAGAATAATAAATGACTATAGAATCTCAATTGAAAACAAATATAACTAAAGATTTAATGTGATGAAGAAGACTGGAAAAGAAAATGCCAATGAATAGAGCAAATCAGGATGTAGTGATCGTGTGGACAAAAATACAATCAACCCATTACTCTTCCCATCAGAATAAATTCTGAACAAACCCTTGTAACCACTTCTCACTATTTTTGTTAACACCACAATGAACAAGAAAATTGATTGTGTGGAAAACAAGAAAACTCTTTGACAGGAATTTGTCTCAAGACAAAAAAAAACCAAAGTTGTTATGTGTTTTCCATAGCTGCATATATTTGTTATAAGTATTTGTTGTTGCATCAAAAATTTGAACTATTAATGTCAGATAGAAATGGTAGATTTATTCTGATCCATGGCATGAATCTCAAAAGAGACATTGACTACTAAATCGACAATGTCAATAGTAATTTATTGACAAAAGATGCAGGGATGTAAGGTTTCATGGATGGGAATGAGGGTTTAAATTTGGAGATGGCAGAGGGACAGTGGGTGAACAATGGTGGAGCACTAGTGGGGGTGGTGCTACTATATAATATAACATCTTTGTGAGTTTTTATGAAGGTGGCATTCTTATTAGAAGTGGTTAAATCATGTTACAAATTTTGAGGGAAGTACTTACCAATTTTTTACTAATCTAGCCTTTGACATTAATCGAAAGGACTCAAATGAGACCCAGCTCTGATACCACTTGTTACAAATGTTGTTGCCATTACACCAAAATATCGACCTATTAGTGCTTGATACAACTAGACTTATAAAATCTACAAGAAGTAGTTAAATTGGATTTTGAAAGGAACATTAACGAATTTGCCTAACAGATTTTTCTAGAGTACACATTGGAACAGTAATTTCTTACATATATTCAAAAGTTATTTCAATTGAAATTTGTAGTCAGTGACTCAATGTAGTACATTTTAAGTAACATTCCATTAGAAAAGCAAAATGTTAGCCATGGACAACATGAAAAAAATTAGTAACATAGAGACTTCAATACTATTAAAGCATTCAGAGTTGACATGAACAATTGAGTATGTATATTAAGATATTTGGACAAATGATATAAGAAAAGGGATCCCAAAATTATTATTCATTAAACCAAAAAGTGAAATAAGAAAAGAGATATCAGCATTATTGAATCATCAATTCAAAAGCGAAATAAGAAAAGTGACTTCAGTATTACAGAAAAGTTAAGCCATGTCATGAATCCCAAAGAAAAACATTGATAGAATAGGGCTAATGTAGACAATTAGAATTTTAATTTACATACCTAAAATTCTTCCTCCGCCTATTGTCTATCGCCATTCAGCTTCTTCACAGCAGCACAAAATCCATCATGGAACTGGGCTTGATATACACAATCAAAGCCACCCTTTCCCAGAAGATTATAACTACTGAAATTATTTGTTGCCTCATGCAAAGCAAGGTAATCGATTGTAGATGCACATTCTTTCCTCTTTGTAATTTGGAAAGAGCTCAACAATTAATCAACGGCCCAAGAGATATTCCCTTACTGCCATCTAAAAAGACAAGTTGGTTCAAAAATTTATTAGTAAACTACTTTTAATTCCATTTGGGACCAAAAAGGGACTACAATAAGAATGCCCAAAACCTCCTTTAATGGATGTATCTATGGCTCTGAATCCCATAAAGAGATTATGATGATGCTTATTCAAACTTCACAAATTGTAAGCTTAACATCTATAGAAGAGGATCCCATAGGAATTTATTCAACCATTAAGAAAAGAGAAGAAAACCTGAACCATCAATGTGTCCTCGTCTTTCATATGCTTGAACTTGAGATGGTGGATGAAATAGATCTGAATTCTGCTTGTGCACCCAACTACAATATGCAAATAGCAAGATGGCTCCAATAAGGAATGGTGCAAAGATGATAGCCGCAAGGATTAGAACTCTGAGATGGTGGCTTTCATGGCTTGCTGATTTTTTTTGTTCCATTTCTATTGCTGAAGCATTGTAATAAAAAACATAATATCTATCATGTGGCACAAAATGTGTTACTAGATTCAGGTTTCTATAATATCTACACAACTTGAAATGTTAAAAAAATAGATAAAATTAGAATGCTTTGACTCTTGGAGCACCCATAATTCAATTTTAGTAAATGAAAGCTCCTGATAGAGAATGAATATGTAAGTTCATTTACCCATTGTAGAAGAATGGTAAAGAGGGTGTGAACTGGGAGCATGCAATGGTGCATATGACAGGGAATGAGTCCTCTGCCTTTGAGGAAGATAAGATTTTCCTGATGATCTCTTGCCATTAACATACTTGAATTGAAACGTTCCAATGACACAACTTCCCCAAAATAAAATAGCCATCAAAGCTGATTTTACCATCATATCCAATTCAATAAACTAAGTGGCAATAAGATGCATCCAAACAAGTCCAAACACACCTTGAGAAGTAACAAATAGTTTCTTGTGCTATAATACCCGCTTCATGCAATTTGTGCACCTTCAAGTACACAATCGAAGTTCTTCAAAGTTGTATCATAAGTTCAGTTCCTTCTAAGGGATTCCTTCTAAATTCTTATGCACAAAGATGTGTATGTGTGTAAAAATATAAAGATATTGTTAAGAAGTGGGGGGCATTGAGAAAGACTGGATGGATAAGTAATGCCTTCATTTTCCCAATCCAAGCATTGTTACAGAAACCGATTTGTATGAAAAGTGGCAAATTTGGAGAGGACCCATTTTTGAAACTTCAAGAATTGATTCAGCTCACCATAAAATACCCAATATCTACCATTAAATTTTGGGTTATTAAATTTTGGGTTGCCCAATTCAAGCATGCTTATTGAAAGGCATTATATTATCGATATAGGGCTCTCAAATTGCCAAGTCTACACAAATATTTATGAGTCTGCAACATGAGAATTCATGCTCAAGATGTTAAATTTTGGATTACCCAATTCAAGCATGCTTATTGAAAGGTGTTACATTATTGACATAGGGCTCTCAAATTGCCAAGTCTGCAAAATATTTAGGGGTTTGCAACATAAGAATTCATGCTCAAGATGTTAACATTTATACTTCACTTTGATAGCCCCTCTTCAATTTTTATCAACATAAACTAAGGTAGCAAGAGTCTAAACCATGAACAGTGTAATCCAACCACTGAATCACTTTGTTGTTGAATCAGAGGCACACATTTTGTATACTGAAAGATTTTATCGATAGATATAAGCTGCTTGAAGGGTATAAGGTGCAGGTACTAGACATAGACGGTATAAGATACTGAAAGATTTTATCGACAAGCACCATACATAGACGGTGATTTTAAAATCCCAAAAGTGAAACAAATGCATTCCAAATAAATGATCTTGGTGGCCATAAACTACAGGGTGGTTGATTCTTACCTCCTTTCTCCTCTCCTATTGACCCTATGCCAAACTCTCGCCCGCTGCAGTCATGCACGTGAAAACAAAATTAACACTGTCATGCCCTTTTATATTATCACATCTTATGTTCTCAAGGTCAAAATTTTGACAACCAATTTAAGCATTGTCAAAATTTTGACCATATCGGGCCCATTTTTTTTTAAAAAGAATTTAACAACCCAAATAGGCCTTTGGTCAAAAATTTTGGTCGAAAATGGGGGCCTAATGTGCTAGTGAATACAGCTAATTCTCTTTGTGTGTGAAGCATTTGAGTAAAATGCTTCTCACTTTGAGTTGGATTAGTGGGGAGTTGCATACTAGAAATCTTTAGATTTCTCTCCAAGCTCATTATTTTCTGGCTAGTCTCCTGTGTGAAATTGGAAAAATCACACAACTTGTTGTACAGGGAGAATATATTTCCAAGTACAATTTTGACTTTGTCTAATTTCTTAGCTAGATCAACTTGTTGTAGTGCTATATCACTCGATATTTTCTAATTTCTTTTCCTTGGAACTTCCTTTCTGACCATTCCATTAATTTTGCATTTGTATCATGGTCTTCATTTGTCACTTGATCAACTATGTCAGATAGTTGCTCTACTATTGGTCTTGACTCATCAGGTGTTTGCAAGATGAAGGCATCCATAAAGATGTCCTTTATCTCATTTAGTGCTTGCCTATATTTGTATTCTTTTCTCAATACCTCTTGCCTTCTTCTTCTATTTAGTGCATTTTTTATTTCATTAATTTTCTCCTCAGTGAGAGTGTTGGATTCATAGTAAGGTATTGTGATTTCTTCATCAAGCTCAAGAATTCCATAATGAAGTTTCCTGGCTACTTTTGTTGAGCTCGAGCCTGGTGTTCTAATTTGCAATGCTAATGTTTCAGTGCTCGGCTTCTAAAGAATTTGAGTGGGAGTACCTATTTTTGGTAATTCAACCAAAGTTTGTATTGCAGATTGCTCCTCATCTCTTGTTTCTTCCTTCTCTTCAACTTGTTTCTCCTTTTCACTATCCATGGTTGGGAGTGTGCTTGCTTGTTGTACTAATTTTTCTTTGTCTTCTCCTGCTACTACACTGGACACTTGAGGTGCAATTATGACTTCTTTTGGTGGAGATGGTGGAGGAAGGAATATGAATCCAGTAGTTTGTATGGTCGAAGGTGGTTCTTGTGTTCGCACCTTGACTTCTTTTGATTTTACTACTGCTTTTTGCAATTCATCAACACTAAATAGTATTGGGCTTGTACATAATCTAGCTACTTGTGTTGATTGGTCAAGGATTTTTGCTAGATCCTCTGCAGTTAATGGATTGATGTTTTGACCAGAAGTGTCAATAACATCCTTTATTTTGATTATCTCTGCAGGTGTGATGGTGGCATGAGGAGGGCTAGGAGGTGATAGTTGTGTGTCATGCACACTTTGCTCTTGTTGCTCATCTGTACCCTTTTCTTCCTCTTTCTCCTCTTTATTTTCTTCTTCATCTTTCTTCTCTTCTTCCACTTTCTTCTCTTCTTCAATCTTCTTTCCTGTTTCTTTCATTTTCTTTTTCTTGGCACTTGCTTCTGCCTTGTATTCCTCATCAAACACATCATCAGTTTTCTTATAAATTATTTTCCACAATCTTGTGGATTTGCTGACTACATCTTCAATTTTATTTTGTAAAATACTGAATGCTCTATACTTTGGAGTAAACCTATTATTGTGCCTCTTGACTGCATTAGTACTTGACCTTTTGTCAAATTAGGCAACAATCTAGCTAGAGTAGACTCCCTTATTTATTTTTCCATTTTCAAGCAAAAATGCCATTTGTCTTCTACTATTTTGTACAACTCCTTGGGCATTGAGCTATCTAACTCTAGAGGTGTGTGCTTGTACTCAGCCATCATAACATACACAGATTCCTCTATCTTATTTTTCTCTTCCTTTGTGAGCTTATTAAAATCTAAATTCTTTAAATCTTTCAAATCATCAATTCTAATCTTTGTACACAATTTATCTATAGCAGACTTAGGTGGATGACTTACCACTTTGAACTGACTGTTATCTAACTCTGTCTTTTCTTCATTTGAGTCAAGTTGAGCTACATATTTTCTTCTTTTTCTTGGCTCCTTCTTAGTTTCCTTTGTGGTTTTCTTCTTCTTTTCTACCTCTTCTTTGGCCTTTTGTGTTGTAGCTCTGGTGGTGGCTCTAGTAGTGGGCTTCTTTGGTGTAGGTTTTGCCACTTACTTTGCTTTGGGTTGAGGAGCGGGTGGAGTTTTAGCCTTCCTCTTGGTGACCTTAGTTCTGATAGGTGCTTCCTTGGTACCTTCCTCTTTATCTTCACCTAGACCTTGTGTCAATTGTAGAGGCTCATCTTCTTCATTTTCATTGTCATCCTCTTCTTCATCTGCCTCCTCTTCCTCTGTTGTTCCTGCTTCTTCAACACCAAATTTCTTTTTGATCTTCTTCATCAATTTGTCCTTCTTCTTCACTATTGTGGCAGTCTTAAGATCTATCACCACCCTTGATTTGACAATGTCGTAGGTTCCAAAGTGTTTTGTAGTCTTGTCAATTTCCTCTGCAAGTAGAGTTGTTATTGTTGTTGAGGTTTGGTCAACATCAAGTTCATAGCCAAGTGGCCTAAGCCATCTCACTCTAGGCATGACTACTTGTACATAAGTGTAATCAATGTCCACAAGAAAACAAATATCCTTTTCATGTTGTTCAACCAGTGAGACTGGTATCCTCATTCTCTGTTTCATGGACTTCTTGAAGTCCTCAAAGTAGCTAGTCATTTGTGCATCAAAATTCTCACCCATCTGCTCAATGAATCCATTTATTTTCTCAACAATGTTTTTATTTGGATGCCATCTCACCTTGCCTACTGAGGGGAATTCTTTCATGATATAGAAGAACATACAAACCAAAACTGAGCCAAATTTGCATTGAGCTCCCTTAGACTTCCTTATAGCTCCCAGATTCTCATTGATCTACTGTAACATGAGCTTTGCAAGATCATATGTATGATCTTTCTTCACCAATTTATAAGAAACATCCATTGTAATACATGGCACACTGTTTAGTTTTCTTGACTAGTAGAATTTATGTGATATGACTCTCACAGCAAAATCTAGTAGGGGTTCTGTAATGTTGTCTATTGTCATTCCCCTGTTATTCCATTTTGCACCTGTATTCTTCTCTATGGCCTCCTTTTTGTCACTTCTCAGGGTATTTGGCTAATCTAGGGTTGGAATACCAGTAACCCTATGGATTGTTTTCTTTGTAAACTTCACTAGCCCTGTCTCTAACCAAAAAGCTCCATCATGGATTATGCTCAATACTATGCGTATCCATTCTATTTTGAAAACAATAGGGAAAACAAGGGCATCGGTCAGACCCTTCTTCTCCACTATGGAGAATTCATCTTTAAATTTTCCATTTTCACTCATTTTATCAAATGCATTAAAAATCTCCAAATCTCCTACGGCTCCAACTTTACAATTATAACACTTTCGAACGTCTTGAACCATGACAACTTTATCAAGAATTATGGATAGGGCACCAGCGAGATCATTTTTATAAGTGACTTCAGGAATGGGCCTAAACTCTAGCTGTTTGACTTCATTACTGACTAATTGAATTTCATGACTCTCCTTCTCCTTGGTAGTTCTTGACCCAAATGCCATTGTTTTTCGAACTAGGGTTGAAAATAAAATAAACTTTCACACTCTGCATAGCTCGGCACTTGAATGGAATACCTATGAATCGATGAACTAGAGTTGAAATGAGTTGAAATCGCTGCAAATCATTGTTTGATCGTTGTAGAATCGCCTCTTCGCTCTACTTGTCTTCACTTTGTGTTCTTATGATTAAAAATGAACGATTTTCACCTTTATTAGGTTCAAAAACCTAGCATTTATTGCACTTGTGATTACAGTTGTACACTCAGCTTCCAAATATTTTATCAACTCGACATCTACTGTCTTTATTTCACTATTCATCAACTAAACTTTTCAATCGCTCGGTAGCCACTAACATTCCTTACTCGACATCCACTAAATTGTTCAACTCGGCATATACTGGAGTTTCACTCGGTAGCCAAAGGTAGCTTGGCATCATCTTCTAACTTTCAACTTGGCATCTTTTCTCATGCATATTTCTTCTTTGTAGTACTTCTATGTTTTCTTAGGTTGATGTATGATACATCTTTATATGTATCAGCCCCATGTATCTGTCTTGTGCTTAATTGAATGAGATGTGATCACTTGACCTCTTGGGTGAAGTGATCTCTCCATTTGATGTGCTGCATTCACCTTTCTTCTTCCATGCCTTGTTCATTTGTCCTCTTATTTGTTCAACATCAATCTTCTCTTTTCCTTTGTTGATTTTAGCTTTTGGTGCTTTTGACTTTGTAGGACAGTTTGTGCTGATATGACCAATCTTCAAGCAACTCAAACATGTTATTTGATTTAGCCACCTGCTATAGCTTCCCTTGAAATGTGTCCTTATGCAATTTTCAAGAATGTGTCCATACTCTTGGCAAAAGTGATAGCTATACCTGGTATTGTAATCCCAATTGTAGTAATGTGCATGATTGATTCCTCTTGCGGGCTGATTAAGTGTCCACATAGGCTTTGATCTACATTCAAATGCTCTATGTCCATACTTTTGGTAGTTGTAGCAGTGTCCCTCAAATCTTATTGTCCTCATAGTCTTGGTTCTACAATCTTGTGTTGAATGTCCTTATTTTTTGCACTTGTGACAAAAGTTTGCATTTGTAGGCTTATCATGTTGATGACTATTCTTGCTTCTACACACATTAGAGGTATTTCCCCTTTTACCACAAAAATGACAAGTAGGTTTAGTGTTCTTACCTTTGTTGCTTCTTTCTTCTGCAGCCTTAGATGATTCTCCTTGTTCAGTGCTGATGTAGCCAAGTCCTAAAGTATCATTACTAGCCCTTAGTGATTTCAACAATTGCTCAAAGTACTTGATGGCCTCATTAGGTTTGTTGTAACTTTATGCTATTTTCTTTTCTCTCTTCAATTCATTTTGCTTCTTCAAGGTGGAAATCTCAATGTCCTTTATGTTTAGCTCATGATGAACATTCATCATCTGGCTTAAGGTGTCCAACTACATGTTTGAGATCTTTTCAAATTCAATTGTCTTCTCTTCTAGCCTATTGATGAGATTTCTCTTGTCATCTTCTATCATGGCCTTATCTTCAATAGCTCTTTTCTTTTGTTCAGTCACTTCACAAAGCATTATGGCTTGTGATTTTTGTTCAATCTTGAGTAATCTAATTTCTTCAGCTTGTGCTCTGTTTTTCTCCATTAATTCTGCTATTGCTGCATCGAATTCCTTGGAATCTCCATTTGAAAACACTTGTGTGGTTTCAATCTCCTTGTAGTGTATCTCATTTTTAGCTATGGCTATCTCCTTCCTTCTTTTCAAGGATTTTCTCAGTTCCTCCCTGGCTTCCTCTACTTTGTGTAGAGCTAGTTGCACATCAATCACCTGATTGTCAATGATCTTCCCAAGTTTGAAGACTTCCATCTTCTGACCTTTTTCTCCAAGCTATTAGGCTTCTCCTTGTGAGAACCAGTGCTCTGGTGCCAATTGTTGGAATATTCAAATTGGAAGAGTGCTTCTAAGAGGGGGGGGGGGGGGGGGGGGGGGGTGAATTAGAAGTACCAATTTTTATCCTTTTAAACCCTTATTAACACACAACTGAAAGTAATGTACATACATGTAAACATATAAGTAAACATGTAATGAAAGCATGCATCAACACATAACACAAAGATTTGGTAACCCAGAAACCCTCTAGGAATAAGAAGGTAAAATTGGGGTGAGGATGACACCCACAAAAATTACTGTAGCAATCAATGTTCAACCACTTCTGATGGTCTACCCTATGAAAGGCCTGCCCTGTTAAAAGCTTTACACTATGTCAATAGTGACCTAGTTAAAGGATTTACAAACACTTACATGAAGTGCCACCCTGTTAAAGGATTTATAATAGGTTGTTAAACCCACCTAATACATAGCATTTTTATGACCTTCTCCAAAGGTTCTCCTACCTAGTTGTTAAGCTAACCTATCAACATAGGATTTCAACTTCGAATACAATTTTGAGAGAGTATTAGAACATTTGACCTTATTGAATGCAATCTCAAATTGTTGAGTTTAGGTACTAGATCTGATCTTCTTGTTCTGATCCTTGCTTGATCTGTTCTCTATGTGTGTTCCTTGTCTCTTGTGTTGTTCTGACCATCTAGATATGAAACTGTTGCTCTGTTCCTCTCGGTCTTTCCTTTTTCTCTCTAAAATTTTCACTATAATTTCCCCTTAACTCTGTTCTCTTCCACTTCACACTAAAATTTCCTTATAATCTCCCTTTTACACTATTCTCTTCTACCTATGGAATGGCTATTCGACCTCCTTATAAAGAATGCAAAGACTTAGGTTTAGGTATGGATCTACGATCCACATTGAATCTCAAATTCTCGCTCATACCTTGCATTTTTCTCATTAGTTGCATTCCTTCTCCATTTTTCTAATTGGTTGCATGCAGATTGCATAGGGAGAATGTAAATGATTCATCCTTATCCTTTTTCTTCTTCGAAATATCTCTAAGTCGGCTCCAAAAATGATTTACACCATAGTTTATGAAAGCACAAACTCTTATGTTGATCCTGAGTTACTCGACACTCATTACATTACTGATGCTCGGCATGAACTGATTCTTGGATTACTCGACATCTATTACTTTCTTGGTTCACTCGGCACCTATTACTTTCTTGGTTCACTCGGTACTTGTTACTTTCCTGCTCCACTCAGCACCTATTACTTTCCTAGTTCACTCGGCACTTGTTAAATACTGTATTGCTCAGCATCTGAACATTTCTGAATTACTTGGCACATACTACGTTCAGACTTTCTCGGCACCAACTGTGGCTTGGCACCTATTGAAATTTTGGCTTGGCATACGTTGTGGGCTTGGCATACATTGTGTTAACACTCAATTATCAAGACTATTCTTTTAACCAACAATCTTGACACAGGAAAGGGAGAATATAGGATGGATTCTATCAGTACTCTTCCATTTTCACCTCATTCCTATAAGTTACCTTCACATGAGATGAAACCTTCTTCTTCTACTAGGACTAAGTGTGATACTTTGGTTGAACCTTTACTTCCTATAGAAGAAGAGGAAGAAGAAATTGTTGTTATAAATTGGATTTACAATTAAGAAAATGATGATGGAGCCATCTTTGATGTTTATGCTGATGATGATGAGGAAGTCTATATACTTGATCAACATGATATATGTGATGATATTGTCCCTTTTACTAATCTTCTTTGGGGAGATAGACATGGTTCGGTTAATGAAGCTTCTACTTAAAAAATTCAAAATGATTCAAATATAAAAAATAATGATGAAAAAACGTATTCAAATAAGTATGAATTGGATTTATTTTTAGAGCCTTCTAGAGTTGATTTGAGTATTTTTGTGATTCATGCTTATGATGCTCAACCCAGTATAGTTAATGAGATTTTGAACTCATATATTCCTCATGAGCTAGATTCTCTTGTTATTAGATAACTTTATGATTCAAGAGAAATTGAGAGGAACTTGATGGACTTTGATTCTTCAGTTGCCAGCAAGGATGTTATTCATATTTACAATCTTGAGTCTTTACAAGTTGAGATTCCATAATCGAGGGTTACTCTTGATGGATTACTAACAAATAAAGACTACGGAGTTATGAGATTGCAAGAACTTGAGTTACTTGATGAGAAGAGAAAAGTTGTTTTTGATCACATGAGATTTTATCAGAAAAGATGGTCTAAGACTTATAACAAGAAAGTTTATCCTAGAAAGTTTTCAGTGGGAGATCTTGTTTTGCATGAGAATCCTAAGAATTAGCAAAATAGAGCTCAAAAAGGAAAATTTGAGCCTGATTGGTTGGGTCCTTTCATTATTACAACTGCTTTTGGATCAGGTGCCTATTTTTTGTCTACACGTGAGGGATATTAGCTCCCTGATCCTATCAATGTGATTCATTTGAAAAAGTTAAATCCTTGATGTCAGTTCTTGCTGGGATTCCTAAATTTTTTTTTTTTTCAAAAAGTGATATATTCCAAAAATACAAAAAAAATATAAAAGAAAAAAGAAAATAAAACAATATTTTTCAATATCAACAATAGTGTTCCTTAAATATCTTAAACATCAAAACAATGTTTCTCAACCCTACCTCAGGAGTCTTGTCTTGTGATCCTTGCCTACTTGTGAGATCTTGACCTTTTCCTTGGAACTCAATGTTGATTATCACACTTTAGTTTATAATTAATGTTGAACTATGCTCTGATCTCTCTTTATATGTTGATTGTTCATTTCTATATATACATGTTTGCTGCACTATATCTACATGTTTTGTTTTATTCCCTCCCTAGTCATTTTTGCACTAGGGGCATGTGGTTTATTTTTTATGATTGATTTGATTAGTAATAATTTTCTATGAGTGTCTTTGTGGTTCTCTTTGGATGCATATCAAGAGAACTATGGACCATGATACAAGTTTTTGGTTGTTTTCTTGCTTGTGTGGTTTCGATCTCAAGACTCACAGCTTTTTTCAACACTACCGGATCCCATTCATATCATCATAGTTGCCTTGGTGACTAATGATGATTATGAGAGGCTTTCAATCACATTCATATCTTCAGATTATTTTGATGATCAGTGATGATTGTGTGATCTTTCTAATAGAGTTACATTCATATCTTCATGGTTCTGACCAATGAAGGTTGTGTAGCTCGGCTCGATGATTAAAACTAGGATCTTAATCTTGGCCGAAATGAGTAAGTACATAGAATGGAAAGAAGTTTCATATGGACAACAACATTCATCTTATCCCCTTTTCTTTTTGGAGCTTTTGATTTTTTTGTTTACCTTTTGGAGGTCTCCTTCATCTTTTATTTACTATTAGTTGTGATCACGATTGTGCTTTTTAGTACACAACACTTCTTCATGATCTCTATCAAAATTTCATATATTGCATAGTCAAGGATTTTTGAGGCATTTTCCCCTCTTCTTCTATCCATCTTCTTGTCTTCCATTCACCCTCCTTATTTCTTCTGATTTGGGGCATGCTTTTCATGCTTGGTGATTTAACCTTGGTTTCTTGATCTATATCTTACTTATCTCTCATCATGAACTTTTTTCTGATTTGATCATATCTATCTTGTTCTTTCTTAGCCTCTCTGTTATTTCGATTTTGATCCCAAGGGGGTAGGAACACTCTATTAAGTTTCTTTGTTTGCAAACCTATTTCAAAATCTATCCATCTTTTTCTACCTAGCTTGGGGTAGATGATTATTGTACTTGGGGTAAGTCAATGTGTGATTTGTCATTTTTTGGGTGTTGATATTTATCTTTTGCCTTTATATATATATATATATATATATCATGAATTTTATATTTTTTGAAAACTCTTTGGGTGGAACTATAATTATAAGACCGAAAGGGGCATATTGTGTTCCGAGCACTATAAGACCCTCGATGGCATGTTGAGGGAACAAGAGTTGGATGCTTAATCTTTATATTTTTTTCATAAATCAATCTTTATACACACTTTATCTTATGGTTCTTTGACTTAATGCGTATGTCATGTATGTGGACATGCATTCGTCAAATAGGGGCAAATGTAAGCACACAAAAATGGTCACCTTGATTATGTGTCTCGATTTCATAATTTATGTCAAGCTTGAATCAATATTTGCATCATCATTTCCTTTGATCAAATTAAATTATTTGAATTATTTAATTAATCATTATTATTTTACATCAATTTCCTTGATTAAATTGGAATTAATTTATTTAATTAAATAAATGGTTTGATCATCTTGATTTTTGTATTATTTAATTAAAGGAATTTTCTCCCTTATAATTAAATAAAATCCCTTCTCACTTAATTTTATGTGTGATAATTATTATTTTAAAATAAATAATTAAATAACTGTCACACATTTCATTTTATAAGAAAAGGGATTATTTTACATTTAAATTAAATAAAAACACCCCTCATCTTATAATTTTTATGGAGTGTTACACTCCACATCTCTTAATTAAATGCTAATTGTACATTCTCTTTTATGGGTCGTACCCTTTCATTTCATTTTCATTTTCCCTCCAATTTGAGAATGCCTCTTTGGATTGATATATAAAGGAGACCTCTTCCTTCATTTTGACATTATGATTTCTTATGTTATAGCTATTATAGACATTTTTTAGGCTTTCTTGGAGACTTGGAGATATCTTGCATGTTCATGATCATTTGAATCTTCCATTCATTGGATGTACTTATGAAGACCAAAACCGATGTTCATATGAGAGGCACCACTTCAAACCTTTGAAGGTCTTTGCACATTGATGATAGGAAGCTATGAGTCAATTATTGAGATCTTGCATTTTCATGGTGTTATTTTGAAGTATTTTGAGTGTAAGGATTCATAGAAGTGTGTTTGCTATTTGTCGATATTTTTCATACACACCAGTATTTCCCTTGTTGATGCTTGTTTTTCCACCTCCTAGTAATCATACCTCTAGATGACCCTTTTCTAGTGGTATTCCTTCTACTCTTGCTAGTATGGATTGGCCCAATTTGAGCAATAATTTTGGTTGGCCTTCCTCTTCAAAGTAAAATCCCTAACTTGTCTTGGATACTTATCTAGTCAAGAAGTATATTGAGGAGGAAGAAGAGACAACTATTGTTTGTTTATTTCAGACCCCAATCTTGATCCCACTAATACATGAGGAAAGAAGGATAATCCGAACCCATCTCCACTATTCAATACTACATTAGCTTCCTAGGTACTTTCCTATTTCTATGTATGCCAATATTTTTAATGGCTTTTTCTTTCTAAACGCAACCTATTTGACATTAGTGGGGAGTGATTTTTATCGTCTAAACCTTTTTTTAAGTTATGTATTAATCTCTTTTAATTAACATTAAGCATATTTCATCCAAAAAAAAATTGGGTGATGACAAAATTCTACTAATTTTCTATATAGATATACCTTTGTTTGCATGAATCAATTGACCAAAGCTTTTATGAAAAGTTTAGTTACATGGCACTCCATTTTTGCTAAGGAATTTGTATGCCTATGTGAAATGCTTTTTTAATTGTAATTTCTTCTTAGTGAAATTAAGCCATTCTTTTGTATGTGCATACCAATTAATGTCATTGTGGACACCTAAAAATTGCAAAGACCTAAAACAATGCAAATTTTGATCAAATGATGTAAATTAAGGATCAAATCAGAGGAAAACAACAAACTTTCAAATCAAGGATTACATCAGGTTATCAATCAATCAATCAAATCACCTATCAAATCAAAAGGACCTAAATCAACTTTAAAAATAAGAAAAACAATTCGTAAAATCATAAAATGAAATAAAAAAGGAAAAAGGAAAAGACAAAAGTTAAAAATAAAGGGAACATTCATTAAATCAATAAAAGCCATTTATCCTCACAAAAGTGAAAATACTCTTTTATCCTCACAAACTAAATCTGTTGGACTTTTTCTCTTGGTGCCTTATGAGATATTTACAGTGTCACCATTACCCCCAGTCAAAAGTGAAATCCTGATCTTTACCCCAACCCCTTCTGAAATCCTATAAATAGGAGGGAAATCCAAGAACAAAAGGACCCAAGTTTGATGCATATGCACTATAGGCATACTTAGAGTTATCAAGTTAGCATTTTTATTATAGTGATTTCATTTCATTCTACAGTCATTTTGGCATTGTTATGTTGTTTATCTAATATCATTTAGCACTTGTTTAGTCATATTGTATACATATATAATTGCATTTGAGGGTTATTATACTCGTATAACCTACATTCTCACATAGATCTTGCATAGAAATTTGTAAATCTACATTCATAGCATACTCTTGTTCTAAAACTATCACTAAGATGCTGGTCTGAGAGCAATCTTAGCGGTTGTAGTTAGGGAAACATGGGATTTTCGTGGAGTCTTTATTTGACAATGATTTCTTGGGTCTAGAATAGTTCATGTCATTCTATTTGCACTCTACTCTAAGGTCTCATGAATACACGAATCCACTGTATACAAATTGGCGCCCACCATGGGGCTTCATCTTAAAGCCTCTCTGTTCTATAATTTTTCTTACTAATCTTTTATTTTTATTATAGATCTACATTTTTCTCTAGCTTCTTGTGCAGATCTGACCAATTGCAGATTCTATAGTGCTTAGGAAGCTTCATAACAAGAACAACAAAATTTCAAAGACATACCTGAGCTCACGAAGATTGGATCCACAAATTTCCTGATGTTGTAGCACTTTTAAACATTGTTTTAACACGTTCACATAGTCTTTAACACATTTGAAGTGTTCTATAATGCATCTAAAGTTTTATGTAGCGCATTTGAAATGTCCTATAGTTCATTTGATAAATTCTTTAGTGCATTTTCATATTTAAATAGCGCATTTGACTAATCTTGTAGCACATTTGCACCTTGTAATGCATATGTTGTTTTCTATAGCACATCTGATCAAAGTTGTAAAATGCCATATCTAACTTTGCAAATTTGATTATGGGGTGTTTACAGATCTCTTCTAGTTTGACAAGAACTCTCAGGCTATTGAAATCATGAGACGGGAATGGAGACCCTCAAAAATGTGCCTAGCCTTTACTAGCATCGAACCAAGTAAGTAGACCTAGACCCTTGTCAATTAGATTGTGGCATTTCTAAATTCATAATCTAGTTTAAGTAGGAAGTTTGATCTTGCTAATCTAATCGAAAGTAGGCCTATGCTCTCAACTCATAAGAGTTTATCAAAATGCCAAACCTTCTATAAGGATCAGTAACAATCAAACAGGGAATGAACAAACACTTAACTTAATTAAGATCCCCTTTGTCTTCCATAGTTAAGGGCTTGAAATTGAACAAACCTTGTCTATCATGTTTGGGAGATCAAAGTAGTAGAGATATGCTCTCACTCTCCTAGAGCGATCAAACTCTCAAACTTGCTTTTTATTTCTACTTTTCTTGCTTTTTACTAGCTAGATTATTTAGTCATAGAAAGGCTACCTCATGAGATTCGTCTTAGTAAAGCCGATGAGAGGGAACATCTTCCAATCTTGCATTCCTAATCGAATGCAAGCCAACCATGTTCAAAATATAACATTCCTCTAGTAGTCTTGTAAGAGATTGCGCCAAACCTCCTTAGCATTGGTGGGAAGCTCTCTGTCATAAAGAGGTAAATTCAAACATCATTGGTCAACACTAAAACCCTGTAGTCACCAGTTTTAGCTAGCCTTGATAGGAATCCATTTCTTTTAGTTTCTAGGTGTGTGTAATTTATTTCATTGTCATTTTTACTACTTATGTTTTATGTTGTGCCTGTTTTAATACATAATAATCACAATCCTTCAAATCACAGTCCTTCTAAGAAGATGCAACTACAAACTAATACTAAACCAAGCTCAAACAAGAACGTTGTTGAATAACATGAAATAGTGCATCCAATGCTTTAAACAACACATTTGACCCTTTTTGTAATGCATATGCACCCTGTAATAATGTATTTGAGTAAAACAACAACACTAAACAAAGCATATACCTTGCACAATAGTGCTTGGTGAACTATAAAATAGTGCATACAACCTTTGAAATAGCACATTTAAAACTTTTGGTAGTGCATATAAGAAAAATCCTAAAATAGAGGTTATCTGCATGTGCAATTTTCACAAATGAACAATAGATTTGGATACCCTTTTTCCTTATCGACATTCTGCCAAACTGAGAGATTCAGAAATTGATTATCACCATTTTTCAAACAAGAAATGTTCTAATTCCAACAAAGATTCCTATCCAATAATTATTGTTACGTCAGCTCCACATATCAAGTCAGAAATGAACTAGAAACAAACATCCATTCCCTACTTGACTTCGCAAGCTTGAATTTTACCATTATCAACATTGTCAAACATCCTTTTCAAACTTAGCTTGTTGCTTAACAAACAATGGTCTAAGAGAAATTATCATATTGTCAAAATGCAAATGAACTAAAGGAATCCCATCTACATCTCATGCCACTATGAAAAACCAATGTAGCCATGAAACAAAAATGATCACCTATAGGAGTGAGTGCTCAGATAGCCAAGAGAACCATCAAATGCATGCAATCTCCAAACCTCAGTGAGCCTATCGCACTTACCAACTATTCACCAAATACAACTACCCAAAAATCACCCTTGTTCAACTACTCGGAGCCCTTTTTCAAAATGGGTTCATCCAACACATAGGATAGGAAGAGTATCGAAACCAAAATTGAGGATTTTTAGCAAAACCCTAAGCTTGTTGATATCATGGATAAGATACTTGAAAGACACAAAGAATGCTACCTACTAGCATTAGCAAAACAAGGTGCAAAATTACTGTCTAATTTTGACATTACAAATCTTAAATGAGATGAAGAAGAATCACCATTGGATGTTGTTGCACAAAAACTACAAGACTTACAACTAGAAATGGAAAGGATGAAAAGAGGGGAGATCTAGCCTACAAAATTCAGCCTTGAGAAGGTCTGTCCACTCCCATTTGACAAAAGTATCACCTTCACACCTTTCTTGAAGAATGTGCAATTACCAAAATATGATAAGTATTTTGATACATCTGATCCTCAAGATCACCTTAGACAGTTCTATACTCTAAGTATGGAATTTGTCCATGACATAACTTACCTAATGCAATTGTTTCCTAGAAGCCTAGGAGGGCAAGCCATGGAGTGGTTCTTCAAGCTACCTTCAAATATTAATTCCTTTGACCAATTGTCCTCGGTCTTCATAGCACAATATTCATATAATATTGAAAGAGAAGTTACCATGATTGATTTGTGCAATACCAAACAACTCCCCAAAGAATCATTCAAAGTCTTATTGCAAAGGTGGAGACATAGTTTTGCCAAGTATTACAGAGACATCCCAGAGAAGGAGAAGACAAACATTTTTGCCAATAGCCTCTCAAAACCTATGAATTACTAGCTCCAACTCCAAGGGCCCAAAGAATTTAAGACTACTTTAGAAAATGCTACTAAAGTAGAAGAAACCCTAATAAATAATGACATTATTAAGCTATCAAAAGATGGAAAAAGTTTATCAAACAACTCCTTAGAGACACATAATTCATCTAATCGGTCAGCCGATAAGAAAAATTCATGGTGGAGAAATAACAACAAAAACATGGTCAATGATGGGGTGGTTGAGGCTAATCATGTTAAACCACAATTCAACCCCATCCAAACCAACAATATCCTACCATTAATAACACTAATGTGAATACCAAGAAAAACAAACCCAGACAAGATGATGTTTGTCTATTTACTAATACAACATAGTTACTCCTTCAATGTCCAATCAACAAGTAGCCTATAATCAAGCTCCTCGAGAGGATACCAATATTCTGAGATACCTAAGGAATACACACCCATTGGTGTGTCTTATGAGAGTGCATTGCAAACACTCCTAGCAGATAAACTCATTGTACTCCCTAAGGCCAAGCCCTATGAACCACAGGTTAAACAAAAATGGTGGATTGACAAGCATTTTTGTGTCTACCACCGAAATAGGGGGCACTTAACCAACAATTGTTATGCCCTTAAAGGGGCTATACAAAAATTAATCAACAATGGAACTATTGAAGTGAATAACCTTCATAACAATGAAGACCGCATGGCCCTCAAAAACCCTTTCATGAACCATGAGAAGGGTGAATCCTCCAGAGCAAATTAGAACACACCTTCCCATGATAAATTTAATTATGCTCATCATTACAATAACACCATCAATGTGATCTTTGTGTTTAATGATGTCATAAATGTCATTGTAATTAAAGACAAACACAAGAAATAATCGTCAAACACTGTTACCCAAGGTCAATCCTCCAAAGTCATTCTATCGAGGGCCCATAACTAGTTCATACCATGCAACTACAAGTTCCATTGTACCTAGATACAGTCTAGTTAACCAGTTACTGAAAACTCTTGCCCACATTTCGATCTTTGAACTACTATAAATATCACCCAAACATAAAGAGATCCTTACCAAAGCTTTAGTGCCAAATGAATTGGATGTTAGTAGACTCCAAAACATGGTAATTAACCTTGTCACCCCTCATTGTGTTTCTTTTTCAGCCCATGATGACATGTTGATCATTCATCCACAAAACTCTCCATTGCGAATTGAAGTATTTATCCACAGAAATAGAGTCAAAAGAGCCTTGGTTAATGACGGGCCAAGCCTAAACATTTGCACATTGAATTTGGTAAGAACCCTAGGGTACGCAGAGGATGTTGTTGACCCTAAAAAGAATATTACAATCAAATCTTATGATGACAAGGAGAGATCCTCCAAGGGCATGGTCATTCTACCGATGAGGGTTGGTCCTGTTGTAAAGGAAATTGTTTGTCAAGTTCTAGATTTGAAATTGACTTACAACATTTTTTTAGGCAGGCCATGGATCCATGACATGCAAGTCGTTCCTTCCACCTACCACCAATGTTTAAACTTTCCTTACATGGGTCAAGAGGTGACCATACCGGGGTATCAAAATTATGCTTAGTACTATAATGCTCTTGTCCCTCACAATAGGGAAGAGATGAAAATTCCAGCATTAACAGACACCTCCATGTTCATAGGGAAAGACAACAACCACTTATCTACATCAACTAAGGGTAAAGAGAAAGTCATTTGTTCCTGTTCTTCCATTCCTTCACCATCATCATCAAAAGACTCAAAATAATTATATTACAAGGAAATGGATAGGCTAATGAAATAATTTGATAGGAAGTGCAAATTGCAATGCAAAGGGGTAGGTGATTATTCAATCTCATTATTTGATCCCCCACTATCTCTGAGATCTCATGGCAAACCATCTTCAACCACTAAGCCTTATCATGCACACTTTGTCAAAGAAACTAGTGTACCTTCAAGTTCCATAAAGGAAGTCAATGAACAAATACAAAATATTGACATTTCCCTTCATCTCTATTGAAAGGGTATCAATCTAATGAAAAGGATGGGATACATGAGTGATGCCCCTTTAGGGAAAGGAAGAGGTATCAATGAACCCCTCACAACATAATTCAGGTCTAACAAATAAAAAATAGGGGTAGGGTATTCAGAACAAGATAATACAAAGACCATTCCCAGATCCCATTCCAAACATGATGATTCCTCCTCTTCCACCTTGGTATGGGTACCCAAAGAAAAAATCTCAACAACCAGAAAGCGGCCGACACCAAGAATGTGAATCTATCCTTCCTAGATTTAAATCCCACAAGAAATTCATCCATGGACACCCCTAATAATGAAGATGATGATGATTCCACCAAGTGGGAATTTGAATCATTATCTAAAGAGTCCATTCATGACAAAGAATGTGATTTTATTCACATTCTAGCATCCAATAGTTCCACAGCACAAGGATCCACTCTTTGTTCAGACCTTACTTCACCAAGAGTTACTCCACATCAGCACAGCTTAGAAGAGGATATAGAATAGACATGTGATATCACATCACATGAGGATGATGAACCTAATCAAGGTTTTTAATTTCAAACTTTATTCCCAGACTTCTTTCCAATAGAAATTGAAGATGAATACTATGAGCCACTCGCAAGTTCTACTTTTTCTGACACTTTAGCAGAGGCACACATTATCGACTTAACCAATATAGCGTATGAACCATCAAAAGAGGCAATGTCTTTAAAATCCACTAAATCCCATTCATATCACACATCCCTATCCTTAGTCCATCCTGAGCTTATCAGCTAGGACTCAACCAAACCTCACAACTTCCCACAATTTGACAATGACCTAGATGTTTTCATATACTTTAACATGGTTGAACCATCTTGTTCACAAGGAACAAGAGAAATGTATGCAGATGGGTCTGGTATCAATCATCTCAATCATATGAGAAAGGGGAGAACACTTCCAAGAACCAATGACCAAAACCACATTGTGGCTGGTCTTGACAAAAAAATTGAAACAAATAGAAATGACGCATCCAATGGTGAAAACTCAACTATGGCACCCATAGATGAGATGATTGATACCTCACCTAAACATTCAGAGGAAAGATCTTCTATTTTGATTGAGCCTATGGAAAAAGTCAATATTGGAACAAAGTAAAAACCCAAGATAATTCATCTGGCATAGTCCTTAACTAAGAAGAAAAGAAGCGAATTCATTCGCTTCTTCAAAGAAAGGAAAATAAATTTTGCATGGTCTTACGTTGACATGTCAGGTTTAGATCCAACTCTAATCCTTCATCACCTCAATATTTCTCTAGATACCAAGCTCGTTAAACAAAAACTAAGGAAAAATGCATCCTCACATAGCATTACTGGTCAAAATAGAATTGTAGAAATTGCTTAGTACCAACTTCATCTGACCATTAGCCTATGCATCATGGATATCAAATATTATACCTATCTCAAAGAAAGATGGCAACATACAAATTTGAATTGACTTTTGGGATGTTAATAAAGCATGTTCTAAAGATGATTATCCCCTTCCAAACATTGACACAATTGTAGATCTGACAGCAAGATATTCCATGTTTTCACTCGTGGATATTTTTTCAGGATACAACCAAATTACAATAGCACGACAGGACCAAGAGAAAATAGCTTTTACATGTGCATGGGACACATTATGTTGGAATGTCATGCCCTCTGGTCTCAAGAATATAGGGGCTACTTATTATTGGTCCATGACCACCATTTTTCATGAGATGATGGACACTTTATGGAAGATTATGTTGATGACCTCCTTGCCAAATCCCATACTTGAGAGGATCATCTTCCTATCTTGGACAAGATATTCACATGCTTAGAAGCATTCAAAGTTAGGTTAAACCCTAAGAAATGTGCTTTTGGCATGAAATCTAGAAAACTCCTAGGGTACATTGTCTCCACCAAAGGAATCGAGTTTGATCCTGAAAAGGTACAAGCCATTATCAACATGCAACCTCCAAAGAACTTGAGTCAACTATGTTCTCTCTAGGGAAGATTTCAATTACTTCATCGCTTCATCTCTTAGTTAGCAGAAAAATGTGTGCCTTTCACTCAACTCCTCCATAAGAACATAGTTTTTAAATGGGACAGTCAATGTCAAATGGCCTTCGATCTTCTCAAAAATTACTTGATGAATCCACCTGTGTTGGTATCTCCAGTGTTCCACAAACCTTTGTTGCTCTATATCTCTCTGATAGATGAATCAATTAGAGCCCTCTTGGCACAAGAGAATGATCAAGGAAAAGAAAGAGTTATTTATTACATCAGTCGTACCTTGGTCAATTATGAGCTAAATTATACTTTTATTGAGAAAGCTTGCTTGGCCGTAGTTTTTGCTTAACAAAAGCTACATCATTATATCCTAACATGCAAGCTTAATCTCATATCCAAAATTGACCCTCTCAAATTTCTTCTTAGCAAGACAGAATTAATAAGCAGATTGACCAAATGGTTAATGATCCCGAGTGAATAAGACATTGAGTACATTGATAGGAAGGCTATAAAAGGACAAGTCATTGCCGATCAATTAGCAAATGTGCCCATAGAGAGCTCAAATCCTATCCTAGTTGACTTTCCAGACATGCATATCCTTCAGATAGAACCAGTCACATGGAAGTTTTACTTTGATGGTTCTTATACACACCATGGTTTGGGTGCCAACATATTGTTCATCACTCCTCTGGTCATCACCATCCCCAAGTCTTACAAACTACTCTTCCCATACACAAAAAATATGGCAAAATATGAACCACTGGCTTCAGGACTCAAGCTAGCCTTAGAATGGAAGTTAATTGCACTTGAAGTTTATGGGGATTCTTAGCTAGTCACTAATCAAGTCATAGACATGTATCAAACCAAGGAAGAAGAGTTGTTATCTTAAAAGCACGTGGTTGATACACTTAAGGCATGCTTTGTTCACATCACTTTGAACAAATTCCTAGAGACAAAAATAGAGCAGCAGATGCCATGGCCACCCTGGCCTCCTTACTTTAGTTACCAGATTAGCACAAGTGATATGAGTTCTTAGTAGAAGAGGTGGTTCAACTCATGTTTACTCAACCCGAATCCCTTGTTATTTTCCATTTAGACACCCCTAATTCCTCTTGGTACTACTCCATCACCACCAACCTCTGTGATAACTCCATTTGCTCTAACCTCTCATAAAACCAAAGGTGTAACTTCATTCGACAAACCTCGCATTACACTTTGGTGGCTGATACATTGTATAGGAAAGGTCTTGACAATACTTTGTTTAGATGTCTTGAAAAGGATGAGTCTAGAGTCGCTTTGCAAGAAGTTCATGCAAGCATCTATGGATCACACTCCAGCGGATTTACATTAGCAAAGAAAATTCTTAGGATGGGCTATTTTTGGCCAACCATGGAAAAGGATTCTATCAACTATGTTAAAACTTGCAAAAAGTGTCAAATCTATGGTAATCTTATTCACACACCAACACAAGAACTCAACCCCTTGGCCACACCATGGCCTTTTTATTAGTGGGGATTTGATTTGATTAGAGTCATCCATCCACCCTCCTCTGGTGGACATAAATAGATCATCACTGGAACTGAGTATTTTACCAAGTGGGTTGAAGTGACACCACTTGCAGACTCTAATAGAAAACAAATATCTTCATTCATATTAAACCATATCATTTGTCACTTTAGCATACCTCGTGCCATCCTAACGAACAATGCCTTGTATTTTAAAAATCAAATAGTTGACGAGTTATGTGAGAAATTTCACATTATACACCATTCATTGTCAATCTATTATCCCCAAGGCAATGCCCAAGCAGAGGCCACCAACAAGAACATTATCAACATTCTTAAAAGAATCATCAATGATATTGGTAGAGATTGGCATTTACAACTGAACCCTACCCTCTGGGCCTACAGGATGAGTGTTTGAACACCTATAGGTGCTACACCATTCTCCTTGGTTTATGGTTGTGAAGCCATTCTCTATTTAGAGGTCAAGACCCCATCCTTGAGAGTTACTCTCTGTAATATCCTATCAGACGAAGACTATAGAGTGGCTTGTCTAGAACAACTATAACTCTTAGAAGAACATCAATATACAATACGAGCATCTCAAAGTGTATTAGAATAGGTTATCTGGACACTACAACAAAAAGGTCAAACCTCGCGTCTTTCAAATTGGAGACTTAGTCCTCAGAGAAAATCCTAAGAATTTGGTAACTAGGGAAAACAAAGGAAAATGGGAGGCTAATTGGATTGGTCCTTACATCATCACAAAATCCTTTGGGACTAGGACTTATAGACTATAATATTGTGACAAAGAGGAACTAGTAGAGCCCATTAACAACATCCATCTCAAAAGGTTTTATGTATAAAGCTTTGAGGAAGCACCTCATCACTAAAAATACCAAAAAATAAAAACTAGTACAAAAGGATTGAGATATACCACTTTTGGGTTACAAAAGGAGTGAAAGATAACACCTTTGGGCTTCCCTAAACAACACAAGTCCTTCAATGCCAAAATACAACAAGGCATGGCTCAAGCAACTCTCTCTGAGACAAATTTTGCTTGTTTGTGGCCTTCACACTTCATCTCACCATACTACTTGGCACAGTTGAGTCAATTTTGCACATATCCAATTGAGAAACACTTGTGGGTTACAGTTCAGTGGTTTCTTGACATTAGCAATAGTTTACAACAGAAACAACCAACAAAATGGCAATATAAGGGGCAAAAAGGCAAATCAGAGGAAACATGGAGTCAAATTATGTCTTGAGATACCATAGACATGAATTGTAGGAAAATCAATGCCCATCTCACATATCTTCCATATCCCACCTTCTCCCAACATTCATTTCAACCTTCATAAATTCCATTTGAAGTCCTAAAAATCTTTTTGACTCCATCATCCCACATGTAACTCCCTACATTCCCCTTTTGGCCTTCATAGCCCCCCCTTTCAGTCTCCTTGACCCCTTATGTGTTCCAACTAGCCCACGTAGTCCCCATTATTCCAAAAAATCTCACTCACATTTGCGTTCCACTATAACCAGTTCAGAAAATTATCAAAAAATTAAAAAATTGTTAAAATTGTCAAAAACATTCAAAATTTGTTGGAAAATGTCAAAAACATTAAAAAATCTCAAAACAAAATCCTAAAATTGTTAAACATTGCCAAAAACATTAAAAATTTGTTAAAAATTACCACAACCAGCCAAAAATTGTTAATAATCACCAAAAATGGTCAAAAAACCCTGAAAAATCAACAACAACCCAAAATTCAAGTCATACATTGCCCACCTCAACTCACATAGGCTATTTAATTTTGCATAAATTATTGTTGTATGTTTCAAACCAATTATCCATTGATTTCATGTCAAACTAGTGTCCGTCTATAATTGTTGTTCCTTTGAGATAGGTTTGCGTACCTCGACCAATTTTATTTGCAATCAATTGTGAGGCCCGCTACATCGAAAAATATTTAAATATTTATGGCCCTGCTATCTCTAGCAAAACAATAAACTAGTGCCTCAAAGCATTAAGAAGCAATGTAGTTATGTCTTGAAACATCTTCTTGGGCTTTGGAAAATCTGCCACAATGTGAATAGCTGAAGAGGTCCCATCGATATCCATCTTCTTTCCTCCTTTCAAGAACAACAATTCCTGGTAGATTCCCAATCTTATTTATGTTGTAGAGACCACGATTGATCTAGCCCCCTTCAACAAATATATCAATGTTATCTTGAAAGGCCCAGATATTTTTCGGACTCTTTCATTGTCACCTAATAGGGGGCACAAATAAGTAAGTGTATGTTTGAGAGATTGCAGCAATCTCCTTGCCTTTTCAAGCCCCTCAAGCACCTTTTTAGGTCCAAATGCCTTTTTCAAGGCCATGTTTCACCTTTTTAGGCCCTTAAAGCGCCTTTTTCAAGGCCCTATTTTGCCTTTTCGAGCCCCTCAAGTGTCCTTTTAGGCCCTCAAAGTGCCTTTTTAGGCCCAAACACCTTCAAGGCCCTAATTTTGCCTTTTTAGGCCCCCAAAGTGCCTTTTCAAGCCCAAACAATTTTTTCAAGGCCTTATTTTGCCTTTTTAGGCTCACACACCTTTTTTTTATGCCCCTCTAGTGCCTTTTTTGGCCATCAAAATCTCTCATGGGCCCAAAAGTCTTTTCACAAGCCTCATGAGTATTTGTCTTGACACATACCTAGAGAAAAATCCACACTTTGGCTCCAAGCTTGTCTGCAAAGGCTATCAATATACACAACATCATGCCTTACAATTCATAGTTTAGCACTTCCTACTTTTTCCATCTTGAGCACTACAGCTCTCCCAATGGTACACAAGTTTGTACTCATCTTTCATTGAGAGCCCACATCGATATCCAATTACCCCACATAAGATAAGGTCAATCCTCCTCTAAATATCTGATCATTCACATTTCTATGGGTATTGACCACCTTCCATTTATTAGAAAAAATCCATAAACATCCAAATATCTCCAAAAAGGCCATACAAATTCAAATATTTCCATAAAATTACAAAAAACATTCAAATATTTGCACAAAAATTCAAAAAATCTCCACAATAGAAATAACAAGGATTACCCAACATTATCAATCATATGGTTTATTCACATGAACACTAGTTATCATTTTGCTTACCTTAAAATGACACACTTTTATTCTATTCTATTGACAACAACCCAATTACGTTCAAACTAAAAACTAGTAGCTCATTTATTCTGGCCTTGCTCAGGGAGGTGGCAGTATAGGATCTCCGATCAAGGGTGTTTCCCCTGACCTAGTTCCACAAGAGGAGGCCCCTGGCGTCAACCCTCTCCATACCCACACAACATCCCTGGGAATAAAAAATCTACCACCACGTAATTGCATGTTCAACAATTGTGTAAATTCCCTATCCACAAATTGTCTCCTGTTGGTTCTCATTAGGAAGTGACTAATGATAAGTCCCATATAGTAGGCAACTTCTCGATGAACTTTCACAGTTTGTTGCATCTCCATAAACACATTCTCCACCAACTTTTTTTATACCTAGTACAATGATTGTTCATTGGGCCACGTCTTTCTTTCATTGCATCTGATCAATCACCATCCTCCACCACTCCACATCTGCTTTAGTCTCGCTCAACTGATGTTGTAGCTGTCTCACCTTTGACTCACTCAATGTTAACTGCTCCTATAGTTGGAACGACAAGGTGCTTGATTTTTCAATTGCCTCCCTAAAAGACTTAGACTGCGACTGTAGTAACACCAACTCATTTTGGGCACTCTCCAAACCCGATTGTGCCATCCTTAGGGATCCCTGCAACCCCTGCACTCATGCTTGCTCTGCCCACATCCTGCATCATTTCCCTATGCTTGTGATTGCTCCACCTATGATTCCACTTCCAATGATTGTACCCATGCCCATTTTGTATTTACCACCACCTGGAGCCATCTCGATTATGTTTGTGCGCCATCCTCTCGTGCTTTCTCCATCAACCTGAGCAAAAATGTGACCCCATGTTTTATATTTTTTGCCTGAACTCTCTTTGTGGCCACCATTCTCTATAATTCTTCCACCTCACTTATCGCTCGGCCTCCACCCTCCACCTTTAGTTGCGGTTCCTCCATATTTACACCACCCACCTCTTCTTTTGATGACCTTTGTCCCATAATTTTGAGGCTAATCAACTAACTAGCTCCACTTGTCACCTCACCCATACTGACATCTTTTGCCACTTCTTGAGCTCTTCCTGCAATTTCCTCTAGAGAGTCTATTTCCCCCACCTCTGTTGCTGCTTTTGACATACTCTTTGTCACTCTAGGTGGACTATTTCCTGCCTGCATCATCAGTTCATCACCCAACACCACCTAAAAAGCTTGTTGTGTTGCACTCCTTAACAACATCATTAATGTGGACAGAGGAGTTTCTTCAACTCTGGTTCCTAAACCCCCAGGTTGTGCTTGCGCCAACCTTGCTTGACTTGACTCACCTGGCTCCTAAACCAATGCTTGGTGTTCAGGTTGATACACCAATTCCCCAGACATGTGCTTATTGCACTTTACCCTCCATTCTTGCCTCATCCATCCTCCCTAGCCAACATCACCCTCCTATTGTGACTAATCTGGTGAGCCCGACATGCTTCCAATCACACACTTACTAGACTTTTCAAAATAACTAAGTAGCTGCATTATCTCCTTCAACATGCTTCCTTTCGCAAACACATTCCTCATCTATTTATAACTGTCACTCACCATGCCTCGCACTTCACTAGCCTTGCCATGTGTCCACTCTCTATATCTCGTCACACTAGTACTAGGTAAACTTGTCGCTCGACTATAACATTTAGACACCCTAATCTCCACCAACACATATCTTCTGCCATAATCCCCATGTATTCTAGTATAGATTTTCTATTGACACATCCCACTCCTTATTACTAGAATCCCACAACAGTTTTATCCATAAAGAATTGAACAAACTTGATACTGTTGCACACAACTGTCAGCACTGTTGCTCTGCACATACTGGTTTCCTACTGTCAAGTGCTTCTAGTACCTCGATGATGTTTGATTAGAGGTACCAGGATGAAGCCATGATATTTTATTTGCCTTTGGTTTTTCATTGTTTGCTCTAGTAATCCTCTGATTTTATACATTATTGGTGTCCACTTGTAAGTGCCTCCTCTCATTTGGAAGGCCATGTGTACCTCAACCAGCATTGTATGATATCTTAGGTGAGGTCCTTTATCTACCATGTGACTATTTGCATGCCTACTTTCATTTACTATGGCTATCACTTTTGTTCTTAATAGTTGTCTTATCTTTCATGTACATTACTTGTGTTTGTTTGTACTTCTTAGTGTGATACAATATTCATATCATCATAACTGAGCTAGTGGTGGCTGTACTAGGTCACGTTTTACTAAATGCTCTATGATGACAATTAATTTGCATCTCTTTACCAAAAGTGATAATTAGTTGCATTCATCTAGTTTGTATTTCATCTTGGGTACCTTAAACACAAACGGTTGGCACATACATCAGGATTACACAAACTAGCCTACACAACATCATTCAACAATTCAAGATTGGCTATCAAACGACAGACAACAATATCAATATCACAACAAACTTTTAACACTCAACTATTGCGGACTTTGTCTTAGCACAACACCACCACCATACATTGCACTTTATTATCCCATAATATTCATTCCACCTATTGCATTGCGTGACCTTTGAATCTCAAACAATTATGGTCACTTATCACATTTCTTTCCTCATTACACCACATCATCTACTGCATTGTGTGACCTTCGAATCTCAAACAACTTCAGTCACTTTTTATCACATTATTCATCATACTCTATGCATTCACTATTTCACCCATCTTATCTCGAGGTTCCTTTGTGGCTTTCGAATCTCAAAAGTGGAGTTGCATCTCTTCACATCATTACACCTCTACCGTCATTTTTTTTTATGACATTATCACATTTCGTTCCACTTCATCCTTTACAATTCCCCATCTGCATTTCATATTCCTTCTCATTCATTTTCATCTTTATTCCTATTTTTCTATCATTTAATATTCACTACATTAGTTTATTTTTCATTTTTCATTTTCACTCTATTCTTTCATCACATGTCATCTTAGTTACATATCACACATCCATTTTTCACTTTCATTTTATCTCATTATTATCATTTTATTTTCACGTCTCATTCATGCATTCCGTTTCCTCACATTCCATTTCATCTATACATTTATTTCCCTTTCTTCATTTCATTTAATTGATACCTAACATTTTATATCATCACATTTCCATTATCATTTCCTTTATCCATTACATTTATCATTTCATTTATATGTTGAATCGCATTTATCATTTCATTAACTCTTATTTCATTTCTTCATTTCATTTATCATTTCATTTATACATTTCATCTCACTTATCACTTCATGTCATTACATTTCATTTATACATTTCATTAACTCTTCTTTCATTTCTCCATTACATTTATCATTTCATTTATCCACTGCATTTATCATTTTATCTGCACATTTCATTTTATCAAATTACATTTCATTTTGTCACATTACATTTTTGTTCATCACACCACATTTCATTTCATTATCTACATCTTCTTTATTTTATCCACATATCATATCACTATATTAATTGTCCACGTTACATCAACATCTACAACTACCATACAAATTAAATCATCACATAAATGCATCCATCCCTAACATCAGATATATAAAGTCCCTGGTACAAAAAAAATGCACAAGTCTAAACATCAAAAAGCTCGAATAGTCATATATCAAAAGGTCACAAGTACATCAACATTAGTATCCAAGGTCATCACCATAAATGATATACATGATAAGCCAATAAAATGCAATACAAAATGATAAACAATCAACTCTATGTCTCACCACTTGCATCATCTATATGTATTTGATCTAAAGGTGCCTTCTTACTAGGGGCACTCGTCCCATCTTGAACAATCGAACATCAAACTATGACATCAATTTTTCATCACAAGTGATCATCCTACATCAATCAAATATCAACATCTAGCCATTCAACTAATGATTCTATCTTGAATTTGTTATTTGTCCTACTCTATATCCTGAGATGGACATGTTAGTTTTCCCTACTCTGTATCTGTTAGTACCTGACATAGCCATGGTTTTAAAATTGTAATTCATAGCTTCGAACCACTTTGATCCTTAGTTCAAAGTAGTTCGAAGTGGTTCAATTGCTCATTCCACAGGTTCAGTTCAAAAAGTTGAAAATTTTGTCATTTAAGCTTAGGTTTCGCCAATTTAACAGTTTCGAGAAAGTGCAAAGGTATAGGTCAAGATGGAGATCAGTTTAGTGGTTTAAAAATGTAAAGTGGTTCAAAAATTTCAATATGCAGATGCGGAAACAAGTTTCAAGTTCAATGCCTTAAAGTTCAATGATCCAGTGCAGAGTGATTGAAGAAGCAGACATATATCTCAGGATATCTGTCATAAATGGTTCAGAGTAGATTGTCTTACAACATAGTGATTCTCTCTCAAATTCTCAGCTTGAAATAGGATTGAAGTGGTGTATTTTGCACAGTTCAAATCTGGAGCTCCAGCTTGTCAAGTTTTGAGATCCAGATTAATGAGAGCAGCGGCTCAGTTTTAGAATCAAGCTTAGATCCAGAGTCTAAATATAGACTCGAGCACAGTCAATTTGTGAATTTTAGATGTGAAAGAAGATTAGTTAAAAGTCCACACACATATTGAACATGGAATCATGGTTAAGGTTTGAGAAAAATCAAGAGTTATCATTTGTCTATGCAGTAAAACAAATCAATCCAACTCGAGGAGACTGATCTACTTGATTGAGGTGATGATCATGTATATCATACTAAATCTTGGCTCGAGGGACGTATTCTCTAAAACCTTCATCTTCTCTTGAAGCCTTTTAATCAATCTTGGCTTCAGATTAGAGGGATCATACATTGTTTTTGATAGCATGAATGCTTGTGATGTTGAAGCTATTAATGTGGACCACGATTGGTCAAGAAATTCTGATTGGTGTTTTAAGTATATGAAATTTATGAAAATACAAGCTCTAGAACTTAACAGACAACAGGATGACATACAATAACTGCTTATTACATGTGTGAAATTTGTCGCTAGTAGTAATGTTGTGAAGATAGAAAAGTTGATTTCACATTTGAGACAAAGAGTATCAATAAAGGGTGACCCGATGCAAAGTTTGGCTCCGAAGTATCAAAATGAATAACTGCAACATCGAACACATCTTCATATGGTAGGGAGAAATGTATATGGAAAGTGTTGCATCGGGCCTTCGCTCTATGAGGATTCTGCAAGCACAGATTCCCTTCATAATGATTGGTGTCTACAGCTTGTGGCCAGTAAGGAGACAAGACAAACTATTCGAAAAAGTGCAATGCCTTCCAATAAAGATAAATGAAGAGCCATGTGATGTTTCATTATTTAAAGCCAATATATGGAGATGAAAGGTCGATACTCATCCAGCGAAATCAAGAACCTTAGATTGATTATAATGATGCACTCGGCTGCTACAACATATAGGTTCTTATCTGGGATTGGTAATTGTTACCCGAAGAAACTTTATTAAATATTTGAACTATGGTTATGGCTTCATCATTGTTCTAGGTGTATTTATAAGAGATATGCCTCTCCATCAGTTTGTGATAAAGCTGCACAACCATTTGCATAATCTAGTATCAACCAACACAAGCATGTAGCCTTCGACAACATCAACAGTCCCAGGATATAAAACCCCGAGCTAGTTCAGAGCTTCATCGTGCATTTGATCTTATGTATCTAGATGGTAGCATTGGCTGGGAGCTTCTGTTGTCAATGGTGCATAACAGGGATCGGCAACGTATAAGTACCAAATATTGTTGAAAATATAACACAAAATAGTCATAGTCGTGGAAGACAGAACTTTATAAAATCAGGATGGGGTGATGAAAAGGTTTTGGAGGAAAATGTTGTGAACACAAACTATGATGAAAACGTTTATCATGCATGGTTGTACATGTTTCACTGCTCCTCTTAGCCCATGGCTCCTTGTGTCAAAACTGAAACTACGTGCACCCTTGATAGAATGCCTGTAGGTCAGTTGTGTAGGTGAAGAGAGCATATCACCCCTTAACTTGATTGTGGCAATTCGAGTGTATATCCATGACACAGGCTGAGCAATATATGACTTTAAATATATATTGAACCCAGAATGCCCAATGATACATAGTGGCAGGTGTCATGGATAAAAAATTAGAGAGAAGCAAATGATATTATAATGTTTTATAAACATTATATCATCATTAGTGGGGAATGATATTTAAATATCTTATAAAGATAGAAAAAGCCGATGACAATCTAGCAGCCGAAAGAGGCAATTTCAAGAATTAGTTTTAGTAACTGAAAATGATTTGATCTTACAAGGATAAAAGTTGAGGAGTCATCAGAATGGTGGGGGTAAAATATAAACTTTAAATAAAGTTTATCATCGAAAACCAAGGAGGAAGGAAATTGAAAAGTCTCCACGGAGATGATTTTATAATAATAAAGATTTCCAAGAAACAGTTACTAGAAGGGGAATCAAAACTGACAGAGAAAAGATAAATAGGCAACAACAAGTGAGTGAAAAGGGTTCCACTTCTTTTTTGGAGGGGAGACTTTGGTGCTGCAGTACAGGAGAGTTTGGGCTGAGAATTCTGCTTTTTCCTTACAGGGGATTTTATGCTGCTGCAAAGGGGAGGGTAGAATGGTTAGAGTTTTAGATAGGCAGATATTGTAATGACAGTAATTGGTAGATATGATATGGATGTTTTAGTTTTTGCATGACTTTGTGCATACAGAGATTTGATGTCTATATATGTATCTTCTTGAATATGGCTTAGAAACCTTGTGTTCAGGCATGTTAAGTCAGTATTACTTTGTGAATCTTGATTTATCAGTTCTAGATATCTGGTTACTGTCTTTATTGCAGATTAGTGTTATTATTCATTTCTGTAGATTAGTTAAAATATCTCTTTGTTGTTAGAAATAATCCATACCTCACGATCCAAGAAACTATGAGAGATCCTTTCGTACTTTCGGGTAAAAGTGCAGGATATTTAAATTCATTGAATATTTCATACGGGGAGTTGTACCTGGTAAAATTTAGAGGAAGGTTATCAACCCCATGATAACCTCTCCAACTGTTGGTGCCAATTAGTCTTCTCATTTGGGCATTTAGGGTTATATTTGTGTATATTTTCTTGGAGGACAATTTGTTCGCTAATAGTATCCTAAGGGGGGCATTGTTTTCTATCTATCCAACATCACCTAATTGATTTTACAAATCACTTTGTTGAAACACATTGTTGTACCTGTTATTTGTTTCGTCTGTATCTAGAGATGGACATTATAGTTTTCCCTACTCTATATCCTGAGAGGGGGCACTTTTTCTATCTATCCAATATCATCTAATTGATCCTACACATTAATTTGTGCCTACACATTCCCTATCAACTATTCTCATCAACATTTTTGAAATAAAATTGGAATATCCCTTTTTTTGCACATCAATTTTTCCAATTTCATTTCTGAGGGGGCAACATACCAGAGCATCAAAAGTTTTCAAATATCAAAAATGTTCTACCCTAGCCAAAATCTTAACATTAAATCAAATTGGGGCATCCAATCAAGGCATCCTAAATGAAAGATTTTAAAACATGAAATCATCAGTAATCAAACATCAAATTATCAACAATCAAGCATCATATCGACCTCAAGTCAACAAAACACCATCAATCAGACATTTAGTCATCAGAATTTGACCTAAAATCAAATAATCAAATAATCTTTAAACTAATATGCTTTGCATATTAGCTCAAATAGGGGGTTTTTAGACACCTAAAATTTGGCAAAGACTTAAAACAACACAAATTTTTATCAAATGATGCAAATCAAGGATCAAATAAGAGGAAAACAATAGACTTTAAAATTAAGGATTACATTAGGTTATCAATCAATTAAATCACCTATCAAATAAAAAAAGACCTAACTCAACTTTAAAAAGAGGAAAAACAATTCACAAAATCATAAAATGAAATAAAAAAGGAAAAAAGGAAAAGATAAAAGTTGAAAATAAAGGGAACATTAATTAAATCAATAAAAGTCATTTATCCTCACAAAAGTGAAAATCCTCCTTTTTACATTTAAAAGATTTGGAGAATCCTCTTTTATCCTCACAAACCAAGTCTATTGGACTTTTCCTCTTGGTACCTTACAAGATATTTACAATTTCACCATTACCCCCTAGTCAAAAGTGAAATTCTAATCTTTACCCCAACCCCTTCTGAAATCCTATAAATAGGAGGGAAATCCAAGAGCAAAAGGACCCAATTTTGATGCATTTGCACTATAGGCATATTTAGAGTTATCAAGTTAGCATTATTATTATAGTGATTTCATTTTATTCTAGAGTCATTTTGGCATTGTTATGTTGTTTATCTAATATCATTTAGCACTTGTTTAGTCATATTGCATACATATATCATTGCACTCTAGGGTTTTTATACTTCTATAATCTGCATTCTCACATAGATCTTGCATAGATATTTGTAGATTTGCACCCATAGCATACTCCCATTCTAGAACCATCACCGAGATGTTGGTCTGAAAGAAATCTTAGTGGTTGTAGTTAGGGAAACATGGGATGTTCATCGAGTCTTTATTTGACAATGATTTCTTGGGTCTAGATTAGTTTGTTGTCATTCTATTTGCACCCTGCTCTAAGGTCTCATGAATACGTGAATCCACTATGTACAGTCTCATGAACCAAATGTGCTTGGATCAAGGTATTTATATGCAATAAGATATCACTATATCCAATATGTAAAATTAAATGATAGTCTTTTTCTTTGTATTCATGTTTTCTTCATTTTAAATAAATATTGAATTAAATAATTAGTCAATGTAAATTATCATTAAAATTATTAAAAGTACCATACCATTTCTATTATTTTTTGTTTAAATTTTCTATTATATTTGTTTATGTCATTTTTAATTAGTAATATGTTATATTTTATTAAATAGAAAAGAGTATTACATACAAAGCTTCAACTACCAATCATCATCTTTGAACACTACCCCCAATAGATGTATCCATGAAACCCTAAAATGAGCTAGTCTGTTGAGATTGCATACTGTTAGTGGATGCTTTGTTACCTAAACTTGAAATGTGTAATTGACTCCATAAGCCCAAAAGAGATGTAACAAAACACGCATAATATATAGATGAGACAGAGTAAATTGACCCACTTATGAATTTTAGAGGTACAACTCCCTTGTGTAAGATATGGAAGGAATAAAAGAACCCGAAGCTTTTATCCAAAAAGTCAAGGTGCATAATTAGGCATATAAAATGACTAGACTTACCATTGGTGAAAAGGAAAACTAAATATGAATAAAACACATATCACTTATAAGAAAAAAAACCACTATATGAATGGGGAAGAGTAAACTTGCAACACATATGACTATTATTCAAAGATAACACATTGCACAAAATTGAATAATATATAAACACAATCCATAAAATACATAGAAAAATGGGCCAAAGAGTGTCATCAAAAAGTTTCTATTATATTCGTATGTAAAACAATCTTTTTCATCACAAATATCAAAATTCAAAAAGTGCTTTCTTTAGAAATAAAAATAAAAATAAAAAAATTCTTCCCCTCTCTTGTATATTTGCACAACTTCTTTATATCGCACTATGCAACAATTACACAAAGAAGTTGTAGGCATTATGTTATCAAGAAAAGTAATGGTTAGATTCCCTCTAGAGTGGTCTCCATGTATTCTTTGTCTCTTGCTTCAACACCTTCCTTTGGGATTACGTGAAGTAAATTGAGGAGGTTCATCATGAAATCTAGGGACTTGTCATCCTCCAAATCCTATAGGATGAAGCCAAATTATGCATTTTCTCTTTCTTGCTCCAACTCATAAATACCACTCTAATGATGAGCAATGATGGTCCTTCTGTCCTAAGAAACAATGTACAAGTTAGAGAGGATGTTGTATTTCTCCTCTATTTTTTGTTTCCTATAGATCATATTGGAGCATAGGTTGCGGGTCATCATGATTGTATAGTGGTGGAGTTTTCATCTTAATAGAAGAGGAACTCTAAATTGATGGAGTTTACAAGATGTTTATTTGAAGAATAAGGTGGCCTACGATTACATATATAATAAACCCAATTAGCTCATTAATGCAATTAACACAAGGGAAATTATGTTTTTGCATGACACCACCCCATGAAAAGACTTAATTTTACTATTTTTCAAAAAATATACTTCGTTAAATGGTTCCCTCTGCATCACCTCATTTAATACAAAGTAGAGCCATATTGTCCTTTTCCTAGAGAGCTCATCAGTGAGAAACACTTACGAGCTAAACTTCCAAAGTGTTGATCAAAAGTTACCAACTTAGGACAATCGACAACAGGGTGACATAGTTGTTAGGCTATGGGGATGCAAAAAGATTAAAGTAGGGTTGCGACTTGTAATGTTGTCACAAGCATTGATCAAACAATGTTGTGGGTTATAGAAAGGGACAGTCGATCAACTTTGATGGATGAGAAGGAAAGTTTTGAAACTAAAGGGGTGGGAAAATGCAACTAAAACTAGCTCTAAATGGGTGCAAGAACTAAGAGGATGAAGAGAAATTAGAAAGAAAAGAGACTAATGCCTTATCAATCAGGCAAAAGAGTCAAAGCAGGGAAGGTGACTGAAAGAGAAAGATGACAACACATGCAAAAATAGACAAAGAAAACAAGAAGCAAATATGATTGTACAATAGTTACAAAAAAAACCTTTAAGTTAATCCATTAATAGTTACAAGAAGAATGACCCTTTCCTCCACAAGGTCCTCTGTGTGTGTAAATTGGTCTCTCCAAAAATCAACTTGGCATCCTCTGTTCTAACATATTTGAACTAACTCCTTCGAAGTGTCCACAAATGTTGAGCTTCATTTTTTCAAGTAAATAATGTGTGAACATGTCAAACTAGATAACCTCTAAAAGGGTAACATTACTCCTCCCAATCAGAATGAGGAACTTGATTGAGATAGATATGCTTGGATTGGGAAAGGGGTTAAAATAATCCACAAGGAGTTAGTTCTCCTGCACCCCAATCATTTTTTCTACACCAGAACTATTTGTACAACATTCATCAATCACAAGATCAAATTGCTCATGTGGATGTTTATCAACCTTATCGTTCCCTAAATAAGGGTGTCGCAAGAAAAGACTATACTCATGGTTATCTCAAGGCTGACTTTGTGACTCTTCTTAAGGAGCAAGGTTTGCAAGAGAGGGGGAGTGGTGCACAATGGGGCCTTCTTTATATGCACATAAGACTTCATACGTGGTCCTACATTCCCAGAATTTAAATATTTCCAAATAGTAAAGCCTTTTCTTTAGACACTTCAAAAGTGACAATGAGAATCTTCAAAAAGTTGCAATTTGAGTTTCTCAACTTCAATTTTGTTTTCCTTAAGAGCATTCTAACATGATTGAAGTACCTTATCATGTGCACAACTAAATTCTTCTAGGAATTTAGAGGCATCCTAGTAGAGGCTCATTTAGGGATGAAGAGGGATTTATTTCAAAGTATTACTAGCCAAAAAACAAAAAAGAATGGGAAAAGGCAAGCACCATAAAAGAACCTTGAAGCTTTATAGTTTGATCCCTAGTGAAGTCGTCAAAAGTATATTAGTGGATGTTTTGTTACCTAAACTTTAAATGTGCAATTGACTCCATTATCCCAAAAGAGATGCAACACAACACCCATAAAATATAGATGAGATAGAGTACCTGACCCAACTTTGAATTTTTGAAGTACAACTCCCTAATGTAATATATGCAAGGAATAAAAGAAGATGAATGCTCTTAGCCTAAAAATGAAGGTGCATGATTAGGCATATAAAATATCCAAACTAACGATTGACAAGAAGGAAAAAGAAATGTAAATGAAACACATTTCACTTATGAGAAACATAACCATAATATAAACATGGAGTAGACTTGTAGCACATATTATTGTTATTAAAAGATAACACATTGCACAAAATTGAATAATATATAAAAATAACCCATAGAACACATAGTAACAAGGGCCCAAAGAGTGGCAGCACAAAGTTTCTATTATATTCATATGTAGAACAAAAAGATCACAATCATTTTCATTACAGATATCAAAACTAAAAAGTGTCTTTCTTTACAATATTTTCTTCTTTTCTACCCTTCCATTATACATTTACACAACTTCTTTATATAACACTATGTGATGGTTATAAAAAGAAATTGTAGGCATTCCATTGTCAAGGAAAGTAATAGTTAGGTTCCCTCTAGAGCAGTCCCCATGTATTATTCATCTCTTCCTTCAACATCTTCCTCTAGGTTTATGTGGAGCAAATTGAGAAGCTCCATCATGAAATCCAAGGCCTTATCATCTTCCATGATGAAGCCAGATTCTAAATTTTCTATTTCTCGCTCTAGCTTGTAAATGTCACTCTGATAACAGGGGACAACAATCCCAAGAAACAGTGTACAAGCTAGAGAGGATGTTGTATTGCTCCTCTATTTTAGTTTTCCAAATATTAAGTTGGAACACATGTTGAGGGTCATTATCATTTGTGTACTTTTGACAGTGGAATTTCCATCGTAGCAAAAGAACTCTAAATTGATAAAGTTTGCAAGATGAGTGTTTGAAGAATAAGGTGTTCAATGATTACATTTATGATAGACCTAGTTAACTCATTGATGTAGTTAACATAGGAAAATTAAGTTGTCACATGACATCACCTCATGAAAAGACTTAATTTTAGTATATTTGAAACATGTTAATTTTAGTTACCAACTTAGGACAGTGAGTGAGTTTTGTCGAGTCATAGGGACATGAAAAGCTCAAAGTAGGGTCACAACTTGCAAGATTATCACAAGCACCAATTGGCTGATGTTACGAGCTATGGAAAGGGATAGTTGATTAACTTTAATATAAAAGAAGGAAAATTTTGGAACCAAGAGGGTGCACAAATGTAGCTAACACATGAATAAGATAGCAAGCAATAGATTCTACAACATACTAAATTGGGACAACTTTTTTTATTATAAAATTTCTCAAATGCCAAGCAAAATCCTAAAAAATAGTGTCCATTACAAATAATCTTGAAGTTGAAATCCATGTTTTATTTCTTCTTACCAGTTGCATTCTTTTCTTGAGCTAACTCATCTTTCTTAGAAAATAATTTGTTTTACTGCAATCCATCCAATACTAGCTTCCTCCTTCCTCTCTTTAATGTTAGTGTAAGTTCTCAAAATAATAGAGGGACAATTATCTCCTTAATTTCTTTTACAATCCTACCAATCCCCCACCTTAGTTTTAAATACTCTTGTATGAATTATAATCAATACCATTATAATGACGTTGAATAACCATTCTTCTTCCACACATCAAATCATAACCCACACAACATCCTCCAACCTACCCAATTCTAGCTCGCCCATGCAAGGAGCATCAAGATAATATCCAAATTCACATGATATTGATGCTCCAATTTCATATCATTCAATCACCAAGAATCAAATATACTTGTAGAAAGAGTGAATCATAAATTTTGATTAAGCCTTTAAAATGCTTCCTTAATACTTGACCCAAAAAGGTGAACTCTACAACAATAATGAAGTTTGCTTATGTGGCTAGATAATAATGATGTGAATAAGTATTATTCTATAAATTGTAGTAAAATATATTATTATTATTATATAAATGATAATATGTATCATGGTTTGAGTTATTGTGTGAGTTGCGTATTGTTACGTAAGTAACAACCACAACTAAATTGGGAGGTTGTTTCCAACAAAATGAGATTAGTAAATCATGCGTATACCTACGTCCATATTGCTAATATGGTATTGGAGAAACACCATTCTTTGTGCATATTCTTTGGTGGTTATTGTATCACCTATTTCAGTAGTTGCAAAATGGAATACTAAGATTAGCAAAGCATTCACAATACAAAATAAATTAACACTTATGATAGGACAAAGGTAAAATGACAAGGAGCAAAGTAGACCAAAAGTGGTAAGCTCCTCAAGTGTTCAATCTATGATGATGTCGATATGTCCTAATATGGATGGATGTATGCTCATGGTGTGCTCAAAGCTTCAAGTGGTAAATGGTCATGCACGGAGGTGGGTAAAAGGTTCAATAATGGAGGCGAAGATAGATTTTATCATGGTAAGGGTGTGAAATGGTTGTGTCATAGTGATCAATATGGCATTATAAGTTTGCATTAAGAGATGATATGAATTGTGAGAGGGGGGGTTTATTTATAGGCCAAGGGGTAGTGAGATGGAGGGTCAAGATGTAAGGATGGAAGAATGGGGAGGGAAGGCTAGGATGCTCTAAAAGGAAAGCACATGGATTGTGCTTGTTTGTAGCCAATTAGGGAGTGACACTTGTCACAAGGAGGATGAGCGTAAGGCGATGGGAAAAATGGATGGTCAAAGGGATTTATGTGTATCAGGGATGTAAGAGGCATTTAAGGGCATTTATGGCATGTAAGAGCCATTAATGCTCTTGGATCAAAATGGAAGAGGATAAAGACCATTGAATTCGGCTTGGGTTAAGGAGTTTTAATCCTTGCTTAAAGTTCTACACATGTCTAGGAGGGGGATTAGACTTAGCTTAGAAAGGGGGTTAGGAGGTAAGTGGCTTAGCTTTGATGGGATGGGTCAATTAGTTGGCTAAGCGAGGTTAGTATGGGTGAATGGGTTGGATTAGGGGTAATGGTAGGGTTTAGGGATGGTTTAGGGGTTTACGATAATTTATTTAATTAAAGGGGGATGTGAGATTAAATTAAATATATTTTGACATTTATTTAATTTAATGGAGGAATGGGGATTTAATTAATAAATTGATTTTAGGTTATCATTTAATTTTATCAATTAGACTATAGTTAATTTAATTAATTAATTAACTAGGGGATGATGATTAATTGATTGAATATAAAATATTTAATCAATAACGTCCTAGAAGATGACTGAATAAGATTACATAGTGGTGTAATAGATTTAGGTGTCTACATTTTGCCCCTCTTTGACATGGTTTGGATATAAATGACGCGACGAAGAATTTTAAAGCAACATGGTTGCCCTAGTCTTAAGCAGAAAGGGAGAGAATGGACTACATGACACCCCTTCAAGAAGGTGGCAGGGAGAGAAGTCAACGCTCGACAGCTTCTTGAAAAATACAAGAATTTGGGGTGAGAAGGAGGACTTAGAGTGGCTAAGAGATGGGGTTTAAGGAAGCTCATACTCTTGCTATGGGAGAATGATACAAAGGAAAACATTGTGCATAAGGATAACTAATAGTTACGAACACTAGTTACAGGGGGATGGGGGGTGATTGGTTGTTTAAATGGAACTCAAGGAAGTGATTTGGAAGATGGTAGGGTTGGGGAGATTATGATTCTAGAATTATGATTAGTGATGACTAAGATTATGATTGATGCAGGAGCTATGATTATGATTGTAGGATTGATTGGATGGGAGGCTGGGACAGGATGTTGAAAAAAAGGCTTGTATTTTGTGGAAGTGAGGTATGAAGGAATCCATTGAAGCTTAAGCATGGGGGTGTTCCAAAGGGAAGCACCACCATATAGTTGAGCACTTATTTTGATATAGGAATATTAGGTATATGCCAAGTTTACCAAGAACATCAAGGAAATTGCACCAATATTACATAGGATTTACTCGAAACAAACATACAAGGATCACCCCAGCATCACACATGAGTCCTAGAGGGATCCGAGTGGAAACGATACTAGGTGACCCACAAGAAAATGATATTTCCCATGTGCATCATGTAACCACAAGTGATCATATGTTTGGAACATGTAGGGGTCATATCCAACTAACTTATAGGCAGAAAAAGAAGATGAAAGAGACAGGATCAAAACTTTGCTCTCAAATTGCCCCATTCGTATCACACCATGATATAAAAGATCGCGGTGACCTTGAGGAGGGAACAACCAAAAATTCTTGGAAGAGATACTTTAAGAACTAAACTTTGAAATCCCAAAAATAAAATAAATTGAAAGAAAATGTAAATCCATGAAAAGTAACCTTTTGCCAAAGAGATCAATAGGAATGGATACTAACAGATTGAGATCAGATGAGAGGAAGGATGCATCCTGCAAGGATCTATCAGTAATATCAGGGACTAGGATGAGATGGGCAATCATAACTTTTTAGGACAAAATTTTGATGACAAGGGATCTCATACAAGGATTCACTAAAGAACCTAACCAAGAGAACTGTAATTTATGATCAACATGAACAACTGAGGCATGCACAATGGGCATAAGATAATGAGTGATTCTAGAGGATATAAAATAGACTGAACATGATATTTACAAAAGGGCTTACTATACAAATGCTTAGCATAATATGATAACAGAAGTGGGAAAATGCTTAGGATGAGGGGATAGAAAATGAAAAGCTTAGGGTGAGGAGATAATAGGGAAAAGACCATGATGAGCAGATAGCGGGGAAAAAGCTCAAGAGAAGAAGATAGTGGATGAAAAGATCAAGATGAGGAGATAGCGGGGAAAAAGCTTAGGAGAACAAGATAGTGGATGAAAAGACTAAGATGAAGAGATAGTAGGAGAAAAGCTTGGGATGAGATGATACTAGGGGAAAATTGTCCAAAGGCACTGCATGTGATGTGTAGGCAGGATGGAGGTGATCGTTGATTTGACTGTTATGATGGTGGGTAATTGAGCTTGTCGTCGAAGATATTAGTAGAGTGTGGTGGAAAATATGGAGAGTATTTTTGTTTTTATAAAAGGTGAACAAACCTGGCGAATGTTCAGTGCATTTGAGTGTTTTTCTTGAATAAGATAAGTTTAAGTAAAGAATTGAGTTGTGTGTGAAGTATCAGTGGAGGATTTACAAGAGAAGATGCAGCAAAAGACAAAGGAGGTAGAGGGAGGAATGAGGGGGTGGAGTGAAGAGGAAAATTAAAGCCAAGTGAAAATAAAGTGCTTGAGGAGATAGAAATGGGGCATAAAGCGAAGCCAACAAGAAAGGAGGGAAATGTCACCTTATTGAAGCGTACGGTGGTATGATCGGGAAGTGACGGATGCTAGTAAAGTCAATCTACCTAAGGATCAAGCATAAGAGGGAGAAGAAGATCCTACTTTGTTGCGACTATTAGTAGAAGGTATGATGAAATGAACAAAACAAGGGAAAAGGAAAAGGAGACAAAATCTCTAGGTGCGAGAGTGTTGTCAAAGGGAGTGGATGTAGAAGATCAGCCACCTGTAGAAGAGACTCTACTAGAAGTAGAATAGAGAGTTGTGATGCGACTAGTAGTAGCGTTATGGAGGAAGGGAAAGAGCATTCTGGGGGACATGACAGTGATCCCTAAAGAACAAATGCGGAGGAAGGGGGGACAAAGTGAAGAGGAAAATGAAAGCCAAGCAAAAATAAAGTGCTTGAGGAGATAGAAATGGGGCATAAAGTGGAGCCAACAAGAAGGGAGGGAAATGTCACCTTTTTGAAGCATATGGCGATATGATCAGGAAGTGACAGATGTTAGTAAAGCCAACCCAACTAAGGATCAAGCATAAGAGGGAGAGGTTACCAAAAGGTGTGATGCAATGAACAAAATTGAGGGAAAAAGAAAAGGAGTCAAAATCTCCAGGTGCGAGAGTGTTGTCAGAGGGAGTGGATGTAGAAGATTAGCCACTTGTAGAAGAGACTCTACTGGAAGTGGAATAGAGGGTCGTGATGTGACTAGTAGCAGCATTATGGAGGAAGGGAAAGAGCATTATGGGGGACATGATGTTGATCCTTGAAGAACAAATGGATGACATAGTGTTGTCTGCATTTCAGCCATTTCAAGCGGTGCAACCTAATACCTTGATACTATAGTACAAGTGGTGCATGATGCAGTAGTGGTGATGGAAGAAGAGATGAAGAAAGTGCTGGTGATAGAAAAAGAGCGGACCAACCAACTAGAGAAAGACATAGGGTTTTTTCAAGGTCTGATTGAAAGGGCTCGAGAAGATGGTGCATAGATAGAAGCCAAACACTTGGAGACAATGTTGTTGAGCGAGCACAAGTAGAGATTGTGGAGGTAGTGTTACCCACTAAGAGAGCTATTGTGGAGAGAATCTAGAATGAATTGGTTCTACTGCTGTTGCAAGTAGAAGCATTTGGGGAAACAATGGTGCAAATCAACAGTTTCGTGTATAGGTCACAAGAACAATTGAATGTAAGTAATGCACACATCACTTGGTACTAGAATCATATGAATGTGGTGAAACATTAGAAATAGTCAATGAAAATGCTAGAAAATGATATGAAAGAGAATGTGATATTGCATAAAGGACAATAAATGTGCCAGGGGCAGAAAGACTGCATGCAAAGATGAAAGATGTTATGGAGCAGCCTGTTAAAGTTGTGTAAGAGGCAGCATACTACATGGGGTTATATCATCAGGCAGTCCCTCTGGATCAAAGGAGAGGAGTTGTATGCTTAGAGAAATAATTTATGGAGTAGATAAACACTCTCTTGAGATGTGGCAACATCCTAATTTCAATGGATATAGTTTGGGCAGGGGCGAGGATGACTCCAAGGGCATCATCATCTGGGACAGTGCAAGAGGGAATGCCCCCAAATGTCCCACCTCTATGAGGAGGAGCTCAATGAGCATGTGTTGTGTTTTTCTTTCAGTGTGTTTTGCTTTATTTATGATGTTTTGTTTGTAAACAAATGTCCATTTGTTGTTCGGACAGGTTATTTAAAGTGGATTTTGATTGGCTTATTTATCATCTCCAATGGTTATCCATTTGTTGTTTGGACAGGTTATTTATCATCTCAAATGGCTCTCTTAGATTAAAAAAATGATGTATTGTTATTTCAAAAAAGAACTTGGAAGCATATTAACATGGTGCCTCACCAATGTTTTCATATAAACCCAGTCAAGATACACAAAACTTGTCCTGAAGGAGCAACAATCATATGTGGACACCAGATAAATATGAAAGCATTAGATCATTGGGAAGAAAAATATATTCACAAATACCTTTAAACAAAGCAAATAAAGATAGCACTCAATGTTTTCTTTTTTGGAATATATGGATGCTTTTGGGTTTTGAAATTGTAGTTGTTTTTGATGTTTTTGGTATTTTTAGTTTTTGGGTATTTTTGGAAATTAAGCTAAGAGGATGAGAGGACGAGAGGATGAAAAGCTCAAGATAAGGAGATAGCCAATTGAGGGTTGATAGGGTGGTGTGGAGAAGAAAATATATATACTTTAAGATAGGGAGTGAGAAGGATGTATCTCAATGATGACTGGATTGTGACCAAGGCTTGTAACAAGGCTAGGCAGAAGATTTAACAATGTAATTGGATGAGTTTGAAAGATGTATCATGAGATGGTGCAATTGATGGTAGATTTCTAGGAGCATTAGTATATGAATGCATGACATTGGGATATATGGGGATAGCCTAGAGATAGATACCGATGACAAGGGATGTACTAGGTGATGGAAAGATGGAGAGTTGGTGCGAAGTACAAGGATATAAGAAAGGGTGCGACTTGTAGAAGGTTGGATAGAGGAATGTAAATAAGGCTAGGGAGTGGGAGATGAATGGATTCAGGTATGACTAGATGAAAATGATACTAGAATGGGGGGATGGAAAGATGGACATGACACAATATCCAAGGAATATAGTGCCCCCAATTATCATATGTTATTCAAGAGGATATTTTATAAGAGGTGTGATAGGATGGAAGATCAGTCAACAAGAGGATGAGGGAGATAGATGGAAGTTAGGATGTGAAAGGTGAATGAGTTAGAGGGTGACTTATGGTGGGTGGATGAGGGCCATGGAGGGATTATATGGATGAAAGAATAGTTTGATAAGGGATAGGTGGATACAAGATGCGATGGGGAAATGGATATCAAGAGGATGACCAAAAGCATGTATCTAGTGGTGGCTTTTATTTTTATCAAGATTTGAAGGAGGATAGCGGGTGAAGAGGATGAGATGTGATTAGTATGGTGGGATGAGATGGGTATGGAGGGTGATGGAACTTGCCCCCAAGTGTGTAGAGCATTTGGATGGAGGGATTACACATGACGCTTGTTTGCCAATTTTTCATCATGATACTTGTCCATGATGCTTGAATTGCCAGGTTCTCACAAGTGGACGTTTCTTTTTTATTTTTATTTTTCTTTTTTAAACTTTGACTCATAGATGTTGGTAGGAAGGGTGGAAGTTGACATATAATGGATGGGAAGACATAAAACTTGTGGGTAAATGGATGAGGAAAACGGAAAGATCATCACTGGCACACACCTTGAGAGGTGATGAAGTAGCGGGAAAGATGGTTTTGAACAAGATTAAGGAGAAAATGGAGTAGGAGAAATATAAGGACCAAAAGTGAAGTTGGAAGATGGAGGACTGGAAATGTAGGATAAGAAGCATAGGGACTAAAAGTGGATTGGGGGTGGAAGGATGTATATATGGAGATTTGAATAAAGTATGAACGGATGAGGCTTCTTGAGTAGCGAGAATGGATGCCAATTAAGATTTTTATTTAAGATGCATTTCATTTATGAGTGTAAGAATTTGGTATAGCTCTGATACCATGTAAGAATTTGGTATAGCTCTAATACCATGTAAGAATTTGCCTAAGGGCAATAATTCAATGCCAAGATCAAGAAGCTCAGTAGATAGCACAAGAGAGACAAGATATGATCAAATGAGAATGGATATCAAATGATTGGATATTAGATAATTGGATATCAGATATTTGGATGAATACATTATAGAAGTGCCTGTATATAAAGGGAACTAGGATAACTAGGAGTCAGCAAAGAGATAATCATCACAACTAAGCACATGTCCACCAAGAGTGGATTATCCTCCATTGTGCATGAACATACATGCAAGAATGAGAGGATAAGAATGCAAAGTTGTATCTCATAAAGAGATGCAGTAGACAACATGTGCTCAATTGGAGTGCAAACTACTGTGTTGTCTACATGACAACTCATATGAATATGCAAACTCCTAGGTGTCTACATGACAACTAATATGCTAATGCATTAACCTAAGTAAACTTAAGTAAGGTGTAAATAGTAAATACTTATTTACACCAACACCCCCCCCTTGAGTGCAACATAGGGGAATGCACTCAAGCTCACAAAAGCTAGATGATAATGCAAGATGGGTCCTGGCTACTAGGCCATGTTAGGTACCCATGTACAAACTGCAAGTGCAAATGATATGCAATGCAATCTCTCATAAAGCAGAGAAAAAGGGAAAACCACATGGGAAAAAGCCTCACCCAAAAAGAGAGAAGAAAAATAAAGTAAGATGCATGCATGGATGTTGTAATCAAGACCCCCCTATTATGACATACATCATGCATATACAATAGAGAATCCCTCCATAAGAAGGAAATAAGGATAAATGAAATCCACCCATAGTGAATGATCTCCTACAAGAATGATGAGTGCTTGAAGACAAAAGAGAATCCAATGCCTACAAACAACATTTCTCCCTTTAGGAAGAAGATACACCAAATACAAATGCAAGAAGGCTTCCCTTTGTGTATAGGAAGATGGAAGGGGAATCCATATGAAGTATGTTGTCTCTAAAGTCTGAAGATGTACCACCATATCCTTGAATATTGAAGATGTCACGAACCAATCAAGATCAAGTCCAATTAAAGAAGGTGACAGATAATGAACCAATGGCAATTGCTCTGCATAGGAATGTGGATCAAACTCCAAAGACCAAGATGCCTCCTCAAAAGAAGAAAGAGAAACAAGGAAGCCCCCCTCAATGTAGAATTTGCACCCATGAAATATGCTCCTAGATCAATGTAGAAGCTGCACCATGAAAACAGAATGATATTTCTCCCTTGAGGAAGAAATGGTGTCATGGGTGTACAAAAGAATCCTCCCCAATCAATAGGAAGAACTCTTAGAATGTAATTTGTCTCAAGAAACTGCATAGGAATCTATAACACATGAGTATGATCAACCATGCAATCTAACATCTCAAGTGAAGTTTGAGATTAATGTAAAGCAATGTCCAAAGACTCAAATGTATTCTTTGAAGTGAAAGGGACCTCCTGCAAATGTTGTGAGAAAGTATCCACAATCATGTCAAACTTGAAAGAAAGATCAAGTGGAGAATCAAGAGGGTTAGAGTGTTCCCTCATAACAATTGAAGAAGGATCATCCTCAATAAAGAGAAGATGTATATCATCAATAGTGTCTCCCATATCCTCAATGTAGGACTCCACAAACAAACCTGCAATGTTTGTCAAGAAGTCATCCCAAGGAACTGAGTCTAGAAGACAATGAATATTTTGCTACAATGAACCATGTGAATCCATGACTGTGTGTATACAAACATCATCAAGAGCAACAATTGATGTAGTTATCTCAACTGGAGGTAAAAGATCTCTTGGGAATGGAGGAACATGTGGATTTCCTTACATCTCCCAAAGATAGATCCAAATATCATAAAAATTAGTTGACTTCATGTCATCAACTAAATCCATAACCTCCATATCCATATGTAGAAAGAATGCATGACAAATGATTGTTACAGTGTCACCATTGTATGAAAGTCCTTTCACATATGGTAATGCATTATTCTCACTAAGATAAGTGAGAGCTAATTCACTCCATTGCTTATAGTTTTGTGTTGTCAAGGTAATTAAATCTTCCTCATCCATGATGTACTAATCAATGCAACCCCCCCAAAATAGATGCTTTGGCACTTTATACTAAGTGTGTGTACAATAACCACTTGTCAAAATGAACTAAAGTGGACTTTTGATTTGATGGTTACAATAGCAAATATGAAGTTGTATATGACTCAACAAGATAAGACACAAAACCTCTCAAGGATCTACTTAATTACAAGTGCCAAAATAGGCCAAAAAATGACCAAATGTTTAAAGTACTATGTCCACTCAAAATTACTCCAAATTGGTACCAGATCTAGAAAGTAGACAAAAAATTATGCACTTAAAAAAAAAAATAAGCACCTGAATATGTGTCCATATGAGCCCAAATGAAGCCTCTGAAGTTGTGAAAATCAAGATTGGTAATTTTTCAAACAATTCAGAAACAAAGATCTCAAAAAACCTGCACCAATGTGTAGATCATGAAATTCTACCCCAAAATAATAATAAAATTGCTCGAAAAAAGGAGTCTGTATGAGGGAGATATCGTTGTTTGAAAATCACCTCGATAATTATTTTTCCTAAATCGCCATTGTCACACCTTCAAAAATCAAATGACTTTAGATTTCACCTTAGATGTCTGATTTTGATGAAACAAAAGTCAATTTGGGGGGTTTTTGACCTTCTGAATGTGATGCCAACATCTGGTATAGCTCTGATACCATGTAAGAATTTGGTATAGCTCTGATACCATGTAAGAATTTGGTAGAGAGAAATAATTCAATGCCAAGATCAAGAAGCTCGGTACATAGCACAAGAGAGACAAGATATGATTAAATGAGAATGGATATTAGATGATTGGATATCAGATAATTGGATATCAGTTATTTAGATGAATACATTATAGAAGTGCCCATATATAAAGGTAACTAGGATGATTAGGAGTCAACAAAGAGATAATCATCACAACTAAGCACATGTCCACCAAGAGTGGATTATCCTCCATTGTACATGAATGTACATGCAAGAATGAGAGGATAAGAATGCAAAGGTGTATCTCATAAAGAGATGTAGTAGACAACATGTGCTCAATTGGAGTGCAAACTATTGTGTTGTCTACAAGACAATTCGCATGAATATGCAAACTCCTAGGTGTCTACATGACAACTAATATGCTAATGCATTAACCTAAGTAAACTTGAGTAAAGTGTAAATAGTAAATACTTATTTACACCGACAATAAGCATTCTAAGTATCCACATGATTTTTGACTTTTTCAGCTTGGGCCTTTGTGGCTTCTTGACTTTTTCTTTTGTTTGGATCAAATGTTTCTCTTCTAGAACATTTATTTTAGAAGGGACATGTCGATACTTTGACTTTGATGGATTTTTGGATTTTTGCTTTTTAGTTTTGGCATCCAATTTGCTTCTATTAGCCATGGTATGGGAACAAGAGCATGGGGGATATGATAGGATTATGGATAAAATGATAGAGGTTTAAGATTGGAGGGGATTCAAGGATGAGTGCCTTTGATGATCTAGCTTGTGGATTTGAGGGGATGGAGTGATAGATTGGTGTATAGGATATGGATGCATATAATTGCCTAAGATGGATGGAGGGAATGAAGGATATACACACCTAAAATAGATGGAGATAAAGGATTTAGATTAGGTATAAAAGGACCCAAATTGGATGGAAAGGGGGGGGGGAATTTAGATCAGGGATATATGGACCCAAAATGGAGGTTTGGAAAGAAGTAGTAGGATAAGGGCCCAAAATAGATGTGGAATAAGATGAATGGGAACTTTGGGGTGAGGATGGAAGGACTTGGGACCATTAAGGTGGAGGAGGGATGCCAACATCTAGAGATATACTTTTATTTCTTTTTTAAATATGATGTTCATTATTTGGATCACAAGATGTGAGTCCATTAGTAGGTGAAGGTGTTGAAGTTTTAGATATGATAGTGAGGTCTTCTTTTGTAGATCTATTACCATGGATTATAGGATATGCATGATCATGAAAACAAGAGGATGTTGAAACGGAGTGGTGGATGAAAGGGTAGGATTTTGATATGGAGGAGATGGTGACTGGTCTTTGGATGGAGTGAATGGTAAAAGTGGATCATGTAGGGGAATAAGTGGGATGGTGGGATCTTCTTCTGTGTCATGGGATATTTCAACATGCTTTTGGACAAGATCTTGACAGGATTGGATTGGAGTGGAGGGTATGGTAGGAGAAGTATGAACGGTTTCTTTAAGTGAGGCAGATGGTTGGGTAGGAGGTTTTTTAATGGGGATGAGCTCATGGAGGAGGGACTCATCAGGCTCATTGTATGAGATTTGGGTAATGCTAGGAGGAGTAGATTTGGATGGGATTTGGAGGGATTTGATGGATGGGAGATAGGAGATGGAAGGGAATTGACAAGTGAGGTGGATGACATAGGGATGGTAGCGATGGGATGATGGAAGAGGGGTGATAGGTGGGAGATGGGTTTTCTTTGGGTTTCCTTGTAAAACTCCTTAAAGATGCGCATGTGGTATTGGGAAGAGTAAGAGGATTAGGGTGATCTATTGTATAAATAGGATTGGTTGGAGGATTTGGAAAGGAGTTTGGAAGATATTGAGATGGTGGGTTTGGACTAGGGACGTAGCTACTAGCATTATTCTGGAATGGTGGAGACTAGGATATGTAGGTGGAGGAAGATGGAGACATGATTGATGTATAAGAGGAATATGTGTGCATGATATATAAAGGAGGTGTGGATGAAGACAATGATGGATTTTCCCTTGTCAAAGGTATGATAAGGAGTAATAGTGGGTATGCATGGAAGAATGATGGAGTAGTTTGGAGGAATTTTTGGATTTTGGAGGAATATCTTTGAGGCTTTCAATATACCCATCATAGTCAACCAGATCTTCATCATCATTGGAATAGGATGGAGTGGGAGAAAAGGTGGGATGACCAAACTCATCATAATAGGATTGTGACATTATGTTTTGGGGATGAAGGATGAATACAAATGAATACGAAAATGCACATTAGGATAAGTAAGGAAGCTTAGATTTGGATTTGGATTAAGCTCGTGATAGGAGGAAATACTAACTCCAAAGGATATGGAAGTGGGGTGGGGAATGACTAAGAATACTTAGCTAGCTCAGGATAAGGAAGACTTGATGGAAGACATAGAATGGTGTAAGAAAGAATGTGATTAGGATGACAATGTTGTGGAAGTTTGGATAAATCTCTGATGAGGCAATGACTATGCTAAGTATGCCCTAGTTTGACTTTGAGACAATTTCTTTGGATCAAGTGGACAAGTAATCGTTCATAGGACAAAACAATTTTGAGGTAGACAATTAATGGATCTCTTTTTGGTAAAAGGACATTGATAACTGACTTTGAAATATATGTATGTTCAACAAATGTTTTTCACATGGCTAACAATAATAAAGACACTTCAAGCATGTTAAACACACCAACAATCTTATAAGGTTTTGACTAGGATATACAAAGTTAGCTAGGGGTGTCCTCAATATACACAAGGTACATGAGGCCCAAATTCATATATGAAAGAAATTAATGCCACATAGTCGAGAGGAGACAGTAACCCAAATCTCCACCTTCACTTCTCAAAGGTATAAAGTTCTTTGGGGCTTAGCCAACAATGACAAGATTTTACTTCCAAGAGAGATGTCTTTAGATTCACCTCTCGTTATTTATACTTCATCAAAACAAGGGAGTTGAGGTCATCCCATGAGGTGATGAAATCCCCAAGTAGGCTTCCTAAAAATATAAAAAGTTAAGACCATTTATTTATTACACACTCAAGATCACTCAAAGGTGTGAGAGGAGAGAATATGTAAGTGGCCTTGGGTTTAAAAGAGACTTTGTTCTTTCCCAATGGAGCTTTAAGTTTTGTAGTCTACTCTTGAAGACACTTATGTTTAGCATGCAAAATTCTTTTCCAACTTACAACAATGGTCAACATAATAAAATTGGGCCAGTTACATAAGAAATTGATTGATTGAAAAGCTTTGGAAAGGATAGTAATAAGAGAAATTTTACTTTAAGGCACTCAAGATTATATGAAACTCCAAAATTTAAAGTGTTTGTCCATAATGTTCATTGATTTTTAGGCATTCAAGATTGATTGAAAGTGTTTTATGCCCAAATTGAAGTGCTAATCATAGCAATGGTTTGTTGATCTTAGCCATTCAAGAGTTTGTTTGATTGATCAAATCAAGTGCAACATGCATTCAAAGACAGGTGTTTAAGCATTCAAGTTCATTCAAGGAAAACCTGCAAGACACATGGTTTGTTGTTTCTGGAATGTTCCAATTTGTAATGCTGCAAACAAACAACTTAATTAGCATTACCAAAATCTAAAAAAATGAATGTTTGACTATGGAAAATTTTATATAAACTTTTTTTTGTTATTTTTTATATATGTAATTCAACTCAAAATAGCCCATATCCTATGGAACCACTAAAAGTCAAATTTCATTTTATACTAAGTAAAATGAAAGCTAAGTAAAAATGTAAACATAGAGTTAAAGATTAGACTATAAAACATTCCTACAAGCTATCATTATTGCAAAAAAAGATCAAAAAGCTAAATTGGTTAATAAAACTAGCAAACCTGCATTCCTGCAGCATGGGAATGTAGTCAAAAAATACGAGATCATGGTGCAAAGACTAGTGAAAAATAAAGGAAAAGTGGGCTGCAAGAGATATACTCACAAAGTGATCTCATGAGTTTAGAAGGTGTTCCCCCTAAATAGATTATTGGTGGGTTCTACAAGGAAATTTAGAAACTAGATTTCTAGGTTGGCTTATTTTGGCGAAGCATTCTTGCAAGTTTTTCCAGCAAACCTACTAGTAAAAACTTGTGTTCCTGTGGGAATATTAGACAACGAGATTGAAGGGAAAGGAAAGAGTTTTGACAAATGTGATCCTGCAATCATGAGTTCACAATCCCACAAGTTTTTTCCCATGAACTTGTAGCCGCAGGCTCACGAAAAATTTATGTTTTGAAGTTGAGTTGGTGGAAAATTGGTGATATGGTTGTGAGCGCATTTCTTGGATTGACAGTTATGCACTTGCAAAAAATGTAAAAAAACTAACACCCAAGATAAAAAAGCACAATATGTTAGTTTGGTTAGTTAATAAAATAAGTGCAAAAACATGATCAAAATTACCTAAATGTGGGGTCCCACCGAGCATTCCAAAATGTATCACCCATTTTAGTAGTTGCGAAATGGAATACAAAGATTAACAAAGCATCACAATACAAAATAAATTAACACTTATGATAAGACGAAGGTAAAACAACAAGGAGGAAAGCAAACCAAAAGTGGTAAGCTCCTCAAGTGTTTGGCCTATGATGACATCGATATGTCTTGATATGGATGGATGTATGCTTACGATGTGCTCAAAGGTTCAAGTGGTAAATGGTCATGCATGGAGGTGGGTAAAAGGTTCAACAATGGAGGCGAAGAGAAATTTTATCATGGTAAGGGTGTGAAATGGTTGTGCTATAGTGATCAATATGGCATTATAAGTTTGCATTAGGAGATGATATGAATTGTGAGAGGGGGGGTTTATTTATAGGCCAAGGGGTAGTGAAATGGAGGGTCAAGATGTAAGGATGGAAGAATGGTGAGGGAGGGCTAGGATGCTCTGAAAGGAAAGCACATGGATTGTGCTTGTTTGGAGCCAACGAGGGACTGACACTTGTCACAAGGAGGATGAGTGTGAGGTGATGGAAAAAATGGATGGTCAAAGGGAGTTATAAGGGAGGAGTGTGTAACAAGGATGTAAGAGTCATTTAAGGGCATTTATGGCATGTAAGAGCCATTAATGCTCTTGGATAGGAATGGAAGAGGATAAGGGAGATCATTGACTTTAGCTTGGTTTAAGGAGAGTTTTAATCCTTGCTTAAAGTTGTGCACATGTTTAGGAGGGGGATTAGACTTAGCTTAGAAAGGGGGTTAGGAGGTAAGTGGCTTAAGCTTTGATGGGATGGATTAGTTAGTTGGCTAAGTGAGGTTAGTATGGATGAATGGGTTGGATTAGGGATGATGGTTTAGGATTTTAGGATGGTTTATTTAATAAAAGGGGGATGTGGGATTAAATTAAATAGATTTTGGCATTTATTTAATTTAATATAGGAATGAGAATTTAATTGATAAATTGATTTTGGGTTATCATTTGATTCTATCAATTGGACTATAGTTAATTTAATAAATTAATTAACTAGGGGATGACAATTAATTAATTAAATATAAAATATTTAATCAATAATGTCCTAGAAGATAACTAAATAAGATTACATAGTGGTGTAATCAGATTTAGGTGTCTACAGTAATGAGCTCAATTGTTTGTCATGTCTATTTATCTTTTGAACCTTTGATATTGTGGCATGCTAATAAGTGATTGAGACCACCTATATTATTTTTCCAAATTCGATTATTTTGGTGAAAAGAAAGAAACTCATCTATGTCTATGGACATGTTAGAGGTGCTAACAAATAGTGACCAATCACTAATATGTTAGTATAATATATTGCATTGTTATTAGATGTATTACACTGATTAGGTTTAGATAGTTACAATAGTAGTTTTTGCACAGTTAAATTGTTTAACTATTTTCTACTGTTTGCACAACATTATAAAATCCCTATCAAATGTAATATATGAGATACATTACAAATAAGAGAATATTTCTATTTTCATAACAACTGGTATTAGAGCGGCCTCCAGTCTCCTTAAGCATTTGTGAATATGCACTAAGTATCTGAAGTTGTGCCTGTGAAATATTGTGCGAGAGAACAATCTTTGTATCTATGTTGTGACTATTAAATAAATCTGTGTGTATGTAAACTGATTATAATTCTTCTATTGTTTACGTTGGCAAGAGGAAATTAGAACTTAGATATAAGTATTCAATTTTAGTGAAATAATTACATGAAATAAATAAAGGAATTTTGTTGTGAAGATTGTGTTTGATACATTAGGTAATATTCAGGTTTTGATTTTCATATCTAGAGAATGAAAATTCAAATGCAATTGATGACACAAATTTATGGGCAATAGTTACTGGAAAAAAGGTCCACCTGTAGGTACAAATAAGTTATTAGATTTGAGTGACAAAGATGATAAAGTCAATTCTATAATCGATATTGCTCTTTCTGATTATCTTTTGCATCACATAGACTTGGACAAAAAAATTCAATTGTTCATATTTAAAATGGAAGATGGAACCACAATGGAAAGTCACATAAGTAGTTTTAAGTCTATTTTTAGATAATTAGCTGAAGTCAAGGCTACAATAGATGTCGATGATGCTAAAACTATATTGTTAAACTATTTTCCTACAAAATTTATTAATGTTTTTTTTTAAAAACTCAACCAAATATCTTCTCATAAATTAGAAGATATGATTTCAACTCTTTTAGCAAAAGAAACAAGAACAAGTGCAAATGATTTAGAAGGTGTTTCTCAATTAGAAAATGTGTTATATGCTCAAATCATACACACAAGATCAAGTACAAGAAAAAAGGAAATCAAGTGTTATTATTGTAAGAAAAAGAGTCACATAGATTGGTCTTGCAAAGTACATTCTAAAGATCTTCTTAAAGGAAATCTCAAAGATAAAGACAATATTACCTATGTCGAGAATGAGAATTCATCAAATGATTAAGCTATTAATTATGATTTTTTAGTGGTCCTAAAGAAGTATTATAAGCCTTCCACTTTTAGAGGTTGGTGGCACAAGAGGATGGAGGATTTTATTCATCTCAAGTTAGCCTCTCATTTTGGGATGATGTTTTGCTTGAGAAGTATTTTTTTTTTGGTTTCTTATTTATTCCTATTATTGTTAAAATATTTGAAGATGCATGTATTGTAAAGTTTTATTTGTGAAGATAGGTAATAGGTTAGGATTTGTGTAGAGTTCAAAATGGATAGTTGTTCAGTAGCTTACAAGACTATGATTCACGAGTCATGGAGGGATGATTCAAGAATCTCAAATAGGGGCTACACCTTTGAGAGGGTTACAAGACAACATGATGGAACTCCACTTGCTTCAGGATTTGTTTCTTCAGTAAAAAAAAATCACAAAATTGTGTATACATCTAGTATTCAACAAATTTTAAAATGTAAGTCTTAAAAGGGGGTTTCTCAAGAGATGAATCCAAGTGCATCAACAATGTGATAAAGGGGGGATTGTCAGTATAATGTATTACATTGGTATTAGATGTATTACATTGATTAGGTTAGATAGTTACAAAATTAGTTTGTGCACAATTAAATTATTTAATTGATTTCTACCATATGCACAATATTATAAAATACCCATCAAATGTAATATCTGAGATTCATTGGAAATAAAAGAATGTTTCTATTTTTCATAACATAATACAAGGAAATATTAGTTGCAATTATGTTATCGTATACAGGTGAAAAATATGTTTACGATCAAACATCTCAACAACTACAAAATCATGATTTTGTACGAAATCTTGCTTTGTCTTGTTATCTGGTCTTGAGATGCATATCTTCATACATGGCGATTGGGTGTTCTAGATCGATATTTTAATGTTTGTTGACTCTTTTTTTGGCTTGCTTTATGATTGAAAAACATTCTTATATTTCTAGATGTCATGCTTTAATTTTTTATTTTGTTTGTGTTTGATTATTAGAGATATATTCTTTGATTGGCCTAGAACCTCTATTTACAAAGTGAGATTTTCCTTTAGATGTGCACTTGTTTCAATTTTATATGAGTCTTCCCTATAACTCAATACATCCTCTGTTGGTGATGATTTGTATTATAGGAGGTAGATTGAGGTTGTTAATTGGTTCTTGATCAATTGAGAGAAGCATAGTTTATATCTCTATTGACACCCTCTATGCTTTGACAATATATATTCTCAACTTTGCAAGTCAATGCATCTATCCAAATAGAGAGTACATAGTGCTTAATTCTATTGGTAGCTGAAGGAAATTAATATCAAATACGTATGGTAATTGTCAACAATGAACATTTATAATTTGATATGGGAAAGAAGTTATACTTATTCGATCATAACTTCTAGATCAACAATATTTTTCTTTGATACCAAATCTCTTAGCATTCATTCATATTCTTCAAATATACAAATACACTTACATTTGATTGAAAAAGATCTTTGGGATGTCATCAAATTAAATTCAATTAACACCAACCAATGCAAGTGAACTTGCTCAGTGGAATATAAAAAACCATAAAGATTTGGTAAATATTCATTTTGGATTTTCTAAAGTCGACAAAGGAGACTTGGGAATCATTAGAAAGTGCCAAAACAACATTGAAGCATAGATAATATATATAAAAAAGGAAAAAAGTACAAAAATGACGGATCATATAAATAATCACACTCTCCTAAGTTAGCTAGCTAAGATACATAAGAAAGTAACATATGACAATGTCAAAGCAATTCATTTGAATAGTTTGCGTAAAAGTACCTTCAGGATGATGTTTAGACTAAGCAAGGTAACTATTAGTCTTTAATGAGTAGTGTTCTACTTGATCACAATGAAATCTCAGAATCTAAAGAGGTCATATTTGAAGAAAACAAAGTAAAAAAATAAAAATACAGTCTCAAATTATTTCTTTAAAAGGAAAAAATTAAATTTCTCTACTGTAATGAAATTATACAAATTATTTTGAATTGAAGGAGAGAGCACAAGATATTAGATGATCAAATGGAGCACCATGCTTTCTTTACTGAAGAAAATGATTGGGAATTTATCCTACAAAGGATGAAGATATATCATGTTCTAGTGATGAAGAATATGTTCTTTGGATAAATTCAAAACTAGAGGTTAGAGTCCAATCAACGTACTCTCATTAGTCATTGTCGAAGGGGTCTCCCATTAGCTTTGGTTTTATTTTATGCAACTTGAATTGTTTTGTGTTTTAGTGTTATGTGGGGTGTGAATAAATGGAATTTCACATCATGGAGTGGGACATATATAACTAATGTTACATTCCCATTTGTGATATGTGCGTTGATTTCTAACTTTCTTGATGTTCAAGCATACTGACAAGAATAACACCATAGTAATGTAGTTCATGGATCTTGAAAGGGTTCGTGGGAGGATCCAAAAACTACACAAGGATAATAGGTGGATGTTCCAATTCATGTCAAGGTTTTTGGTAAGATTTTTTAAACCATTGGAGGAGAGAGCCTTTCTTTTGGATCAAGGTCATGAATCACATAATTAGACATGCCATAAGGGTGAGCATACTACAAAAGAGTGTGTCAATGTTTTTCTACCATGTTCATGCCGAGAAGGGAAATGTTGGGAAATTTGAGTTATTACTTCATGAATATGGGTAAATAACAATTATGTGCTCATAGTTATTATTGTATAAAAGTATAGTGTAATATTATTATTATATTAACAATAATATACATTATAGTTTGAGTTGTTTTGACAACTCACATGGTGCAAGTTGTGTATTGTTATGTGAATAACAATCACTGCAAAATAGGCAGGTTATTCCTAATAAAATAAGATGAATAAATCATAGACACACACAAATTTGATCAGTAAATTTTTTTATTAAACTTAAAGATATTTACATAAAGAGTAATATAGATTGTCAACATCATTGTCTTACTAACACCAAGAGCTTGTTTATTATTCTTGTTTGTTTAAGGAAACACATATTGCTTGTTTATTATTCTTGCTTCTATATCTCTGTCCATACTGCTAATAGCTTTCATACAATGAGCACTACAATCCTCCAAGCACTACACTTAAGGGTATGACTTCCTTAAATGTTGGAATCAAAAGGTCTTCCTAGATCTCACACATTGTCGAATTAGTTAAGCCAATTGTTAATTTAGAAAGTTGGTTAGCCAACTTGTTTCTGCAATGAAAGATATGAGAATTCTAAAATCTACAAATGAATTTAGGATTTTAGTGGTGGGAATATATAGTTTTAATCAAAGCCCAAGACTCCACTCCTCTTTTAATCAATACATTAACAATAATTCAAGAGTACTCCTCCAAATGTTTTTTTTCAACTGAAAGTTGTTTCACCATACATTTATTACAAGTTTCCACCAAATTATTAGTTTCACCTGGAAGCCTTTATACATCAAGAACTACATTGTTTCCTTCATGTCCTTTTGTTAAAAAATATGCACTCGAGGGGTTAGGATTCATTTTGAAGCCCCATCAAATTTAACTTTCATCCACCTTACATCTAGAGATATTGATTCAATTGTATAATTGTATTTTTTTTCCTTTGATTTTGAATGAACCCAAACCTACCAATTAATATGCCTAAAGGAAGCTTTTATCACAAACAAGTGAATATAATACTTTTTCATTCCTTTTAAATTAATGTTTTTATTTGATATATAATATCTTATGATGTTTCATAGATAAATAAATAGATAGATAAAAATAATTATTTTTTAGAAGTAGTTAGCATATATCATCTTCAAAATTGATTGATTTCTATTTCCAATATGAAGTTGGAACATTAAAATCAAAGAATTCCTTATTCTCTTGTGTGTAATAAGTATAAGCGGTGAATCAATTAATGGGAATCATTGCTTTTCATTGTCAAGTCATCTATAGATTAATCTTCAATTTGAACTTTAAGTAGACCATTGAGTAAAAAGACTGATTTAGTGTGTATTTAGCTAACAATTATTTCTACATGGACTATAAATTGACCTTTACTTGTTATTATTTGATACAATTGCCATAATGAACATTGGACAATTGTTTCCAAATCTTGTTATTGAACCCTGGAAGGTATTTATGACCATAAGAACTTGCTATTTAGAATAAAGGTTACTAATATATGGAATTCATAGCAAACTAAGGAAATTCAACCATCTAATAAGATGCCATACCAAACAAATTTTATGGCATTATTTAAATAGTATATATATATATATATATATATATATATATATATATATATATATATATATATATATATATATATATATATATATGCACGCCTTGAAACAAATGCTAAGATGAAATATTAAACATTAAAAAAAAAATGGCGGGGATTAATAAGGTAAGAGCACTAGTAAGTGAATGTGATACAATGTAACGCCCTGCAAAAGGATCCAAAATAATTAACCTAAAGTTTTACTAAGTTGGCCAAACATATATTTTTTTTTAAAAAATATAACATGCACAACAATCATAAAGTAGCGGAAGCAACAACATACAATCATACATAAGCAAACATAACAGATTACATTCCTTAAGGATCCCAAGACGTTGAATCACATTTAAGTTTAAATGATACTAAGTCAAATAAATAACACATCCACATGAAAGTACAAGTACAAGTTCATTCCACTTAAATAATATACATTTGTTATGAATGCCACTTGGCAATAAATTTTGGAATGCTCAATCATCCACTATACATGTCATAGGGTATGAAAGGCTAAAATAATATACATTTATAAAAATATATTACATCATCCCTCTCGGATCCATGAAAAAATGTACAATATAATAGGTGAAAACATCCATCATAAATATATAATCATCCATCATAATACACAAGGATGGAAAGAAAGGAAAAGCAGACAAGGAACTACAACCATGACATCAATGGACAGATCTCAATGGTAAGAGTAAAAAGCACCACCACCCAACCTTGTGGTAACCCAAAAAGGTCCACTCCCACTATGCTGAGGAGATAGTTTCAAGTCCCAAACATGATATCAATCCCAAAATCAAAAGTAATATCTGTGTCAAGGAAAACCTAAAAGTAATCAAACTCAAAAGGTTCCAAGATAAATCAACATCTAGACCCAGAGGCAAACATAGACACATAGGAAATCTACTATGCAAGAGGGCAAGTGTCATCACACGAATCGATGCTAGAGTTAACCTGGCAGTCTAACTTGACCTTGGCCCCCTAGTGACTCTATGCGGCACTAGTATCCTTTCATACTAACAAGGCATACTAATGATGCATGGTGGCAACCAAGCGTTATCTCTACTCCCATCCTAGTCTATACTGGCACTCAAAGAATGGGCGAGAACATGCAAAGACTCTTATTAGGTTCATTTTACTATCATTTAGTGTAGTGTTTTCACTAATTAAACAACTTACAATGGGTTACCCTAGCAACCACTTTGGGCCTCGACCTCCATTACAAGCCACTTCCCGACATTACATATAGATAACCTACCCTAAGCTCATAAAATAACAAATCAAAGAATCATAGTATTTCCCTCAATCCTATACAAGTGACTGGAAAACATCAAAGGATAATTCACAATAATCCATTAGTTCTCTACGAGCAATTAGAAAGCATCCCAAAAATACTGATCAAAGACTCAAAGGTCAAGACAAATATGTCATACCATTTATCTCATAATCATACAAGGGCATTGAAAGCAATAATGGACAATACAATCAAACTCATCATAGAGCATACCAAACACATTACCATGGTTGAGTTTAAAAGATCAAATTTAAATCACCATAATACCACAAACACATAACTCCCAAGCCTCTGGTAAACATCCTAAAACTAGTCAACACTCTAGTCAACCCAAACCCAAAACATAGACAACATATAGATAACAGTGCAGTTTCATAGTTTGGTTTGATTTTGAAGATACATAGTTGAGTTAACTGTAAGGTTTGTATTTTCATTCAATGTAAGTTTTCAAGCATATGAATTTTACATTTTACCCTTGACTATATAACCCATTTCTCGAATTTGAATAAAATGCACAATTACTCTTATCATATTACAATTAAATGTTTTAAATACTTTAAAGGTAATTGTTTATTAAATTATTAAAATAGTGATTATTGATCTAAAATAATTACCATATTATTAAAAATCAAATCATTATTAATAATAAACTAAATAAATTTAAAACTCATTTAATAAAAATACGTATTATCAATTCAACTTTATTAAAACTAAATTCAATTAAATTAATTAATAATTATTAAAAACAAACTATATTAATAAAATATATATTATTAAATAATTAATAATTGGTAATTTTTAAATAATTTTTTTAACAATTAATAATTATATTATATTATATTAAAATAATAATAAAAAATTAAATATAAAGCATATATTTTGTAAGTCAACTGGCCTTATACCTTGTGGTGGCAGGTTATACTACTGTCGCAACTTTAAATTAAGTGACAGCGAGGGGGGGGGCATGGGGATTCCCCACCCCCTCTCATTTAATATTTTTTTTTGTTTTATAATTTGTTTTAATAAAATTAAAACAAAATCCCTCCCACTATATATATATATATATATATATATATATATATATATATATATGTTCTAACAATTCACTGATAGGTAAAATACAACAAACTATACAAATTTTCAATATAAAATTTCCATTCCGTTCAAAACCCTTCCCAGTTTAATTTTCAGTTTTAAATCTATGGAAAGAAGGTTCTAATGATATTTTAATCTCCACATATACAGAAGAAACCTAGATGCATACCAGTAAATTCCAAAATGCAATATTGAAAGAATCGTCACAAAGAAATTCGGATAAACAATTCACAGTCACGAAGAAGATAGGATAATAACATAATTTAACTAGGTGAACAAAATGCAAGAATCTACCTAGTCTTGATGCTAAATTCGCAAACACCCAAAAGATTGTGAGAGAAATTTCTTCTCTCAAAACCTGCTCTCTGAAAATTCCTTCTCCAAAATCCCCGATCCCTAGGAAATGGACCCTCAAATGCTGATAAGGAGTTGTCTCCTAAATTCGAGGCACTAATTGTGCGATCACTTGAGGGAACTCCTTGATCACAACTTTTTAACTCTCTATTATCTTTATTAAATTTACTTGCTTTCTCTTTTTAATTTATTTATTATATTTTAATCTCATGCATAAGATTTATGCAATTTAATTAAAAAAAACTTTATTAAATAATTGCTTACTCTCTCTTAATAATTTTTGAAACATTTTTAATATAATATTTATTAACTTAAGTAATAATAATATTTAGCATTTATTTAAAAATGATCTCCTAAATATATTATTATTAAATTAATTAAATATTATTAGGCTCTCAAAATAGAACTATAATTTCCTTTTTAAATTTAATTCTTTTATTTAATTAATTTTCCAATTAATTAAATATGAAATATTTCTTCCCTACTATTTTTAGTAAGGACAAAAATAAAAATAAAAAATAAATCGCGAGAAAAGTGAATTTCAGAGCAAAGAGCAGAGCAACGAATAAATTTAATTCGAATCCAATAAAAGTAAGAGACCTCTCCTGTAGAAGATTACATTCCAAAAAATGAAGGTTTTTAGTCCAAAGTCCTGCATTGTCGCCAATAAAAAGATCATATTGAGATCTGCTATGCAACTTATGGGCATTGGAATGTCCAGGCGAGCCATATCTAGTAAGAGCAGTTTGTGATATTGAGGTTGCCAATAACTTCTATGTTTTATCTAGCCTTCAGGATCGCGAGGTAAATCCTATTTTGGACCTGTGCCCTAGGCATAGAGTCCTTGAAGTTTCATCATCCTTCCCTAGTGAAAATTGTTTTATTTATTCAGTTTTTGACCTAGACAAGCAACTTTATGTCTTTAATCGTACTAAATATTCTTGTCGTAATCTCAATCCCTTCTTTTCCTAGCAATCCAGATTCACATTCATCTCAGATTCATTTAAGTCAAGTCACTTGAAGCAATCTTCTACTCAGGATTCTCCCAGTTTATACATTCCCCCCCATCGTAGATTGCATTCTTCTAACCCTTCACCTCTCTGGTATCAGGTTTCCCCACAGACTCCCTCTGTCTCCCCTCCAAATCAAGTTGATAAGGTTCTTATTATTAGCAACCATGATAGCAAAGAATGTAGGCAGGAATGTTAGGAGGTCAGTCTGTTTGCCAATTGGAATGGTCCTAAAGAAGAGTTGCATAATCTAATCGAATGGCTAAAGGATTATTGTGGCTACCAGGTAAGTATTTTTCACTATACGGATAGATTGGCTTTTATTCATTGTTGTGAGGAAGATGTGAACACAGGTTTTCTTGCTGACTCCGAGTATTTTTTTAATGTTCATGCTATTAATTTTTTTGATTGGATTCCTAATTGTAATGAAGATAATTTAAATTTTCTTATTCCAACATGGTTTTCCATTAACCCTATTCCTCTAAAATTAAACCAAATAGGTATCATTAAAAGGATAGGTCAATCTATGGGAGAATCAATCGGATTAGATGCCTTCTTTGAGAGATGTAATAACATTAAACTCCTAATTAATAAAGTGAAATTGGATTCACTCAAAATCATCATGAATAGATCTACATATAATTTGAACATCCACAGATATGAGGGTAATATCACAGAGATTATCAAACTTGATGATGAGCAGAAGTTTTCCTTCAGTATATTACAAAAGACATCAAATTTTGATAGATCCCATTCCATTATCAGAATGAGGCATCAAAGCATGTTGCAAGAGGAACATGAAGCTAAGGAAGCTCACTTAAAGAGCATTATAGTTCCAGCAGGTGAATCAAGGGATGAAGAGCTAAATATTGAAAGAGCAGAGAAAGAGTTTGATCCTACATTTCAAAGGATTGAAAATCAGCAAAGCATTATTACAGAAAGTCATGATAATAACATAGGAGGTCTCCAAATGGATAGGATCAACAATACAAACAAGAGTGTAGAAAGGTGGCATCCTCCAGAACTGAAGAAGTTGGACAGTTTGGAAAAGTGCCCCAATTCATATAGGAGGACCTTGGTACAGAGTAGTGGTGGTCAGAGCAAAAAATATAAGAGGAAAGAAAAGAATATCAAAAGAAGTAAAGTTGCAACTAAGGAAGACAGTGATCAGAAGAAACCCTTAAACACCAATATGGTAGGCTGTAAGTGTGCAACCTCTCCACTTAAAAATATTGAAGATATGAAACAATCTCTCTTATTTGGAGAAGTACCTGCGAGTGAAAAAAGTATTTTTACCAAATCTTTTATGCAGATTCAACAATAGCAAACTGAAGAGTCGCCTCGGTTGAACTCAACAATAGATAACAAGATTCCGAAGCAGCTTTACAAATTTTGGCAGACTCCCTCCCCTAAGAAAGAGCATTCTGAAGATAAGACCAAAATTTGCATACCAGAAACAAACAGGGCTGATGATATTCCAGTAAAAGTTTTTCAAGATTTCTTAAATAAGAATTTGGAAGAAAAAGAGGACTTTGAAGTAGAATTTTTTACAGAGGAGGAAAAGGGAAACATAGAAAGGCTTTCAGAAGAGTTGATCTAGGTATTTGACTTCGATAATGAAGATAAAAGAAGTCTATCTCAAAAAGAAGATCTTTTAAGACAAGTATTATAGCTGGGAGGGGATAAATATACATTTGAAGATCTCAGAAGGGACCTCATATCATTTGAAGAAGAAAATAAGTCAAGCATAGATAATATGACAACAAGTAGGAAACATGAGGTTGAGGACAATAACATCATAGAATACCCAAATATGATAGATAAGATAATACAAGAATTGAGTGACGAAGAAGATAAGGTCAAAAGGAATGATCCATATAATACAGTTAAAAGTGCAAATGAGAACTTGGAACAGTTGGGTATAATAAAAAATCTAGAAGGGATGAAGTCCCCTAAATGTGGCAAGTTGAAATCTAGGAGAGGAAGAAAATCACTCAAGGAACTCAAAGAAGCAGAGGGTATGGCCCATGAGCAGCAAAAAATCAGCCAGCTTTTTAACAGTGGGAAGGGAAAGAGCCTTCCCAAGGACTCATGAAGATCACAATGTGGAATGCTAGGGGATTAAATGCCCCTAGCAAAAAAAGAATATTAAAACAAAACATTAAACAATTTGAATCTGCAATGATAATAATTCAGGAAACCAAACTAAATAAGAAAGAAGGAACCAAATTAGGAAATTCACTAGGTAATTGGAGCTCTTTCTTCCACAAATCTGCAGGTGCATTCAGAGGATTAGGTGTTATCTGGGACCACAAGAAATTTACTTTAGATTTATTAAGCTCTAATAATTACTGGATTAGTGGTTTAGTTAAAAGTTTGAAATCAAAACTCAAATTTATTCTTATCAACATTTATGGTCCAACTAGTAATATAGAGAAAAGATCAATATGGGAAGATATTAGCCAGCTTTTGAATAATTATCAGAACAGTTTTATTGTATTAGGAGGAGACTTTAATACTATTTTAAACATAAATGAAAAAACAAGGGGCTCTCAACAGATTCCTCAATCTACTAAAGATTTCAAAAAATGATGTGAGAGTCTTAATTTAATTGATATTATGTGTAATAATAGGAACTTTACTTGGAACAATAAATGTAAGGATTTTGCATACATTGTCGAAAAACTAGATCGATTTTTAATCAAAGGAGACTTCGATTTTGATAATCTCACTCTCCAGTCCTCGATTCTCCTTATTGTAGGCTCTAATCATTTTCCCGTTAGTATGGATATTTCTGAGCCTCAAAAACTGGTCAGAAATTCATTTAAATGTGAAAAAATGTGGTTTCTAGACCCCAACTTTTAAAATCACATCAAAGACTAGTGGTCTCTAAGTAAGTTTGAAGGCTCTAAAATGTTTATTTTTGTCTCCAAAATGAAACTACTTAAAGAAAAGATTCTGAGATGGAACAAAGAACACTTCAATAACATATTTAAAGAAAAATTGGATGTAGAAAACAAACTAGAGTTAAATTAAGAAATTATTAAGTATGGTATGAACAATGATAGTTATATGTTAGAAAAAGAACTGCTTGCTAAACAAGAAGATTTATTATCTAAAGAAGAAATATTTTGGAAACAGAGATCATGAGAAAGATGGTTAATGGAGGGAGATCGAAACATGAAATATTTTCATAACTCTGCTCTTTATAATAGGGCTAAAAGTAAAATAACAAGTATTAGAAACCAAATGGGTATCTTGACTAATAATCTAAAAGAAATAGCACATATATTTGTGGAACACTTTTAGAAAAATTTAAACAATTTTGACGGATCCAATAGAATAGCCCAAGCTTCTATGCTCAAAGTAATCTAGTCACAATAGAGGACAATAAAGCTCTTAATAAACCAATTTCGTTAGAAGAAATCAGATCGATGGTCTTCAACATGAACTTAGACAAGTGACCAGGTCCAAATGGATTTCAAGCATTTTTCTATCAAAAATGCTGGGATATCACAGGGATAGATCTTTGGAAAGCAATTAAAGCGTCACGAAAGGGAGGATATATATTATCCAAGATTAATTATTCTTTTTTCACTTTGATTCCTAAAAAGTCAGAGCTTGTATATCGAGGAGATTTTAGGCCCATTGCGCTATGTAATACCATTTATAATTATTTTTCTAAATTATTAGCGAATCATCTTAAATTAATTCTTCCTAAGATTATCTCTGAGGAACAGATAGGTTTTGTTCTAGGTAGATCTATCTTAGATGGCATTCTCGCCATTCAAGAAACGATTCATTCGGCCCACAAGAATAAAGAGGCTTGTATGAACCTATGAAGCTTGATATCCAAAAAGCCTATGATATGGTGGACTGGCATTTTCTCTATAAAACATTAGAAGCATTTGGGTTTTCTCGCCAATGGATTAACCTTATCTATAAATGTATTTCTTCTACCAAGATTTTGGTCCTCATTAATGGATCTCCTAAGGGTTTTTTTGGGATCTCCAAGGGTATAAGGCAAGGAGACCCCTTGTCTTCATTTTTATACATCATCATGGCGGAAGCCTTAGGGAGAGCTCTAACCGAGGCTTATTACAATAAGGATATTAAAGGCATTACTATCACCAACAATGTCCCCAATATTACACATCAATAGTATGTAGATGATACGATTTTGCCACGCAAAAGTTCTAAGATAGAGGCTACTAATTTGAGATCCATCTTTGAGCAATATATGGAAGCTTCTAGTTAGATAGTGAATGACTCTAAATCCAAGATTTATTTTTTGAATACGGACCCCATGTTGGAAGACTAGATTTGTCATATTATAGGCTTTAATAAAGGTACTTTTCCTTGTAAGTATCTTGGTATTGAGCTAGAAAAGGGTGTGAAATATGGTAAGGTTTGGGATAATATCTTGGAAAAGATGGAAGCTAGGATTTGTTGTTGGAAAGATAAATGGCTTACGAAAGCTGAAAAGAGCGTAAAGATAAGTTCGGTTTTATCGACCATCCCTATATATCCACTCCCCAAGTTTCTTCACCACAAGCTGGATGCTAAACTTAGAAATTTCCTTTGGAATAATTGTGAAGAATCTAAAAAACTAGCCCTCGTTAAACGGGACAACATTTGTAGACCTAAGGTGTGCGGAGGGTTAGGTATTAAAAATCTTCAATGACAGAATGAAGCCCTAGGGGCCAAATTAATATGGCATCTTTACTTAGAAAGAGAGTAGAAATGGGCCAAGATAATGTATAATAAGTACTTGGATGCGAGAGATCTTGCTTCAATTTTTAGGATGAAGATCCTTCCTAAAGGTTCAAAGAGTTGGAACTTCATGACTAAGTGTCAAGATCTCGTTTGCAAATTTTTGACCTGGGATGTTGGCAAGGGTGATGATGCCCTTTTTTAGGAAGATTCTTGGGATGGGCTCCCTCCATTAGACAATAAGCTCCGTACAGGGTCCCTTAAAGATAAATTAACTAGTTAGTGGGGCAGGAAAATTAGTGATTACAAGACTAAGATTTCCTTGGGAGATCATTCCTATTGGATCTGGAAACTGCCAGAAGAGGTAGAATTGGATTTGGCGAAAATCAAGGTTTACAATAATATCATCCGAGATAGGAAAATCAAATAGCTTGATAGGAATGATAAGCTCATCTGGGTTGTCACAAATGATGGGAAGTATATTGTGAAATATGGCTACAAAGTGTTGATAAAGTCTAAAAGATGGGAGGATGTGGAAATCCCACTTAATCTTCATTGGGACATGACCTGTTTACTGAAGGCAAGCTTCTTTTTATGGCTTGCATTTCAAAACAAGATTTTGACGACAGACAGACTCAGTAAACTAGGTAATATAGGTCCCTCGAGATGTGTCCTTTGCAAATAGGACAACAAAAATGTTGATCACCTTCTTTATAGCTGCCCATTCTCTCGAGTTTGTTGGGAGTGGCTCACTCAGAAGCTAGGATGGTATGCTCCTTATCTGAAATCGCTTAATGATTTTCTCAGGGGTTGGCCTATGCACCAACGCAAGGGCATCTATTACAAACTTTGGTGTATCTGTCCTTCCATCCTTGTGTGGGAATTATGGAAAGAAAGGAACAAAAGGATATTTAGTGATTCTGAGGTGAAATTAGAAGATTTAATTCTCAAAATAGAAGCTAGCATCGTTGAGACAGTTAATGCTTAAATTAGAAAGACCAGAATGGAAGAAGGTTCCTTCTTCTTTTGGGATAGTCAAATAAAAAAGGCATGGCCTAATTTGATCAATCCTCCTATTGTTTATTTTAGAAAGAAAAAGGAGGCTAGGAAAAATTGTAAATGGATCCCCTCGCTGATGGGATGGGCAAAGCTTAACTTCGATGGATCTGCAAGAGGAAATCCAGGGTCGGTTGGTATTGGTTACATCATCAACAACGATACAAGTCAATGGATTGCTACAAAAGCAATGTCAATTAGCCCTACCTCTAATAACTTGGTAGAATTCAAAGCTTTAGAAGAAGGGTTAAAACTTCACCTTCTTTTAGGTTTAACTAACATCATCATTGAAGGTGATTCACAAATTATTTTAAATGCAATTAGAAATAGAGGTATGCCAAACTGGGTTCTAAACTCTAAACTAGAAGAAGTTATTAGCCTTATAGATAGGTTTGAGGATACCAGGATCTATCATATTTATCGAGAAGGAAATCAAAAGGCAGATCGTCTGACTAATATGGGTGCGGATGGTGTCAATTTGTTGGAATTCAGAAAGAGTCTATGACCTCCTTGTTATCTTTCTCTTAGTCTTTTCTCCATTTTTGATTAATTTATCTCTTGGTATCTATTTAGATTAACTTAGGTTAGATAGACTTGACCATCATAATATTAGGAGAGTGTACTCGAGGTTTTCAGTTATTTATAATATATTTCATATCATAGATCATCGAGTAAGCTATAGTATTTAGGTGATCTCTAGTTTATTACATACATACTTAGTATATTGGGTTCCTACGGGGCGCCTTTTAGGCTTCCAGTTAGACTTTGTTAGAGTTTGATAGGATTTCCCCAGTCATCTATTCTTCGTGTTCCTAGTGATCCAATCATCATTATATGGCTATAGTATGTCCTTGTCTTCATTATGTTGTGACGTCAAGTTCCACTGAAACTTCTAGACATCCAAAGTGTTTCCAGAGGCTTCGTATTGTGTTTCGATTTGTTTGAGTAGTAGGTCTCTGTCATCAGGTTATCCCTCATAAAAGAGGGACACGAACATTAGTGTTTTCCACACCTCAAAGGTACGCATGATGGCATTCAGAGGCAATATCAAGCTTGAAAGGTGGAGTCGTATCCTTAGGGTAGTAGATGGTATGACTCGTATTGTAGTGAGCAAAGCTATCGGGGAAGGAGTCTTCAAGTACAAGCACACCTAGAGGATGAATAGTGACATTATGGGAACTTTCATTGGCTGCATGGCTAAAGTAGGATTCAACAAGTGGGCTATGGTAAGACTTTGTCTTAACATTTTTGAGCATAATTGAAGCTATTATAGGTTTGGATGAAGATTTGAATGTGCTCCTATCAAAAATGTATATGGACCATCCTCTAGGGAGTCTCATGGTGGCCAATATCCTTAGGAGATCAACCCTAGTTATTAGAGACAGGGTGGCTTTCAATTTGGCCTGGCCCAAGATGGAGTCATGCTTCCATTTTCTTCTAGAATGGAGGAAGATTTTGACATTTGCTGACCAAGGATGGCCTATCAATTATCTCAACCTCTTCAAGGCTTATATACATCCTGGAGTGGGAATGGGCAACTTGGATAAGTTGGATTTTTGTACACCAAATATTAAAAAATCCAATAGGGAGAAGTCCTCTTTCTAATTTCCCCCACACTTTCAGATAGATAATCTTAATGACATGGTGGAAGTTATCATGATCTTTTGGTAAAAGTGAGGCGGTTGAGGAATTGTAGCTTCAGGTTTTTGAGTGTTTGCCCAAGGATGGGCCAAGTAGCTTTTTCGCTTCTATGGCATTTCTATTCTCAGGTTGCTCTTCTTTCTTCTAGTACTCGTCTGGTTAATACTCTTCTAGATTGCCTTCGGCTTGTATAGGGTTTAGGTTTTGCTTGTTTCTTAAGATGGTGCCTCTCGGATAGCTTTCATTTGGGGTGATTTTAGTGCCCTCGAATGTATTTTTATTGGTGTACTCTAGAATTTTTTTTTCTATTAGGATGAATGTTATATAAGACATATTATATGGCATATTTTTAAATTAGATGGGATGTCTGGTTTCATGTATCCTTCATCGATGCTTGTTTTTTTTTTAATGTGAAATGTTCTCTTTAATTTTAAAATGGGCAGTTTGTCATATGGTACTTAGTTGTCTAGTTGTATTTTCATATCTAAGATTTGTATGCATCTCAAATAAGGTGGTTTGACATTTTATCCCTTTCGGACTAGCTTCAATATTAGTTTTTTGGTGCTATATTTTGACTGGCATTCAGATTTGCAGTTTAAGCCCTTTGATGCTGATTATTTCGATTTAATTTCAAGTTTTGTTTCTCCCCTTAAGTAGAAGGGGTAGCTCTTTTTGTCTAATTAGGCAGATGTGTTTTCTACAAGCTATATAGTACTGCATTGACATTCAGTTTCAATAAGGGTAGTTTGAAATCCAATGTGTATAATTCGATGATCATTATTTCCTGGGTTATGGTTTTGCTTCTAGAAGGACACTTAGAGTTCACTTTTCTTTGATTAGAGCTCGATGTATGATTTTTAATCCTAGTTAGCGGAATTATCCTTCTTTTATTCTGATCAAGGGGACTAGTTGTTCAAGATTTAGTCTTATGGCCTTTTAATGGTTTTGGCAGCTATTTTGGGGCTTGCATTCATTTGGTTGTTTAGTCTTCTTTTCTACTTTGGAGTTTTCTAATTCATTAGCTCCCCAATGCCATTGCTAAGCATCCGAGGTGGAGGTCTTGAGTTTAGAGCAGTCAACTGATGATACACTGTAACTTATTCAATTTATGACTTTAGGTTTGATCAATCTGATCGAGATCTGTTTAAAGAGGCTATTGGTTTTATTCTTAGATTTATATTATCTCATTGGTTGTGAACATATTGCATATCTTACTTAATTGGTCTTCTAATATAGATATAGAGTATAATTCTATTTATGTAGACTGGATTGTATGATCTCTGGTGTTCAGGCTATTTGAGTTCTCTTTTGAATTTAATATTTAAGGATCATTGTATTCACATTAAGGTTGGTCCTCTATTTTCTATGCTTTTTTAATAGGGCATGATGGGTTAGGTTTAAGATTTTTGTCAGCCCTATGACAGAGGGTAAGCATTTTGGGTTTGAGGTCTTGAGTCTTGAAATGATGTCTGATACTAAGTAGTATTTTACTCTGTTTATGTAAATATGCCCTGGATACAATGGTGCTCCCTATTTTATTTGGTGGATTGATTCTAATCCGATTTATGTTGTTGTAACTATAAATTATTGGGTATCTTTTATAGGCACTGGTATGAGGTTTTTGATCTTATAAATCATAGTTTTGAATCTGACTCAAATGCTAGGATTCAGGCTTTACTAGGAAGATATCCTACTTTAATAACATCAAAGTTTTAAGGAGCTAGTGAAGCTATGAATATATTTATAATGATTTTGGACTTATTTAAATTTTTGTAGGTATTATTAGAAATATTTGGTTATTTTTCCTGGGTTACCATTAACTTATAAAGAAATTTGTAGTTTTATCACTAACCATGCTGATTGTGAAGTCAAGAAGGAGGGCTGAGAGATTTGCTTGGCAATGGGAGGAGTCTTATGACAATGGCACGACTGGCTCTTATATAATTGGTCACAACTGCTTTCAAGTACTCCTGTCATTTGTATCAATCCATTTTGTAATCTACTCTATTGTAAACATAAAATTTGTTGTATTTTGACTGGGGTATGCCCCTTTATGATGTAATAATAAACAACGATAGTACCGGACTAGACTAGAGGTTTTCTTCTTTGTTCTTTCCTACCAGTGCCCATTTGAACAAAGTAACGCTGCTGTAAATTTTTATCTGAATTAATAAATTAATCAAGGCCTTGGTCATTTATTGATAAAAATAAATAAATTAAATATGAAATATATCATAATAATTTTTCATTAAATTAAATCATTAATTTGATCTTTTAATTTGACTTAATTAATAGAAAAATCACCAAAGACCTATAAGACAAAATATAAAAACCCATCATAAAATACCACATACAAGATCAAACTCAAGGGTTATAATCACAAATTTACGTCATACAATAAATTTGGAAGAGTAATCATCACAGATACTTGTCCTAATTTTCTAGGATAAATGGGTTTAAAGGTTAAGATTTGGACTCAAGAATTTATCTCCCCTCTTTCACCATTGAGATATTGCAATAGGGTACGCTCATCCTAGCAATTTAGGGAAGTTGATACTCAGTACCTGTAATCTACATAAAATTCATGCATGTACAAACACATATATTCCAAACTAAACAGGCGGTGGCAGGAAGTGGTGCATCGTGTAGATCCTGACTAGTAGGTGACTACAACTCCCTTCCTTAACCACATCAAAAACGTCATATATAAAGAAAACATACATGCACACCATACACATGCAATATGGGGTAAGTATCCATAAGAAAACACGTATAATAATCCATCTAACTAATTATCATCAAATAACTGAAATCACTGTAATAATCATCATTAAGGCATAATCATGCATACATGAAGTAGTTAGTACCAAGTAGTCTCATCATAAAATCAACCAAGTGTGAAACAATATCTGATAATCTGAAAGATAATGCTACTAATCATCAAGTATAAACTGGCATAAAAGAGTTCGACAATAATAAAAAAATGTAAACTAGGGGCAGGCACTACATACTATAATTGCATACTCTATGCACTCTAACACCCTACTTACCATTTTTAAAGGAGCTCCAAAAATGATAACACTTCTACCGATAAAAAATCAATATTCTTTAGGTTTTTTGGTTGGAAATCAAAACATTTGTGTTCCACTATTGAGACATTTGTGCATGACTACTTCAACATTTGTCCACAAGTGCAAACAATTTTGAGTGTACAATTAGCAGTGCATTGCATCAAATGACACTTTGAAATAGCCCTTTTTTCACCCTTCAACACTTGACAATCTCCACAAGTAATTTTGTTAAAACTTAAAAGCCAATAAATATTGTTTAATATGTTAATTTGCATATAAAAATAACAAAAAATTCTTACAAATCCAACACACAATTTACTCTACAAATACACAAAATCAAAATATGCAAATGCTAGAACTCTTCCCCTATAAACTCTTAGGGCCCATTTGGTAGGTGGAATTGGAATAGTCTATTCCTATTCCAGTTTTGTCTTTTTCATATTTGATGAAAATTTCAAATCTGCCTCAACCTCAGCATCAAACCTACCATCATTACTACATCCTTCACTAAAACTTAACTTCAACATATTCTCCAGTGACCTAATTGGTTGTGCATTGAACATTCTTGTCAACAAATCCAACATTTTCATATAAAGAAAGGGGGTATTCTCTTGTGCTTGTTGTCTTGTGTGGCTATCAATATTGTCACCATATGTGTAGAGGTGAATGTTGTGACATGCGTGTCTAAAAAAGATAGAGAAGATTTCCCACAATAGAGAAACCCTGTTGAACATCACGTGCTCGTATTACAACCAATTAATGAAGGTAGACTCCTAACATACAAGTCACCCACGATAGTGAATATGTCAACTTTGCTTGGCTCCATCCTCTTACACACAGGTGAGGTGCACTCCATGCTGGAGCCTCACCCGTAGGTTCACCCCACCTCTACCATCGTTCATTAAACAAGCACAAAACTCATTCATTACAAAGGGAATTCCATAGGGGATAGTTTGCATGCTCTGCCAGGCAAAGGCCAATGTTATCCTAGCACAACTAAACAAGATAACACCAATGCACAATTCGAAACACAGAGTTCAGTGGCAACCTGTGGGAGGAAGAGACCAAGGAGTCCATGATATGGATCAACTCAAAGCCTGCCCACTCTGTTGTCTACATTTCATTCAAAAGACCTAAGAAAATGCCAAGATCCTTGAAAAACCCAAGTGTGTCCAGTGTCTTCTAATTGTATTGTAAAATTAGTTTTGTCAAACCAAACAAATTTAGAATAGCAAATACAAAATTAATTTTGTTGCACCAAATGAGTTTGGAATAACAACTACAAGAATATCAAATCCAAAATAATATATGCCTATTCCTATTTCCTCTTCCTATGACCAAATGGAACCTTTAGGGTTCGTTTGGTTGCTGGAATACAACCAGAATAGGAATAGGAAATTAGAATATGATTTGTATTCTTTGTTTGGTGCGTGGAATAGGAATAGAGAATAGGAATACGTATTCTCATTTGAGCCCCAAAATGAGCTTTTGTCCATTCCAAAAAATACTTGTAATTGGAATTGCTATTCTTACATTCATTTTAACTTTCTCAAATTTGATTAAATTTTCAAATCCGCTTTGACCTGGGGTGAGCGCTGGAACTTTGTCTTCAATATTTTAAAATATTTCAGCAATTTTCCAATGGCACCGGTTGCATCTTCAAAAATATTTTCAAATGGCATCGATTGCAAGTTAACCCTATTCCAATTTAAGCTTGCATAACCAAACAAGGGATGAACAAGATTGGATTGCATTTTTCAATTCCTATTCTTCATTCTCCATTCTCATTCAAATTTTCTATTCTAATTTTCAATTCCTAAGCTTGCAACCAAACGGACCCTTAGAATCGAATAGACATACATTTGTAACCTCCATATGCTGCCATTCTAGAACTTAGTCGATTCATTAATTGATTGCTTACGATTAAAATTTGTTTAATTAGCCTAGATGTAAGTAACGGAGTTTTATTCCCCTACCAAAATAAAGTGTAGGTGGCCAAAGTAGAAGGTCCTCTTGTCAAATTCTATGAAATAAAAACAATTCCTTATTTTGCCAAAGAGTCGTATATGCTTTTCAAAAGAAGGAAAGCCTGTAGAGTCTGTTGTGTACTAGTAAATGCGCCAGGGCAACAGGGACTGTCGGCTTATCTCCGTTCTGCTTTTTTCTGCCACGAGCTTTCGGTATATTTCAAAATCTGCACAGGAAGGACACAAAAGGAGAAGTATCACAGGCAGGAGAAAGTGAAGAAAAACGAGGGTTACTGATCAGGAAAATTTATGCTCACAGTGCACAAGGAAGAAAGATCAAGGTTTTCAAGTTTTTCAATTGAATTTAATCATAGGATAGAAGGATGAAAAGAAAGCAAGGGTTTACAGTTTGAAAGAAAACGAGGGTTACAGATAGAATACAGGAAAAATTGTGTTCACATTCCACAAGGGAGGAAAATGAGGGCTTTTGTGTTTTTCAATTTGATTTAAGTGAAAACCCACAGGGCAGGAGGAAGAGCGGAAATCAAGGGTTACATTGGGATAGAAAAAACGAGGGTTGGAGTGCAAAATACAGGGAAAAATTGCTTTTAAAGTGCACGAGGGATAAAGATCAGAGTTTTGCCGGTGATTTTGATGGGGTGTACGCAGTCTAAAATCGACAATGAGGAATCCGTGTTCAGGTGCAAGCAGCGGAAGCAGAACATGAAAGAAGCGGTTACCGCGCGCAACGCCTTTGCCGCTGCGCATTCGGCTTACATAACACTGCTGAAGAACACTGGAGCGGCGTTGAATGATTACGGGCAGGGTGAAACGAATGATACAAGAGTACAGGGGATGATGGGGATCCCTGCGCATCCTCAGATACTCGACCCGCTGTTGGTTCCGCCGCCGCTTCCGTTTCCCGAGCCTTCAAGGTTTCTGGATCAGGGGTCGCCAATTAAGAGGTCGATGAGCCTGCCGCCCATTGCTCTGCAGGAGCAACAGGCGGCGGCGGCAGCGGCGGCTAAGATGAATGATAGTCCTCCGCGGAAGTCTACCATTAGGGAAGATGATGACACAGAGGAGGAGGTTGAGAGGGAGGAGATCCCTGTGGAAACTGCAGCCGCTCGCGCACCTCCTCCTCCGCCAAGGGAGTCCAATGTCCCACTGCCTCCTCACCCGCGATGGGATTTCTTTGGTATGTTCGATTTCGATACAACTCATAATCAGGCCATGCCCGAGGAGGTGGAGACGGGGGAAGATGCAATGCATTCTAAATCGGAGATCAAGCAGATCAGTGAGGACGAGGCTGCTGTGGATGGCTATGTGGAGGATGATGAGCATAAGGACGATGACACAGGTATTTTGTATATATTAAGGATTACCTTAACCTTTACCGGTTTGCTATTTTTTTAATTGGAAGATTTTTTCTATATTAGGCGTCGTTTATTGTAACATACATAGGGAAAGAGCGAGAGGGAGAGGGGTTTTAGTCCTCTAAAACTAGTCAATTGGTTAAATGGGATGAGGTCGAGATAAATCTCATCAATATCTGGTGCACCGGTACCAAGTCTAGACAAAATGATAACTCTAATTTAAAAAAAAAGAAGATGGAATGAACAAAGGTATAAATTTTATTGAATAATTGTAATTTCAAGGACTACTGATCTTATTTGGCTTTTTTTTTTCACTGTGTCACATTGTTTTGGTCTCGGTGTCAATCTCAGTCTTATCTTGCGAGGTGCAGGATCTTTGTATTAAGTAAATAGTGGTTCATGTTCAGGTTTTTGTGAGCCATACAACTTTACTTGTGGACTTAAGACCTACTTGAGAAGTTTCTAGATTTTTTTGATCTGCCGATTAATAAATCTCACACGGGTAAAAAGTAAAACTATTGGATCACATACTCGTAAATCATATTGGACATTTGATGTTTACATAATCCTTTGCAATCGAGACAAAGCTTTGGACATTTGTTTTTTCCCTTCAGAATTCTTCGGTAATGTTAAATTTGTTACTGGTAGTAAACCTTTTTAGTTTTTACAGATTCGACTCTTCCACATTCCTTTGTGAGGGAGATAAAGTTGGCTTCCCCTCGTTAAAGTTAGTTCCCTAATCTTCCTATTAATAATTGATTCTTGGTGAGATTTGCGTCTTCTACACAGCGTCACTTTGTGGATGAAAGACTACAGGAAAAGTTTTTTATTTATTTTTTTGATTTGCCAATCAATAAGTCTTCCACAGGGATATATTTTTTTGGATTATTTGCTCATAAAGCATAACAGGGACAAGATTATTTAAAATTAATCAAGTCTTCCTATGAATAATAAGAACTCAAATTTTTTTCCTTGGATCTAGTGAACAAAAGTTGTTTAGATTCATTCAGTTTCCTATAAATATGTGTGTATCACTATTAGTCTAATAGTTTCTCCTTAGAATTAGATATCTGGAGCTGAAATATTCCTTACAGAATCTTGCCCAAAAGTTTTCACTTTCTCTTCAGAAGAATTTGATCAAACAGTTTCAGTTTTGTCAACGATTGATAATATTCTAAGTTGTTGGTTTAGGCTCAGGTTCAAATTTCGTTCAAATTTTTTTTTGGGGTGGGTTCAAATTTGTTTTGTGTTTGTCTGTGTCTGTGCAAAAACTTATGTTTGTTTTTACTATATACATAGCAGCGCTTAAATTCATACACCACTATGCTAATATTAAAGCAATATGGCAAACTACGCCACCGTATATATTAATGTTTGTAATGTCCTCTGTTGGGACTTTACTTAATTTCTCTTAATTTTGATTAGGGTTTGGATTGTAATGTCCATTATATGATTAGTTATTCATCTTATTTGATTTAAGCTATTTGCTCAAATAATTATCATCCTTATGTACCTTATTTCTATTTGGACATAATGAAAGGAGTAAATGTTATCCCAGTTGCCTAGATACCACTATCAGTAGATTCCCTTGAAGTTTACAGGTCTACGTCAGTATCATGAATGCTTACGGAACGCTAACCCCTACCCTATCTTGGGACAAAGATGCATTGCTTGGATTTATACAAGCCCCTCCGTGGTGACATTACTAGCTTCCTTGCTTAAGCTATGTGGTGAAAGGACAGAATATATAGATGCATTTGTATATGTAGGAACATATATACTAATTATGAGTTTATAATTCTAATTAATGAATTTATATTATAATTATAAGCTTGTTATTATATATATATATATATGATAATATGATGACCTCGCATCCTTAATATATTAATAAAGTTCTATAATTTAATATCTAATTCAGCTTCTTTTAATCTGTCATATTACGCTTTTCTTTACTGAAGAGTATTCTCCATATTTTATAGTATTCTCTCCTCCTTTCTTATCTCTTATTTCTTTCTGTTTCATTATAATGATACCCTTATCTTATTCTTGTAAAAAATAACATTTATATTTTTATAATCTTCATTCTTATGTTTCTTTCCGATTGGATTATGTATTGTTTCTCATTATTATCATCAGTTTTTGATGATGTCTGACTGTATATTTGGTATAGACTTGCAGAATTATATATATCTGTTCTGTTCTGCATCTCCTGTTTTATATATATTATATCACAAATCTATTTATCATTATTACATATTCACGGTTATGTATTTGATATTTTTAGATTTAATCATTAATATAACCTTGTGCATTATCCATTTGGCAGTAACAAGATTATATGTTGTACTTGTTATGTATCTGGATTACACATCACATCTCCTCAAGAGATTGAATTGTGAACTGTATTATATACATTGATTGCAGCCTTTCCTATTCCTTATGATGCCTTGAGTATAACTATAAATACATACCCTCGGGATCGAAGAGTTGCCTTACATGAGACATGTCTCATGGAGTTTGTGACCTTATAAACTAAACAATATACTAATCTTATTCTATTAGTTATCTTGAAAATATTTGATTATCCCTCACTCTCTTATAAGTAATATCACTGCTAAGTAATAATATAATCATCACACTTCTTGATTCCATAATCATACTTATACGTGAGTGTTGCTGAAACTTTTCACAAGTGATTTACACCAATATTTTTTAGTCACGTAGTATATATTCCCTAACAGTGATCAAATATAGTCAATTTGCTTTCCCTCTAGTTAGGGTCGCTGACTTATACTTGTATTATATTTGGTAGTATTTATCAGTGTTTGCATATTATTTTCTGCCTTCTAAATGCTTCATCAGTAGACGGTTGCCATCATCTCTTCATAACCAACATATTGCTTGCGCAAAATAATTGTAGATGTATTATGTGAAAGAGATATAAATCAAACATTTCTAACACCTTTAGTGATGCAATATATCGTGTTTGTTTGGTCTATGTTAATCACTGAAGACTCCACGTAGTCCTCATGGACATCCTTAATATAATTTGAAATCAAATAACATGAATAATTTTCTACGATATTAGTTAGTTGTATCCGATCAACTGTTATAAGTAATGTCATATATTATTATTCCTTACTCGATATTTCTTGATTCGACCCACACACAATACCATTGGAGTTCTCATCGATGATACTTATCAATGTTGCCATTAACTTAAATTAGCTTGTAATTAAATTATACATTGTTTTACTTATTATTTATCTTTTTATTGATTAATTAATAATAATTTATTTATATCATTAATATTAATATTGATTGTTTACATCATCATGATCATATAACATTCTTTAATGATATAATATATTTAATAAGAATAATTTGCTTATATATATATATATCAAGAATTTAATTATATATTTAAAGCATGCGTATAATATGGAACAATTCATGTATGCATTAAAAATGCATTTCCTATTATATATATATATATATATATGTATGTATGTATTAATCGTGGTTCATGATAATGTTTTAGTCCAAATGATATAATAAAATGCTAAAATATACCACCATATCAATGTTCCAATTCAAAAATAGTAATGTTAACATTAATAATCAACCATCATTGATCAAATATTATAAAAAATCATCATTATTTGGCTGTTGCAAATTAAATACAATGAACGGTAGAAACAATGTTGTGGTTGATACACTATCTCAAAGGCCTCACTTGTGTGCCATATTGGCAATAGCTATAGAATGGAAAACTTCCCTAATGAGTGAATATGCTATGGATTAGTTCCCAAGTTACTTAATGGAAGGGAGGCTGTAAGATGAGAAGTACCGAGTCATTAATGACCTCATTATTTACAATGACGTGACTACAATACTTCAAGACCTATAGGCAAATAAGAGAAAGGTTCACATGAAGGTACTAAAAAGGGAAATCTTAAAATATGCAGATGTGTGTATCGTATGCCAAAGGAATAAAAAACACACATACCCAACAAGTTTAGTTCAGCGCCTACCCATACTTGACCAGAAATGAGAAAGCATCTTCATGAATTTTATCATGGGACTACCTAAAGTACAAGGTAAAAATTGCATTTATGTGGTGGTTGAGAATTTAACCAAGTTTGCACACTTCGTTGTCATATCAATTGACTATAAAGCCCCTCAAGTAGCCAAGGTATTCTTCAAGGAGGTCTTCAAACTCTATGGTCTCCCTCAAAACAATGTTAGTGATCGCAATAGCAAATTCCTTAGCTTGTTTTGGTGAGATTTGTTCAGATTAGCAAGAACAAAATAAAACCCCAACAAGAGTTATCACCCTTAAACAGATGGGAAAACACAAATTGTCAACAAGTGGCTAGAAGGGTATTTAAGAATTTATGTTACATGGCAAGAAGGAGGTTGGGTGAAATGGCTATATTTGGGAGAGTATTATTATAGTGCTATCCACCATATGCCAATAAGCATGAGCCTATTTTGAGCCCTATATGGATATGATACAACACGCTTTGGAGATTTGATTCGAGTAGAAAGTCCTATATTGGGAGCTAGAGATTTCATACAACATAATACAGACATCATGAATTCACTTAAAGACAGTCTACATCAAGCACATAATCTACAAAGGCTATATGTCGATAGGAAAAGAATTGAACGCAAATCTGAAGTTGGAGACATGGTCTTTTTGTAGTTCTAACCATATAAATAATCATTCTTCAAAGTTAGTGAAGTTGAATAATTGAAGCCTTGATTTTACGGGAAGTGGCGTATAAATTGAAACTACCCATCACTAGTAGAATTCATAATGTCTTTCATGCATTACGCCTCAAAAAGATGTTAGGCCAACATATCACCCCATGTCTAGAGTTACTACCACTAGATGAGGAAGGCAAACTGATTTTAGGACGAAAAACTATCTTGAACGTGCGATGGAAAATATTAAGAAACAAGGCTATTGAAGAATACCTAGTCAAATGGAATGGGTCTACCAATGGAGGATGCTACATGGGAAGGACCCAAAATATTTGATTACCCAAATTTGAGATTTCTCGAGGGCAAGCAATCTTGGGAAGGGTGGTTTGTCATATACCTTCATAAGGGTTGACATTAACCGTAATTTTGTATTTGGAATAATTTTAAAAATTATCCATTGTATAATATTAAAATAAATTAAAAATATTTGCCTAGTTTATTAATTAATACTTATTAATATATTTTTTCTGAGTAATAAGGGTTATTTTTATTAATGGTTGAAGGAATTACAAAGTGCCACTTGGCAGAAACCATACAAAGATAAACCTAGTAAAATCCCAACCCCAGCATTACAACCCACAGATATATTCCGAACCAAAAATCGATCACAAAACCAATAATAACTTAAACTTTGCCTTGAGCTTTAGTATGTGAACAAAGAGTCATATCAAAGGAAGCACCCTTTGACTGCCTTTCTTTTTTACTCTTCACAGTAAACCATCCGACCTCCACACTAACAGCATCAACCTCCTAGCCAACAAATTTTTTCTCAATGAAATACTCTTGATTCTGTGTCTCTGAAAAACAACATGTTGAGCATCAACATGCCTAGTTCTATTGTTCTCAAAGTCTTGGGAACTGATATTCTTGTGTTTTTCAATTAGAGTAAAATCTCTCTAATTTGTTTCTCTCTTCCATAGATTTACTTATATTTCTAATGGTTACTCTTCTTCTATGTTCTCTTATTCTCTCTCTGTTCATCATGGAAACTTTTTAGTTCTCTCTATTCGTTCGTTATAGAAACATTCTTGTGTATAATTGTATATAGAGATCATTTATGATCTCTATTTAATAACGCATTCATTATTTTACCATGATATGGTATTAGAGCAAATACTTGGAACTTTTTTTGAATAAAAATAAGAATTTCGTTTTTGAAATTATCAGCACCTTTTTTTATTTGAAAATAATTTTCAGCCTGGGCTTTAAGTCTGCAAATTGTGCCCTTGTGTTGGTCATTTTAGGTTTTTTTCCTGCCTTTGCAGGGTGTCGAAGTTGCTGTTTTTTGGAGTTATTTCTGCTGCAAATCCCGTCTAGTTTCATGAGATTTTCTGCAACTCCTGGTCATTTTTTTCTGCAAAAAACAATGACTGTTTTCACCTCTTTTATGGTTCTTTACTTATTTGGAGGCCTCTAGGCTTTCTAAAACCCTCTACATTAAACTTGCGTCTAGAGTCTGCTATTTTTCTGCAAATCTGCCATTATTTTGAAGCTTTTTTCAGCCCAGGCCATTTTTGTTTGAAACCCTTATTTTCTGTACGATGTAATGCCCTGCTTGGAGATCCGTGGAACAAAGAAAAATAAAAGCCAATACATTTTTTTTTGAACAAGCATGGTATTAAACAACATCAACATGCAATCAATCATAAGATGCAATGGAAGACTTAACCAACCAATCGAGACAACCAACAAATCTCCAAGCGACACTACTAACCAAAACTACAATGCTATAGAGGTTACAAACACATTTGGATCTGAAAGATCCCGAATTCAAAAAGTCAAACTCTATAGAGTTCAAGAACTTTGTAAAGGGTAGCCGAATCACCTCTCGAAAAGTATCGAACAAGTCAAAAAGTGCATGCTTGTTGCTCGAGCAGGTCTACTCACAATCCTAGGCAACACTATAACCAGGCGATACATTTCAGTGTTTCACTATAACCAGGTGATACATTACTATAGCCGTGTGATACTTTTCTCCATAGCCAAGTGATACTTTACTACAGCCATGCGATACTTTTCATCTAGGTGATACTTTTCACTATAGTTAGGTGATGCTTCTCAGTATGGCCAGGTGACACTTTACTAGTGCCGTACGATATTTCTCACTACTATGGTGTGAAACTTTTTAGGTATCGCAATGCTGAACAAATATTGCCTAAGTTCAAAACCAAAAGGCAAGATAACAAGTTTAGAAGGCAAACAAGGTAAGAAACTCCACACTGGGGAGTGTCAAAACCATTGTAATCAAGGAAATGTCACTCGAAGGCATGAAATAGGAGACACCATGCAACAGGAAGAAGAAACCATTTAACCATCTAATTCATAACAACATATGAAGGGACATGCGGAAAGCAACATCACAATTTACATACACGGTTCATAAATTGAACATCATATGAAGAAAACATAAACAACTAAGCACCAAAACAACCAAAACTCATTCTCTGTTCCTCCCAACTGTAATAGCATCATGAGACCTCAAGGGCCCTAGCCATTCCCCAAGTGTAACATCCCAAACTGCCAACTAGCTAGTCGGAGCTGTTTTGTGAGGGTGTTACTACTACAACGTAATAACAACATAAGAACATGAAGATCTAACATGCTAATCCAACAAAGCATAGATACTCCAACTAAAAGTAAATGAAATCATCTAACCATATGCTAAAACATCATAATAAAGGAATGCATCAAGGAAACTAGCATCATCTAAACATGATATCCAAGCATTTCAATTAAGGCATAACTCGCAAGGAAACATACTCTGGAAACTTGAATATACCAAGTGAACATCAAACATTGGTCTCCACTGGAAATAGACCGTCTTTGTACATCGGTCCCCAACAGTGGTATAGGTAGCTACTCCTCCCAACCATGTGTAACCTGTAGGCCCACTCCCATTGTGTTGATGGAGATAATGATCCAACCATAAACACACATAAAACAAATGTTCATGGCTAACACTCACGCTAGATAGTAAAGAGGACTGAAACCAAGATCACAAGACAATGTAGTTACAATAGGTCCTGGTCAGACACTCTATGGGTCAACTATGTAGGGACTATAGTGGAGAGTAATATGCTTGGTACTCCTAAGCTAGACCTAGTGCAGAAACTCTCTCAAGGTACTCCCTTGGAGGCTATCATCGAATGTCCTTAGAATCAAACTGCAAGACACTCGCCCTCGGATAAATCGTATAGGCACGTACCCAAGGATCAAACCTTATAGGTTATCACATTTTAATTATCTTAGTTTTTTTACTCAGTTTATTTCTTTAGTTATCATTTACTTAGAAACTTCTTAATGCCAACCAATTGGGAAATGGACACCAAGGTTACGAGAGAAGCCCCTCCATTGCCTACCCTACATACCCATGCTCATCACATGATGAGTGCTTGCAAGCAATGCATATTCCCAACCCAACCCTAATGAACATAACTCTATCGGAATCACTTGGGACTTTGGGTCTCACAAGAACTGACAAATCACGCACACGTGTTCTTGTGTGGGCACACCAACTCTACGAAGATCATAATAAACAAGGGCTGGATGAGAACACAAGCATTACAACACTCAATTGAATACAAGATCGAGAGTACGTATGTGGCATGTATCCCAATGCAACATAAAAATGCAATAGTGGTCAAATTAACATCCTACGGATAATCTACATCCACGACCAATACCATGCCAAGAAATCTTGAGAAAATTGAGTGGCATGCAAATCAAGGCGTAAACCTCAAAAACCAAACGTTGACGAAAATCAACTAAAATAAAACACATTCTACCCTTGGGCAAATGAGCCACAAAAATCCAATAAAAATCGGGTTTGAACACCGTATGCAAAAAGACTAGCATAACAGTGCAAAACCCCAAACCCTCATCCTGATAAATAGGGAAACTCTCATACCCAACCAACTGGGTAGAGCTAGCAATCAGAAACGGAGAACACTAGCTCTCAACAAATTGATGTACAACTACCAAAAATGGAAGCAACAACGGAGCTGAAACAGAAAAACAGTAGAGCCCTACTTGATAGCCAAAAGGGCAAAAAACGGGAATTTGAACAACAGAATAAAAATCTTGCTAAAGTTGCTGAAATCCATGGCAATCCAAGGTCTCCCCAAGCTGGATCCAACGAGAGCAATCTCGTGACGATCCCACGCCCATAGCTTCTATAGCGAACAGAACAATAATTCCTCTCGAGGAGGATTTGGAATTTGCTTTGAAATATCCTAAATTTGGAGAGTGAGAAGTGAGGAATAAAATTCCTTTTTGGATATTTATTCACTTTTCGAGTGAATAAAGTATTAGGGTAATTAACCAGGTCACTTAGTTAAACCCTAAATCAACCCAAACAAAAACAAGCTATTCCAAGTAATTAGAATTCAACTATGACAAAGCTGTCGGGAAATAAAATAAAATAAGATAAACCCCAAAATTCCCTTAAACCAAAATCATAGAATTTCCTTAATAACTTTCACGACAAATGCAGACCTCTAAATGCACAGACACGCTCATGGGTCTAATCACATAATGCAAATGAGTCCAAATTTATTAAATCACCGAAGGGTTTAATTTAAACAATTAAATAGGATACGTTGACCATACAGGGACGACATTGGTTAAATATGAACAACTGAATCACTAACTCCATGTGCCACTACTAGGGACATAAATCCTGCACACTAAATAACACGATCAAGTGTAATTGCATATAATAATGTAGCTGAAGTGACAATGCATTAAATCACATTAAATAACCATTTATCAAATTATACTGAAATAATCCATTTACATCATTGACTTTTGCATAAGGCATCACAAAGCAAGAATGTAGTAAATAACCATAGCCCCAAATCCAAGTATCCAGAATCCAATAAGTCCATTGTATAAACATAAACAGATTATATGTTCGAATACAAATAACCAAATATGATCATAAAGCATCCTATCACATCAATGCACATCATCGTGCAAATATGATCAAACTGAACAACATAGCATCTAACATCTATGATATCGACAATCAAAATATGGTATCTGAACATCAGGTCATCTCAAATGTCGTAAGACACGAGTGTCAATGTATCTCTCGAAAACAAAATATAACAAGGTACAAAATGCAAACATGGGAGCCACTACATACGGGATCATTTTTTTTAATAGATTCTTGGTGGGTTTTTCAAGAGCTCAACTGGGTTGTCGTCCATTTTTTCGGGTGCCTCAATTTTTGTGCCTTGATTTTTGAGCCAACAGAACCAGAATCAAACAACATATTCTTTTTGGGTATTTTGAGCTCTCTTTTGGGTACCTCTTCATTCCATCAAATTGCCTTCAAGTTCATGCGCTTTCAGATATTTACGTTTAAAAAAAAAGTGTCATGGCATCTCTCACCAATCTTCTCTTAGAAGGCTGTCAACAATTTAACGGAAATAACTACAACACTTGAAAGCATAGAATGATGGTGATCTTTGAGTACTGTTGCCTTGAGGCACTTGTTTCGGGTACCGAGACTCATCCTACCACACTCGATGCTACCACATACCAATATTGCGGAACATGCAGAGCTCACTGATCAGCTCGAGTTTGCCTTTTATGACTTTTAAGGATTCTCCCGCAATTTTTTTTGTTTTGAAGTTAGATTGACCATTAAGGGAGGGTATTTGAGTAATCTGTTTAATTTAGTTTCTTTTTCTTCCGTATATTTTCTTCTATTTCTAATGGTCATTCTTCTTCTATGAATCCATATTTTCTCTCTGTTCATTATGGAAACTTTCTCTTTCTCTCTCCATAATGGTTCTATTTATCTTTATTTGTTCATTATAGAAACATTCTTGTGTATACTTGTATATATAGATCATTTATGATCTCTGTTTAATAACACATTCATTATTTTGCCATAATATTTTGTTTGTCCTCTAGAGTTCCAGTGTTAGATTTTTGTAGGGGCACCTAAGGTAGTTGAGTTTTGGGCACCTTCTGTGAAATTGACCCTGTGTTCTTTTGAGGTGTTTCCTCCATTGCAGCCTGAGAGAAACTCTTTTGTTTTCCCCCTTTCTTCTCTATCATATAGTGGTGATCAAACACATCTTTCCATTATGAAACATCCTTGTATGACCTCATTTTTTCACATTTCATAGCCATGTGACCAGCCTGGAAACAAATCTTGCACCTAAAAGAAATATCTTTGTAATCCAAAGCCTGTACCCAACAACCTTTCGAAGTTTTTATCTAAAATTCAGCAAGAAGCCCATGTGCAATATCCATTTCTACTAAAATATGTACGTAGGTTGAGTGATACAAGTTTGAGGAATTTTCATCCACCAACAAAAAATTCCCTAGTGAATCACCAATTGCCTCAAGACAAGACTCCATAAATGAGGAGGAAGATTCAGGAGCCTTACCTAGATTGGTATTTTGTCAAAAACTTCTCCCCAACACCACACCTGGTCACAAAGAATCATTTTTCCAGTATTGAATCTTTTCAAAAACTATAATAAAGAAACCCTTGGCAGTGGGATAAAGTTGAACTCATCTTATGAGCATGAGTTCCTAGTTGAAAAATTCCATGTATGCAAGCTTGGTAAAAAGCCCCTAAATATGTCGATCAAATCGCTCCCAAATAAAATTGAAAGATTGTGAATTACCTCCTTGTTGATGGTATCAACCAAATCAATACTAAAATCTTTAGAAGATGTTGGAATTTGTCTATCCACTGATAGGTTCAACCTCTGCAACCCTAGTCTTTTATAGGAAATCTTAATGGTCCGCTTTGTTGCACCACCAACACTAGGGAAATCACCCAAAAGTTGATCCCTCTAGCAGGTGCAAAGCTGTATTGGAGGTCTTCGACTGTTGTCTTGGTGCCATTTCCTGACAAAAACTTGGTGAAGGGTGTTGTGAGGGGAGGATCTCCAACCGACGCATGCCTGCCAACCAACAAATCACCCGATTCTACTAGAGCCTGCGCAACCTTGATTTGTAAGTAAAATGTGGCCAGAGGAGCCACCTGGTTCAAAATGTACTTTATTTTGCCACACACTCTAAATTGCTCTACGCAAAGCTAGGTTAGATGGTTGAGGAAGGATGGGAGGAGGGAGAGAAGGGAGGGACCCTAACCCCAAAAGATTTCTAAACTTCCCTCATAGCCTTTGCTTTCATGTTTTGCTCCCAAAAGGGTTTGTGGTAATCTAGGTGTAACTTGAACCAAAGTTGATATGTAGCACTAGGATCATTAGCTTAACACTATGCCCCACGACTCACCTTAACACCAACTCGGCTAGACACTCGTCCTTAATAGGGTTTGTGGTAATCTAGGTGTGATTGAAATCAAAGTTGATGGGTAGCACCTGGATCATTAGCCTAACACTACGGCTCACAACTTTCCTTCACACCTACTGGGCTAGTTAGTCACCCTTAAAAGAGTTTGTGGTAATCTAGGTGTGACTCAAACCGAAGTTGATGCATAGCATTGAGATCCTTGGCCTAATACTATACCTCACAACTTGCCTTCACACCAACTTAGTTACAAACTTGACCTTTAAAGGGTTTGTTATAATCTATGTGTGTTTCAAATTGGAGTTGATGCGTAGCACTGAGATCATTTGCCTAACACTACGCCTCACGACTTGCCTTCGCATCAACTCAACTACATGCTCGCCCTTAAAAGGGTTTGTCATAATCTAGGTGTGACTCGAACTAGAGTTTATGAGTAGCACCAAGATCATTAGCTTAGTACTACACCTCATGATTCGTCTTCACACCAACTCGGCTACACACTCGCCCATGATGCTTACTAATATTAATTAGCATACCAAATTATTTGATAATTCGATAAATTAATTAATTAGTAAACTATTGATATAACTTGATAGTTCAATATTTTCCAGAATGATAACCATAATCAGTGGTATAACTATCACATGAACTATAGGGTGTTTACTTCAGAATCAATATTGATTACCTTTATTATTAAAGGAATAACACACACAGGAAAGACACAACCATTCGCATACACATTTGTGAGCCAATTATAAAATAGGATGATATGAGAACAAAGGAAGGCATGAAGAGTCGGTTTAAAGGAAATAGCCACCAGTATATTGAACAAATAAATCAGCTTTGATCATCAATAGAGCCAACCACAAATAACTTGGAAGAAGTTGTAAGCACCCAACATAGATAACGATATACAAGGAAATTCCAAGGACTTACAAGCCTAGAATCATAGCCAGATAGCAGAGGTAGGCTATGATGTGACTTAACTATACTCATTAGCTTATATTTCTAAAGTATTTTGGTGCGCATGTCATAAATTTTAGATAATTATCGAACGTCATTTTATGTACACACACATATATGTATATGTCTATATATTTTACGTGTACATGCACTGCATTACTTTTCTTAAGTTTCTACTAATAATTTTATATGCTATATAAAAAGGTCAGGTTTTGTGTATTCTATAGTATATTATAGTCTGTAAAAATAAATAAGTTGAGAAATCTCAGTAGGAGACTACATGCATTCTTCATGTATCATATCAATTCCTCACAAGATAAGTCTTGTGGTAGAATGGGTTGTGTTACATCTTACATTGTGTTACATCATACAAGGGCCAATGATACGTCTTTAATGGAATGAGCCATGCTACATCAGATAAAGGCAAGAAGCATGTGGTGGAATGGGCATGAACTACATCAGACAAGGGCAAGGGAATAGGGCATGCGGCGGAATGAGCATGAACTATATCATACAAGGGCAAGGGAATAGGGCATGTGGTGGAATGAGCATGGACTACATCATGCAAATGTTCTAATTGTAAGGAGACAGTTCATGTGAGTAGAACAAATTAATACTATGAGCAAACTCTTAATTTTGTTCCCCTAGAATTAGCATTATGCATCTATTTAATTATTAGTTTGTAAAGGTTACATGATAGTTATATGCATGTATCTATGTATGTGCACTTGTCTCTATTTGATGTTTGTAGGGCTCACTCCCTAGGCAAAATAGAGGAAATTTTCCAATTGGTAAGACATCTCTCCTAACTTGATGAAGAGTGCACCCCTTTATACCACAAACACATAACATAAATACAGAAACAACAACAATTTGTGCGAACAAAATATGGGCTTATTATCTCCACAAATGTAGAATCACAAAATTTTGAAATACAATATGCAAACCCACATGGGCATCTTTTTTACAATAATCTGTAAGATAGAGCTGTGAACTATCGCCCAAAACTGTCGTAGACAAGCTACATGCCTTTCTTAAATAGGCAATTTTCTACTGCCCGGGAAGGTTCTAGACATTCAATACCTAACCCTTGAGGCTGACCAACACTAAAATTACATACAATGTCGGCCCAAAACAATTGCAAATTTTATTTCAGGGTTTTCAAGTAGCCCAACTTCCGAAGACCATAACTTGCGAACTGTTGAGTCGATTGGCTATTCTAATCCCATTTTGGAATCACCAACTTTTATTCTACAACACTTGACTGGAGCAAGCTCTTGTCAGCCGAGTTTTGACCTTCATCCGGGGCCACTTAGGCCTTCAAAACTGAGCTCAAAGTCTTATGCCAAAAATTTATACCAAAAATCTGTAATAACTTCTCGAAAACTCATGATATGGCAGTGAACTTCAACTGACAAGTTGATATATCCAAGATGAACTTCCACCTCTGAAATCAGAACATTCCGAGCTCGTATGACCGAGTTACTAAATAGCAAGCTTCCACAAATAGCAACTCTGCATTGAGACAACTCTGCTCCTGCATCATAACTCGAACTACTTCAATTACATTATAGGGCATAAACTGGGATAGGTCCTATAAGGGACATTACAATTTTGTTTTTCTCCTTTTGGCACTCTCAGCTGAAAAGTACACAAAATACAAATATCCTTATCATACAAGGGTGCTGCCCCTCTCAAACTCAGAGGAAGGTTGTAGTCTGATTGCAATCTTTCAAACTATTGGTATGGTTGTCATTGCTCCATGGGCAAATTGGGTCAATTTTAAATTTGAATTTGCAGTGACAAATTTGTTTACCATCAAGGGTTAAGGGTTAAGAGAGACACAAAACCACATGAATGAGAGAAAGATGGCCAAAAAATTGGAGCATGTCAAAAATGCAAATGAGACAATGCCAAAGGTGTCTTTTGTAAATAAATTCCTTAAAGCTAAGTTAGAATGTTTGATGCATTCCAGCCGTGAGGTTTGAAATTTGACAAACATTAAATAATGAAAAAAGACATTTAAATTCACTTAGAATTTGCACAATCTAGGATGTTTTTTCAAATTAAATATATTGGAGAACGTATTTTTCAGGGGTTTCTTTCAAGTTGTTGGAGAAGAAACTAATGGAATGTAACCCTTTGTGATATTTTTGTTTTGTGACATTTTTTCCATGGCTTGGAGTATGTAACATCATTCATTTTTCATATTTCAGTAGTGGGTCGAGCTGATTGACAAGTGGACCAAGGTGAATCACGAGTAGATTTAGACAAAAAAAAAAAATCGAACTATATGCTTCAGATCGTAGGACGCTTAATGTGACAAGGCTTTGATATTTAATATTTTCATTATAGTTTTTTGGTTTTATTTCAGTTTTTATATTATTATTTATTTAAAAAACATTGCATATTCATATTTTATGTTTTACACGTCCATTTGTTATTTAATTTTGCTCCTTATTCATTATTTTAAAACTAATATGTTTAAAATATATAAACTTGATTTTTAATTCTAATATATTTATATATTAACATTTAAAATTTAATATCAATACAAATTAGATTAAATTTTTGATTGTATTTTTGGGGTTTACTACCTAGTGTGTAACTGTGTTGTTAAAGTGGTGGTGATTTTGTTGTCCCCACTCAAGTTGAAACCTATGCTGGGCCATTGTGATTGTGGGCTTGTGTCTTAGACATTTGCTGATCCAATGTGCTCAGGCCTCAACTTTGTAATGGGGATGAAGTCCCCCATTTGCGGCCTCACTAGTTCTTAGCTTGGGAGCTGGAGGGTGTGTCGTGCCAAAGTCACTAATCATGTCAAAAAGTTTAGCTTGCACTTTAAAAATAAATACATTTTTTAAAAGTATATTTTATTAAACTTTTGATTCTTATAATAATATATTTAATTTTAGTACAATTATATATATATTTTTATAAATTGTAATCTTTGAAAAATCGAATTTGTAAATACAAATTTAATCACGATTTTTTTTCTAGTTTTTTCTTGTTAAATTATATCCAAATTTCATTATCACAAAAGACAAACTCAAATTCAAAGCTTGGGACAACACATAAGTATCTATAAATGGAGGAGGTAAGCTTCCACAAATATTTAACGAAATGCAAAGCGTCCATAAAAAGGACTCCAGCGTATGAATCGCAACAGTGTGCATGAGTAACTTTCCATTACACTTTCCTTGTATGTAGGAACAAATAATAGGTACATTATTTGCTCAAAGATGAAATCAGAGAAGCATTAACCATATTGCAAATAGTACATATAATGTTGAGTAGATAAAGGTATGGCGGTAAAGACATGCAGCTATCCCTAAAATGTGAACAATTTGTACAAGTAATTTGTGATATTGCTATCAGGATTTAACTCTGTAGTTTTTGAGTCAAACTCATTGACCCATATTTCACGAGTAGTGATTCAACATGAATGCATCTCTCATGAGAATAAATGGACAAAAGTTTGTTTAATAGCAAAGTACACGTGAATGAAGGTTAATACAAGAGCCCCCCTACCCCTATTTGTGTTTTGAAGGACCATGGATGTAAATAAGGTCTATGAGTACCAAATATGATGTAATAAGGCCATTAAGAGCCAATTAACATGTTAGTAGGGTCATTAGGTTCATAGGTCCTGAAAAATTGTCATGTTGCAAAAGATTGTCAATGTGTCACATGGTCACAATTATAAGAGGAAAGGTGGAATTGGGAATTTTAAGCCATATTTGATGTAAAAACACATAATGTAACCATTTGGGGTCATTAGCTTGACAACTTTTTGGCACCAATCAGTTTTGGTTGTTTGGGGAAGTTCTATCGGCTGGAACAAGTTTGCATGCTTATAAATATGTTGTAAATGATCCAAAAGGTATGTATTGGGTCGTTAGTTATAAGTTTGGCAATAAAGATCAAAGGTTCCTTGCAAATTACTCATGGTTTTCCTGTTTAACTGTCTGATCACAGACACTTTTCATGGTAAAAACTTATTGAAATCTTTTGGTTGCTGTCTCAATGTCGTAAAGCATTGTTTTCTCTTCATTTTTGTATTGGAATCAATCTATTTCATTTAGTTTGAAGAAAGATATTCAAGTTTTTGTAAAACTGGTTTAAACCCTACCTAGGGTGTCCAGGGACTGGTATAAAATGTAAAACTCTCTATGTTTTTCGTTCAATAAGCCCTCTAACTGAGAGGGATGAATCTAGTTAAGGTATGTTTGATGTCCAGGCCATTTGCAGGGAGACATGCAACCATTTTCATGTGGATCCAATGAAGGAATGGACTGACACAGTCTCAGACCAGGTGTTGACAGAAATTACAAAGTTAGGTTCCACTTTACACAATCAGAAATGTCTTTGTGGGGAAAAGTGAGTAAGATGAGAGGTGTGGGATGACTTCGAGTGTGTCCAAGGGGTTAGGAAGGAAGGACACTCAATTGGAGGCCTTTTTAATTGTGACCAAATCAGTAGTTGTCTGAATGTCTTAATGACAGTAAACTGTTAAGAATGGTCCAATGGTGGATTGGTTGGGTTTGAATGTTGGCTTGGGATTGGGACAAGTATCTGTTTAAGGGTGGGTGTGGGAAAACCCTTGGGAAGGGGTAGTTCTGATACAAATAACAGGGAGAAAGTGGATTAAGCATTTAATGGGAAATTGGACAGTTGCTAGTTGTCTGATGTTCAGAAGGGCATTGGGAATGTTCATAGAGTCAGCGTTTAATCAGAGGCAAGGGAGTATGTGGACAGTTCGAGCAATGATTGTTCAAGGCTGTTTTGTCAGGTCAATGGGCAACTGTTGAATAGGTGGTAGCCTGAGGGTTTAGGAAATCTTATGAAAAGGAAAGGTATTGATGAACTGGCAAGGGAAGAATACCTTCATTTGCAACATGGAATAGACCAGCCTAGTTGGTGAGTTAGTGGGTGGATGCTCTGCATCAGTAACATACATCCCAAAGAACCTATCTAGCATCTATATAGCAAGTAGCTATGGTATTCAAAGTGACTTATGGCATCAAAATGCATAGTTTATCTACACAATTGTGAAGTGTACAAATATGTTTCATACTGTCAAAATTGAGTACAAAATGGCAAAGATATCACCTCTTGAAATGAAGCAACAAAAAACATAACTTCAATTGTGAAGCTTCTCTCCTCAAATAAGAACACCATGAAATTGTGCCTTGCAAACCATTTGTTAACTTAAGTTTGCACGGAGTTACATATCCTCCAGCAAATACAGTATGATATTTTATCTTGTTTAGTTTCACAATTTTGTGCATCTTAGTTTCAAGAAAGATATTCAAGGCAAACACAAAGGCCTGATTCTATGGAAATGAAAGCAACTATGATTTTCAAAGTGAATTACAAGAAGTTTGATTGCAATCAGACAAAGCAACATTTCCTAATAGTTAGAGCTTAGCAAAAGCTTTCTGATCAATGGAAGAAGTAAAAATTGGAACCTCCCAGGCATTACCTACCAGGTAGAATTACAATTCACATGATTCTTCCTGATGATAATAATCTAATGCATGCAGTTTTGAAATAACTTAGTCAAGTTTTATTGAAGAACCAAATTTATAGCAAAATTTTCCGAAATTGGCCATGAACATTTTCATTTATTTTGCCAGTAATTAATACTAAATTGTATAATTCTTTTTCAGAATTAGTTTAAGATTGCATAAGATTAGAAAGAAAAGATTTTAATGTTTTCTTATACACTTTCCTTGATTCACAAAATAATATTATGTACCAGCAATATTCTACCAGTATTGGTCCAGGAGACATGCATGTTTTATTTTATAAATCTTCATTTTCATAAAACTTTAAACAATCAGTGAGTCTTTTTGCTAAATTTGTTAGATTGGCTAAAAATATACAAGTATAGATTATAACTTGTATCCTATTAAAAACTTAGCCTTACCAATTAATATTTTGAAAATCTGGTAAGTGTTCTTAGACTTCGATGATTTGTCATAAATAAATATTTGGTGAGCTATTATAATTTATTGTTGATAAGGACATTGGCGTTTCTGCCATATGTGATATTAGTAAATCCTGTGTGCTTCTTTGGAATTATAATATTTTTCTTTCATAGGTTTGATTCATTTTTAATGGAATATGTCCCTAAAAGAATCTGTCTGAATTTAATGACATGGTAATTTTTATGGGCCATTTTTTTTGCATATTGATCAATTTTTAATTTATTATAGGTATTTTTGGTCATCTAGCTACTTTTGTGACCATTGTTAAAAATGGATTGGCCAGTACAGTGTGCAAATTTTTCATAGACCCTTACATAGATTTTATCTAGAATGTATGCATATTCTTTGAGTTTCCCAAGTTCTGCAAAGGCTTTTTAGATGGTTAACTTTCTAGAAATGCTGTCTCATTTCCTTTTCTGGCAATTGCAGATAATATTGATTCTTGAAAATTAAAAATGAAATTGAATGTAGATAATATGTAGGGCGTCACTATTGAACAATTCATCAATTCAACTCTGATGTAGCACAAAATATGTATTCAAATTAACATCTGTTATTGAACCAGAATTGTGAGACAACAATACATATTCGAAACTCCAATTATTTTCCATTCACCAACCTGCTTCTGCAATGTTCACCAAATCCTTAAAGAACAAAAAAACTGTCAAAAATAAAATAAAATAAAAGTCACCCATTTCAGCAGATTTTCTCAATTTTCAAATTTTGCCATTTTTGGCAATCTTCGAGAAAAGTCCTAGGAGGCTGGAGTTTTAACTAAAGCTGCCTTATACTACGCCAAAAAAAAACTGCAAACTAATCTTCGAAATTAAAAGCATAATTTCAAAGACATTACAAGAAACAGAACTCTAAAATGCTACTAAAATCTCTAATTAACATTTGATAGAAAGTCACCAATCCATGAAGGCTTCTTACCTCTGTTATGCTGTTGGGACTATACCATTCTAGAATTGCCCTGACCTTTTTGGGATTCATTTGAACACCATCTTTAGAAATGATAACTCCCAAAAAAGTCCAATTATTTTGCATGAATTAGCACTTATTTGAATTTGCATAGAGATTCTACTTTCTTAGTACAACCAAGATAATCCTCAGCTGTTGTAAGTGTTCTTCTCCGCTTTTGCTAAAAACCAAGATGTCATCAAAATGAGCACCGTAAACTTACCAATGTAAGGCCGTAGTACAATATTCATCAACCACATGAGTGTACTAGGCGCATTAGGAAAAGCCCAAATGGCATAACCATCCATTCATACAAACCATCCCTAGACTTAAGAGTTGTCTTCCGCTCATCCTCTTCTTGAATGTGGATCTAGTGATAGCCACTTTGCAGATCAATCTTGCTGAAGTACTTGGCCCCTACCATCCATTGTGTCCTTTATGCAAGGAATTGGAAACCACTATTTAATGGTAATCTTATCAATTGCTCTTCTATTAGTGCATATCTGACACGTGTCTTCCTTCTTTGGAGTCAACACTGTAGGTACTGAGCTTGGGCTCATGCTCTCTCTGACCAGACCTTTTGTTATGAGTTCTGTGACCTGTTTATTCAGTTCTGCATGTTGTGTTGGAGTCATCCAATAAGTTGCCTGATTGGGTAGAGTGGCCCTTGGAATCATAGCAATATGGTGTTCAATGTCCCTCTTTGATGGTAGACTATAAGGTAACTCATCAGACACAACATCAAGAAACTCTTCCAGTATCTTCAGTGCTTCTGGTGGTACTAAATTGTGTGTCTCTTCTCTTCTTCTGACTACTAGTGCATAACATCCTATTACCTTCATTTCTTTGACAAATTCTTTTGTAGGGAACATGGGCTTACTCTTCCCCTCATCCTTAAGAGGCAAAAGAATCACCTTAGATCTATCCTTCCAAAAGGTGTATGTGTTTTTCTCTCCATCATGCATGACTTTTCTAGCATATGCCATGGCCTTCCTAACAATATATGATAGACATCTATTGGAATTACATCACACTATATCTCATCCTTATAGAACTTCCCTATGCTAAACTTGATTAAGCATCTTTTATCAACAAGGGTTTCATTTCCTTTCTTAAACCATACAATGTGGTATGGACCAGGATGTTTCTAACAATGTAGATTCAACTTTTCTATCATCTCTTTAGATATCATAGATTCACAGCTACCCCCATCAACAATAACTTGACATACCTTGCCCCGTCTGAACTGCTTCAGGTTCTGGAAATATTGGTTCAAACTTCAAATCCATGAATCTTTAGAGCTCTTAGTTGGACCTTGATCCTTCCCTGGAATAATCTTTGTTCTTCTCATCATGAGACTTTCTCCCACATCTGGTGAAACTTCTTGTTCTGCGCCTTCTACTGTATTTTCAGTTTGAATCAGATTCACCCTAGGTTGTCCCCCTTGATTTCTTTCTCGCATGTTATAATTTTACCTTTCAAAAGTTCTGTATCCTTCCTCTGCACACCTGAAACAAGTGAAAGGTTTTCTTTGGTTTTCCCCTCCTCTTCTGCTACCATAACCTCTTCCTTTTTACAACCCTCTTCCTCTTTCTTGGTTCTAAGGATCTTGTCGGTTGTTTACTTGTTTTTCAAACTCATAAGATGAATCTCCCTTGCCGTAATTTGAACCTCCCTGAAATGGGTTTGATGTACCCCTTTGTCCTGCTATGTTTTTCTTCATCCTTTAGAGCCAAATGGTAGGCTTACTACATACTGTTGACACAATGCATGCACAATTCATCTTGAATAGTGAATTTCAGGCCATTCATATACGTAGTAGCCATCTGCTCATCATTTTCTTCATGTTCTATATGTGTGGATAACTTGTATAATTCATTTGTGTAACTTGCACAAAAGACAAGTTTTGGTTTAAATTTTGGAACCTATGAAAGAGGGTTTGTGAATAATCTATGGGCAAAAACTTTTCCCTCATCCTTTTCTCCATCTTATTCCATGCCTTGATCTTTTTCTTTCCTTTTGGAGATGATCCCACAATTTCATTGCAGAACTTTTAGTTTTGTGCATGTGAACTTTATCTTCTTTTCCTCTATCATAGGCTGACATTCAACATTTTTTCTAATCTCATTCAGCCTGTCTATCAATTCCTTTGGCTTAAGACTACTTGCATAGTTTGAAATGTCAATCTTAATCCCTTTATTTTTCTTTTCTAAGGCCTTGAGCATTCTTTCATCGAAGTTCATGTCTTCCACTTGTTTTCTTCCCTGTTCTTCATCTTGATTGACACCCCTTTCACTTTCCTCTTCATCAGATTCATTCCCTCCTTGTATTCTTTGATTGTCTAATTGCTCTGTAAATTCTCTTACTTGCCTTTGTAGATTTTGTATTACTCTGCATTTGGCAACACCTCTTCCTCTTCCTCTTCCAATCTTCTCTGATATCAAATGATGTAGCACAAAATATGTATTTGAATTAATTCAGCTGTTATGGAACCAGAATTGTGAGACAACAAAACAAATTCGAAACTCCAATTACTTTCCATTCACCAACCTGCTTCTATAATGTTCAGCAAATCCTTAAATAACAAAAAGAAAAACTCTCAAAACAAAAAAAAGAAGAAAATTAACCCCTTTTGGCAGATTTTCCCAATTCTCAAATTTTGCCATTTTTTATTATCTTTGAAATAACTCCTGGAAAGCGAGATTTTAACTAAAGTTGCCTTGGAGTAAGACAAAAAAACCACCAACTAATCTTTGAAATTAGAAGCATAATTTTGAATTTATTAGAAAGAGCAACACTTATAAAAAACACAGAAAACACTAACAGCTAAATTGAGGGGTCTAAAAGGATTTTCTTTGCTCCGGAAAATTTCAAAAAGGTCACCAAACAGAGAAGAGCTTAGTTGGCAACCCACACAACTCTTGCAGATGAAGCTACCTGTGGAATTTCAACAAAAACTCACATCTGAGTCAAAGTTCATGACCCTTGGGAGTTCCTGCATCAAACTCAAACTTAAAAAATTAGACCAGCCGATCTGTATTCTCTTCACTGACCACTATCAGCTCAAGTTCTTAACACATGTTTAACTTCTTATATTTTACAAGTTTCAGAGGCATATATAGCTTCCTATGCTTTTCTGTGCAAGAATTACAGAACAATTCATATGTTTATTGTTTTTCTTAAAGCTTAACTGCCCACATATGGCTGAAAAAACTTAGAATTTTTGTATGACACATAAAATCCATAGGTACATTTGTATACTGTCTGAATACACATATTCATGCAAGCATATGCAGAAATGTTTTACGTTTAGTACTTGTAAAAGAATGCCCATACCTTAAAAGTTGTTTTCTTGATGTTACAGATGCGCATGATTCACCTGCAAATACACCAGAGGAAATTGTACAGAAGCCTTATAGTCATAAGGCATCTCAATCGGCTGGTGTGATTAAGGAGGAGACGCCAATGCCCTTAACTGTTTCAAAGGGTGGAAAAGATGGAAAAGATCTTCTAGAGGTTTTGCAGGAAATTGATGATCAGTTTCTTAAGGCTTCTGAGAGTGGACAGGAAGTGTCTAAGATGCTAGAGGCCAATCGCTTACATTATCACTCCAATTTTGCAGATAACAATGGTATTAAGATTTTGTTTTTTAAAGAGGATTTTTATTGTATTTATTATTCTGATAAGCTTTTTGGAACTTAAATTTGCTTTTGTTACGAAACATGAAGGTGATTCACAGATTTGAAGGACTTTGAAGAATTTTTTCGTTATCAAAATATAATGAAATATGCTCTTTATTTGAAGTATATCAGGTTTATTAAAGTAATATTGTAACTTTTCGTTGATAACGGTCATTTAAGTCGTTTAGATAGTTTAGTTATTGACTTTCTATTCTGTAAGCCAGTTGTAACTTTCTATTCTGTTAGCTATTCAGTTTAATAACTTTCTGTTGTCTTTAGTTCTTGATTGATTCTGTTATGGAAAGATCTCGTAATAATCTATACAAGGACTGTTCATCTGCTTCATTTAATGCAACAATAGTCAATTATCACTTCATGGTATCAGAACAAAGGTTCTGTTTTGGTGGATTTTTCCTAAAATTCGGGATCCTTTAACCTAGAAATTTGGAGAAGTTCTTTGATTGATTTTTTAAAACAAAAAATTCTGAGGGTTACCTAATAATTTCTTTAAAAGTTTTAGAAGTTTTTTTTACCAATTTTTTAAAATAAAAATTGAAGTTTCTCTGCCATTCTTTCAATATAAAATCATAGTTTTCAGAACAGATCTTTTTTTCCTGAGGATTTGTTTGCAGATACGAAGGATGGCTGTTATTTCTATTTAAGCTGAAGGGTTTCTTGGTACCTTTTTTTGCCTGCAAATCACACGTTTGTTTTTTGCTGCAAAGAGGGTTTTCTACAGCATACTTGTGCCTTTGTTTTTGGAGGAAAGGTGCCGTTTCGTGCTGCCTATGTTGGAATCATGTTTGTTTTGAGCCATGTAGTGCTTTTACTAGGTGTGACGGGCCTTTGCAATGGCTTAGAGATTTGCTTCATGCCTTCTCTGCAATTCTTTTCCTTGGTATCTCTGCAGTTTTGTATTGTGAGGATTTTCTTTTGAAATGGGGCATTGAAGGTGTTTTCCCATGTGAAGGGATTTTGTTGTTTGCAATACTGCACGATGGCTGGGCCATGGCATGAGGTTTTATTGTGATTTTGTTTCTTCTCTATTTTTTTTACACATCGCAGTTGTCCTAGGATTCGTTAACAACATTTAGGGGTTTTCACCTATTTTCCAAAAAAAATGTGGAGGGTTTTTCTGTGATTTTTTGTAGTGAATATTGGTTTTCTTTGTCTGGGGCTTGCTTTTGAAATCATGGGATTTTTTTTACCCGTTTTGCATTAAACAAAGGTTTTTGATGATTTTTCAGTGTTAACACCAGCACTGGGGTACGTCAGGATGCCAGGAGGGGGGAACAAAGGGCCTCAATTTCAGGACGGTTGCGGGAGGAGGGTGGGCAGGAGGTTTTGTATACTATACATGTAGAACTTGTTATACCAATTATGAAATGATGTTTTAGTATGACATATAAAATTGAAATACTTGAACAAAGCAAAATTGCAACACTAACTAGAACCATTGAACAATTAACATAGTAACATAGTACATTCCCAATAGTAACATTAAAAAATCAGAATTTTCAAAGAGAAATTCAAGTATCTGTCCTGACGGTGGCATGGCTTTGGAATGGTGGGGGTGGGGGTACTTGGGTACACCAAGTACCCGGTGTGGGGACAGGTACTTCGAGGTTTTTTATTTGGGTGAGCGCGCGGGGGGGGGGGGAAGGAATTTGTGAGTCTTGGGGTTTCACTACGTTTTTTTACAAAATTGTGGATTCTGTCTTTGTCAAATGTTTTGATGATTATTTTAAAAATAATCATAGCTGTTGTCGTTTTCCAAAAAGCAATGGAATGTTTTTTACCTGGTTCTTTTGACAGTTTTTGGCAATTATGTGGTTTCAAAGTTTTTTAACTAATTTTTATCAACAAAAATCAGAGTTTTTTTGAAGCTGATTTTTATCCCACTTTATGTCTCTATAGAATGGTTTGGTAGAGAGGAAGTTCAACCAGTGAGGGTCTTAGCTCGAGGCTCATGTCCTAGAGCATTTTGAAGAGCAGTCAGACTTCCATGCATTCGTGGCCAAATGACTTGTAGATTATGTTGAGCGTTTTGAAGGGTAGTTAATAGAATGACCATTAAAGGAGTCTATTAAAGTAATATTGTAATTTTAGTTTATAATGATCATTAAAGTCATTTAGTTAGTTTAGTTAGTAACTATCTATGTTGTAAGCGGTTGGTTAGTCTAGTATATTTCTATTTTGTCTTTAGTTCTTGATTGTTTTACCTATGGAAAGTCTTATTGTAATAATCTATATAAGGAATATTCCTCTCCTTTGTTTAACACAACAACAAATTAATGTTTCAGTGTTTAGAAGAATAATTAGCATTTTGCTGTTTTAAGCTACTGACAAATGCCAATTCAGAAAACTGAATGCATTGTGACACATATTTACATTTATAGCATAAAATATCACTAAAATGACAGGTTGTTTTTATTCACAAAACTACTAATTTACAGAAGAATATGGAGAAAGTTAATTATTATTATGGAGCTTTAAATTACTGGCTTTAAAAGCTTGTTGTATTATTGTTTTTGGTAGCTTTAGTCGAATAAACCTACAAGTCTAAACTATGCAAGATATCATATATAATACCGTGTGAGATATAATAAACAATTTTTTTATATATATATATATATAGAGAGAGAGAGAGAGAGAGAGATAGAGAGAGAGAGAGAGAGATTAAATATAAAATCATGATTGTGATTATATTAATTACATTCTAGTGAATAGACTTGGCTCATTCTCAATATAAATACAAGAGATCGCTGCATTTGGAAAACACATACTTTTCAGGCAATGTTAATACATTTGCGGTGATCTCAAAATTCAATATTTTATCAGAGCCAGGCTGCAAATCTAAGAAAAGTGGTCAAAAACATTGTAGAGGGACATGTCTGTTCTTGGCTCATTCTCAATATAAATACAAGAGATCACTGCATTTGGAAAACACATACTTTACAGGTAGTTTTAATACATTTGCAACGATCTCAAAATTCAACATGGTATTAGAGCCAGGCTGCAAATCTAAGAAAAGCGGTCAAAAACATGATAGAAAGATTTTATGCTTGTGCTATGTAATCATACAATCTGCTGCAATGCATACAATCTGCGCATGCTCAACAATCATTGCATTCAATAAGATGAGAAATGTTCATTAATTGGTTAAATATTCATGTTCCAAGTCGATGCTTCCATATTATGCATGTATGTTGAACAATCAAGGAAACTGAAAGGTTTCTGAATGTTCATTCAATAATCACATTCCATGCATCAACCTCTGTTCTAAACATTTTGTCAAACAATTTGAAGGCATTGGCAAACACATCTCAGATGCTTATTTCTACCTATGGTTATTAGAGGCATGTTTTCAAACCATTCACATGTCATGTCTATGTCTTGTTAAACTAATCTGCAAGCAATTAATACATAGGTGACATGCTATGAAAACACTGTTTACCGTATAGGGTAAAAGGATACTTATTGCATTAATAGATTAGAATGTAACATAGAACAAATACTTTATTCATATAAGCACATATGCAATTACAAATACAATGATGATCCATAAATCCATTCAGATGATTTTCATATACTTCCTGAAGGGGTGACTCAACTGTCACGCGACCTTTCGGATATGAACACAACCTGTCCGCTACAATATAGTTTTTCTTGACAACATAATCCCCCCCCAAACAGTAAAGTCGTCTTCGGATGACAAAATAGAGACCACTTATACATCAAAACTCAAAATATTTCTCAAACTACTGATTACATCAAGACTCGCAACAAATTAGCAACTAGAGGGACGTGTCCTGGTAGTGCTAATGTGGTAGACGTCTTCTATGCCCTAAGTTTGTTCAGTTGTGCTTGTAGCTCGTGTTCTTGTCTAGTTCGTATCTCCAAATTTGCTTCAGCCTGCATCTGAATCTCCAAGGCTGATTGCATCATCTTGGCAATCTCTCCAAGCTCTGTCTCCTTTTCTGTTGATTCTTGCTGTAGCTGACTCTTCTCCTACCTAGCCTCATCTAGCTGAGCCATAAATGCTATCCTCTCAGACTCCCAAGCTGCTCTCTGACTCCTGAGCTGCTCTCTCTGCAATCAGGTCTACCTTACACTACTGTTAACCTGGTAGCTGACTCCTTTCGAGCCCTCTTTGCCGCTTCCTGGTCTGCCTGGCTCCCTCGAAGAGCATAATAAGCATCATGATATATCTGGACTACCTCCCAAGTCAGAGTCTCTATGCGACTCTCCACAACCGGCTCCTTGGTGGTGGTCCAATCTTGACACATCTCCGAAGTGTCTACTCTAAGCCACCCGCATTCCTCAAAGTAGACTAAAAAGGCATTTGAGCACCCTACTCTCATGAAGGATATGACGTGCTCCAGCTCCTGTACCACTGAATCCAAAGCATGTTTCTGCGCAAAGATCACCACTTAGCAAGCCTGAGTCACCATGTCAGCCAGAAATGTTTCAACATCCTCTCCCATTGATGTCTCCGACCCCACTGTAGGCTGCTGGGTACCCATAGCTATCTTTACTGCTTCTATCATCCGCTTCGCAGTACTATCCATCGAGGAGTGTGGTATCTCATCAATCTGCATCAGGCAACTCTCCTCCACTTGTTTTTGTGTGCCAGTAGAGTCTCCTTCTGGGGCTACTTCTTGCATAGGTGAAAGAATGCATGAAGCCCGTGGTGCTGGTGTGCGGTAAACCTCGTATTCAAGTATGTGCTCAATTTCTGAGATCTGCTTGCCCTGCTCGACTCTTCTGCTACCGCCGTTGCTAACAATGTTGCATCGATTGTAACCACTGCGTCCGAGCCCACTACATCTAAGTGAACATCAAGTGTCCTCAAACCCTCATCTATTTCTGCTTGTATAAGTACCTCGATCACTTCCTCCTGTTCTGCCTCTGTAGGTACCTCCATCACTCCCTCCTATGTCTACCTCATCATCAGGTATATCTGTAGTTGTATGTGTCTCAGCCGCTATCTTGGTAGAACTACGATTGTAGCTGGCAAAGCCTCTTGATCGACTGAAGGCTCGACAACCCCTGAAGGTGCTAATGTTTGGCAGATTGATGGTCGAGGTGCTAGCCGCACTATCGGTTTGGCTGCTACGGTGACCAGAGTCATAACCATAGGCTGCCTAAACTATCCAATTCCAGGAATGTGAACGCCTGCAAGGACTAAGTGAGAGTGAGATGTAGTTGCGAGGGACCTCGAAAATAATAGTGGTGGTGCTGTGATAACCTTGACATCCTCATCATCCTCCTTGTCCTTCAGTTCCTCCTTTGAGTCATTAGTGTCTTCGGAGGATTTTTCCTATCTCTCGCTATCAGTGTTCCTGTGCTCTGAGCTTTCTACATCTTGTCACATTCTTTTCTGTTTGATGGCCTTCTGCCCTCATGGAGTATCAAGGTGCCTCCACTACATGATTGGAGGTTCCTCTAAGTTTATCAGACCCGACTTGATCTCCAGTCTATCAGTAGGTATCATCCGTGCTGTGGCGTCAAGAAATAGGTCGATGGCGTAGTGTGGCATATAGAATGTTTTATGTTGTAGTGTCATGAACTCATGCATGAGCTCAACCAATAAAGATGCCTAGTCATATACTCTACCAATCATAATGTTGTTCATCATGCTCACCTGTGGCAATGAAGTATGTAATGCCCTACTTGATCCAGTGAGTCTACTTTTTACGAGGTCCATTAGGCACCACTAGTGTCCTTGTATATCGGATTTCTTCAATCCTCTTCCCTTCAAAGTATCCATTAGGGATTCGTTTTCTGCTTGAGGTTGTTTGCCACACACCATTTCTACCAGTTGCGCTTCACTTCTCTACTTAATTTCTTTGGTTTATTTTTAATTTTTCTCCCTCCTTGCGCATGACCTGGTATGCCGAATACCCTTGTAAAATCTGTTGCTTTAAAAGATATCACAAGCTTTTGTCTGAGATACGAAAATGAACTTGTTTGTGAAAATCGGTCGTAGGTTTCTAGCGTGGTGTGGAGAAAACCCTTGAAGTTGCGAATGCAGAACACTGGCATCCATAGCGCCCATTCCATTTGCGCCCTACGTATGCTTTCCTTCGCAAAATGGTCATTCGGGGCCTCTTGCCACCACTTCCTACACTCCAATTCGTTTTAGCCCTCAAACGTCACATTTTGGGGTGTGAGGTGTGTAGTTGCAGCCGACTGTGCCCTTGCCTTCCTTTTACCTGTACTTTCTACAATACGCACTCTCGATGGTAAAGCCTGTACGTTCCTGTTCATTGTGTTGTTGGCTGAATCTTCTAATTTCTTCTTCCACGCTCCCTTCTTGGTTGAATTCATAACTGCCACCTCTTTTGTCTTTTTGCTTTTCAAAAACGGTTGCAGATGGTGAAATGGTTTTACAACTACTATCTACCGGTCCTTTGCATGAGTCTTGCCGTACGGTGATGATCTAAATTCCTATTATGCTTGTACGATGCTTTCTCTGTTGCTCTCTCAATCAACCGTGATGTCTTTTACTTGTGTTGTGTATGGCCTGTACGACCTAGTGTTCTTTATAACTTTCCATGGTGTTCTTACGGAATTGCAACAACTACTTTCTTTTCGTGGCCGTATGACACGCTTTCTATGCGTGTGTATTGTCCCTCCAGCTGTACAATATGGCAGATGCTCCTTTCACTTTCTATGTTGCAATGGTGGCTCACATTTAAATCATCTTGGCCATACGATAATCTATATTCTATTCCGTTAGCACCATACGATACTCTGTATCCATCTTCTGCCTTCTGATGGCCGTCTAGCTGCATGGTATGTGTGGTGTGTTTCAAGAGCTATCAAGAGTCGTACAGTATGTGTGGTATCCCTTTGCATGCATCTTTACTTTCGTACGGTGATTGCTTTATGACATTATTACAATGCTATTTCCCTTGACCGTACGTTATGTTTTTTTACATGTTGGCCGTACAGTATCCTTCATTTTGACTATATGCTCTGACTTTGGCCATACGGCGTGTATTGATACCTTGTTGGCAACCCTTTTACCTGTACGGTATCTTTCTCTTGTTTCTGGTCATACGATATTTTATTATTCCCTTGATCTTATTTCTCATCTTTTTGTAGTTTTTCTTTTATCTTTTATTTATAATTACTAGTTTTACTTATTTATTATTCTTTCATGGTAGATTTTTAATTTTGACCCATTTATTGCATCCGTTATCACCCATTTCACGAATTTATATGGCTCGACCCATTTCACCTTGAATTTGCCCGGTTTGATCTAGTTGTACCCATTATATCTTAAAACTAATTGACCTGGCTGGAACTTGTTCAGTTTTAAGTGCTTGTCATGCCACACCTTGCGTCTGCACTGTGAAACTTTGGTAGCCCATTGTGCTTGTAATCGTTGTTCGACAAGTTTATTCAATTTGTGCAATCTTTCCTTGAGACTTTCCATATCTCCCAACTTGTTTTCGATTACTATTCGCAAACTTGGTACTATGAACTCTGTTGGTACTACAGCCTCCTGACCATACATCAACTTGAACAAAGTGTGTTGCGTGGTGACTTTGTACAAGGTACTGTTCTCCCATAATGCCGATTGCAGCGTTTCCTCCCCTTTAACTGCACAGGTCTTGTACATGACCGCAACCAAGATTTTGTTTGCGGCTTTTGCTTGTCTGTTTGCTCTAGGATAGTACGGGCTCGATAGAGAATAGTATATTTTGAATACTGTGGTCAATAGTTGGATTACGTGATCGACGAAACATCCCCCATGGTCGCTTGTCAATTGTAGTGAGATTCCCTACGTTGTGATCTGCTCGTAGATGAATCTCGCCGTGCTTATTGCAAAATTGTCTAGTAGGGCTTGCGCCTCTACCCACTTGGTAAGGTACTCTGTTGCTACCACAATGTACCTACATCTATAGGTTTTACTCACCTTGAGGGGTCCGACAAAGTCCAACCCTCAACGTCGAATAATCCTGAGCGTGTGAAGGGTTCAGAGGCATGAAATCCCTCTTCAGTGGTTTCTCGACCCTCTGACATGTATCGCATGCAATGACCCACTCCCTGGCATCGTTGTGCACAGTTGGCCACCATAATCCTACGAGAAGTATCTTCCATGCAGTTGTATCTGGCCTCATATGTCTTGCGGGTCCTTTATGTGCTTCCTTCAATACCTTCGAGATTTCTTCCTCTATGACGCATCGTCGTAGAATCTAGTTAGGTCCCATCTTATACAACAATCCGTTAATCAATTGGAACGTTCAACTTCTCAACACTAGTTTCCGCCTTTCACTTAGCGACATTTCTCTAGGAAATTGCCCCGTTGAAAGGTATTCCCTGATACTCACATATGAGGATGTTAGTACGACGATCTGGAATAGTTGTGTGTCAGGAAAATTGTTGTTGACTCCCTCTGGTGGTTCTCCCGATTTGATCCTTGATAAATGATTGGTTCTTACATGGCTTTTCCCAGGCCGTATTATGATTTTAAATGTAAACTCCTTATACAACAGTAACCATTTGCTTATTCGTCGTTGGATAATCGGTTTGTTCACGAGATATGACAACGCTTGATGATCTACATAAAATACGAATGGAGTCACCAATGGATAATGTCTAAACTTCTGTATGGTGTACACCATTCTGAGAGCCTCTCGCTCTGTTGTACTATAATTCTTCTCTGCTTTAAACAATAGTCTACTTGCAAAGTATACTGGATGGTCCAATCTGTGATCGCCTGTCTATGCAAATGTTGCTCCAACTGCGTAGTTCAATACGTCGACATGTACATGGAACTCCTTGTCCCAGTTCAGATAAGCTAGAACTGGTGCTATGGCTAAGTGTGTTTTCAATACCTCAAAGGCTTCGTTCTTATTAGTTTCCCATTTGTAGGGTTCTCCTTTGCATGTTAGTTTGTCGAGTGGGTAAGATATTTTCGCAAAGTTCTTAATGAACCTTCGGTAGCATTCAATATTTACCAGGAATGATTTTACCTCCGTCACATCTGTTGAAGGTGGCATTTCCAAGATTACTCGGACTTTGTCAATATTTGTCTTTAATCTTGCTTTGTACATGATGTGTCCGAATAGTTTCCCCTGCGGTACCATAAATCTGCACTTCTTCAGGTTTAGTGCTAGTCTTGCTTGTCGACATCTTTCCATGCATTCTCTGAGTGCGGTCAGATGCTTGTCCTCTGCATTGAAAATTGACCAATCTTCCAAAAGGGCTTTGAAGTTTCCAACTGATATCTTATTGAAGATGTGCAAGATAATTCTTTGAAACATTGCCAGAGCGTTGCATAGGTCGAACGACATTCTGTTGTAGGCATATACCCCATCTTCTACTATGAAAGTTGTTTTGAGTCTATTCTCTTCTGCGATGGATAGCTGGTTGTATCTAGAAAATCCATCCATGAATGAATAGATTCCATGCCCCACAACTTCTTCCAAAATATTGTTGGTGAACGGTATTGGAAATGGATCCTTAATCGTTACTGCATTCAAGCATCGAAAGTCTACACAAATCCTTATCTGAGTGGTATCCTTTTTCAAAGATATCACTATCGGTGATACCCATTCACTCGTCTGTACCCTAAAAACAATGCCTGCTTCAAGCATCCGATTAGTCTCATCTGTAACCCTTGCAGCGTAATTCTTGTTCATTTGGTACGTTCGCTTCCGTACGGGTATTGCTCCTTCTATTAGTGGTATACGATGGACGCATAATTTCGTTGGTACCCCTTTTAGGTCCTTGTACATCCATGCGAAAACATCCTTACATTCCATAAATATTTTAATTGCTGCTGCTTTTAGAACTGGATTCCATTTATCTCCCACAAATATATTTTTCGAGTTAGCCTCGTCCCCTAAGTTCATCTTTACTGTGGGTACTTCATATTTAATAGGCTTATCTTCGCTAAATGTATGTGCTGGTGCTTCGTCTATTTGCACCTCTCCCTCCTTCACTTCTCTATATTCCTTCGGGAATTCATTTTCCTCTCCTTCATTTCCTTCCTCGACCCTTAACTTTTGATAGCTCGAGAAGAGCTCATAGTCCTCCATTTGCCAATGGAGTAAGCTGTTCACCAAATCAAGGTCGTCATCATTAGACCCTCTTTCCAATCTCAGGATTCCTTCTTTGTTCAGTTCCATTCGTTTCTTGTGTCGTCTCCTTCACCTTCGCCTTTGGAGTTCGACGATGCTACCTTCTCTTCTACCATGTGTGTATGTAGGTCAATTACAAATCTACAGCCTTCGCTTTCCATGGACAGGGTGTTCTTTTTCCAATCGTGTTTTACTTTCACCTATACTAGCCAGCCTTGTCCGAGGATGGCGTTGTAGCCTTTTCTTTTAAACGGTATCACCACGAAGTTCAGTAAGAATGGTTGTGTCTCGATCGTTGCAAGTTGTGCCATTGGAGTCCCTAGGGGTTTGATCTCGTGTTGATCGGCGGTGAGCAGTTGAAATGTAGATGGCCATAGTGTAGGTTGTCCCAACTTCTTTCATGTATCTTCCAGTTGTACATTCATTCTTGATCCTCCATCTACGATTGTGTCTGTGAGGATGGTTCCTAGAATACTTATCTCTACTACTATAGGGTGTCTTCCTGTGGTGAGCGCAAGTAGCATTGGGTCCGCTGTAGTCGTTCCGCTTCCACCTTGTGTGTCTTTTTGTGGCTCTTCTGTCACCTTTGGGGATGATGTCATGTTTAGGATTGCAGCCCGTAACTGAGGCATTGTAAGAAGGTCATTCAACTTCATGGGAACCTGAGCTTGCATTACTTGCTGTATGACATTTTATTCTGCTAGGGTCCTCATTGAGGTGCTGACAATGTTCTTTGGTTGCAAGTTTTCAGCCTCCATTTTTTTTTCTAATTCTGTTCGCGCTCGTTGCAACTTTTTCTTTTCCTCTTCCAAATTTGGATACGTTTTCGCTTGTGCGTGAGTGATGGCTAATGTCTCCTCATCATCACATGTTTCTATACTTGACCGGTTCACCCTGGCTTAGGGCATTTTGAATCCTCATGGTCTCTAGGGCCACACCATCTGCACAACAGTTGCGGTATTCCCTTTCTCTGGCAAAGTGTCCCTAGATGTTGCCCCCATTATTGTTATTATTATTATTGTTGTTATGCCTCGTCTGTGTTGGTTGTTGTTATAAGACCTTCTTGAGGTTGCCGCATCATTGTTTGTATTTGTTTTTGCTCTCGAGGTGGACACTTCTTGCGTTAGCAATACTTGTTGAACAACCTTTGTTTTCATATTGAATGAGCATTCCTTGGTGGAATGTTCCACAATTTTGCAAATATCGTAAAATTGTTTTTCGGGCAGGAGCCCTTTGTGGGGACCTCCTCCTTATAATTCGTACACCACAGTTCCCCTTCTCTCGCTTGGCCAGGATTCTTTTTCATGTTTTTGAACTCCATCATGCGTAACATGTCCTTTTGTGGTGCCGGAACCTTTTTACTTGATTCCTCGTCGCTGTTGCTTTCGAGGATGAATCTTCTGAGTTCGACGATCTATTTTTCTTCTTTTTATCCGTTTTCTGTTCACTTTCGAAGTCCATCACGTAGTTATATGCATCAACGCATGATGCTGGAGGTACAATTTTCATCTTTTTTTGCAGTGATTGTTGTAACCCTTTGACGAACCACCTTTTCTTCAACCCATCTGCTGGTTGGCTTTCCATTTTCCCTACGAGCTCCTTCAATCTCCTAGCATACACGAACTATTTCATTCTTGCCTTGCTTGGTACTGTAGATTTCCACTACTATCTCCTTATCATCTCTGAGTAGTCAGAACTTTGCTATGAATTCTTTCTTGACGTGTGGCCATGTAGTTAACTTCTTCGGATCGGTGTTGGAAAACCAATCCATCGCTACACCCCGTAGGGTAGTCGGAAATTGTCGGATCCAATCATCTTGATCTGTTACATCGTTTGCAATCTTGATTGTTTCACATGTTTTACAATGTTTGACTGGATTGGTCGTCCCATCGCCATTAAATCCTAGCAATTTTTCCCTGGTCCTTACATTGTTAATTTCTTTTGAATCTGCGGTACTTGCTGCGTACCTGCGGTGCTATGAGTACTCGTGTTGTTTTGAGTACCTATGTTGCTCTAAGTACTTGCGTTGTTTTGAGTACTCATGTTGCTCTGCACAATCGTGCTACTTAAGACAACCGCCTTACTATGGACAACCGCCCAATTTGGTGTGAAGAGATCTTCTTCAAGTGAAGTTGTTTGATTCTCTACTTGTATCTGTTCGTCAGGTGTATGGGGAACGGATAGTTCACCCCACACTCGTGCTCCTTCGATAGCGCCAGTCGTGCGAGTTCCTTTCCTTCCTTTCATATTTTCTACCCTTGGGGTATACAAGTTTAGGAACTCCTCCCTTGTCTCTTCTACCAAATTCAATCTTTGGTGCGTTTCTTCAAGCAAGTGCTCAGTACTCCTCAGTCTGCTAGGTGAATGCACTTCCTCTGTTTGTGCCCCTTCACCACTTAGGTGCCTGTCGGTGAGCTGTTGGAACTTCTGTTTGCGCTCTGCCTGTTGTGTGAGTATTAATGCTTCCCGTGCTGTGCATATCTCAACCTTGTCTTTTATTTTATTCCTATCCTTATTGAGCATATTTGGCATTAATCTTCATAACACCTTTTTTGTACTAGGGTCGACTGGCAATGACGCCAAATGTTTACCATATAGGGTAAACAGATACTTATCGCATTAATAGATTATAAATTAACACAGAACAGATACTTTATTCATATAAGTGCATATTCAATTCCAAATACAATGACGATCCATAAATCCATTCGGACGATGTTCATATACTTCCTGAAGGGGTGACTCAACTGTCACGTGACCTTTCGGATACCATCTCAACTCGTTGCCTATAATAGAGTTTTTACTAACAACAATCACTTTGCAGGTATTGTACACACTGAGGCATCGCGAGTCAATAGAAGAGCATTTGCAATTCAATACAATATTTCAAAGCCTCTACAATATGGTTGGGGTGGCGAGGGTTGTAATAAGATGTTGCTAGAGTTGCTTTTTGTGGATAGTGCTGTGGGTATGAGGAAGTGCAGTTGGAATACTTATTTGGATCAATATTTATGCTCCTTCACATTGGCTTTATAGTCAGCTACGAGCATTGTAGCTTATGAATTGGGTCCTCTTATAAACCTAGGTTATATACAAATAAACAATGCATTATCAGTTGTGTTCCTCGATATTGTTCAATATGAAGAAGTCTCATTTGCAGTTGTAGTGCATATGAATATGGTACATTTGAGATTACTTAATTGATAGATTCATGTTGTTAACTAAGTAGAGGCACAACAAACATATCCAAGGAAAAATATAGTAAGTATTGGTGCACCCAGGTAATATAGGAATGTGACCTATATAGCCATCATGATTGAAATTGAGTTGGTACTTTGTCCATATAATACATTCTCAAGAGCAAATTTTATGAGATAAGTATATTTTTGTTATCTTCAGTATTACTTTTTTTTTTTTTTGTGGTCACCTTAGATTATTATATGTGGCATTAATACGGAAATAATATGTTGAAAATATAGATTAAAGTATATATATAAAAGATTGAATATATGCATATATATTCAGAGTATATATTTAATTTAAATATTTATCTCTATTTTATGAATATACATATTTGATAGGTAATTGGCTGAAGCCTTGATTATTTGTTATTGATTTATCATTAATTGTTGAGTTTAATTATTATTATGTGTTAAAATCGAGGTGAATCAAACCCAAGACCTCCAAGATAAGAGGCTCACAATTTACCATTGTCTTGCAGGCTCTTGCCTAAATGATCTTATATTATTATGCAAAATTATTATTCTTGAGTATCATATTAGTCTCTCTCTCTTTTTTAAGTACCTACTATAAGAGCTATTCGCCTTGGATCTTTTCTTTTCTCTCAAGGGATGTTCTTGCAAGAAATGGAAGATTGATATTTGATTTAGAGGGAGTTTGACACTTCTAGGTAACATTGGATGAGTAGTTCAGAAGATTGATATTTAGATGGAGTCTGAAAATCCATGTGAGTAACTGCATTTTGATGGGCCTACCCCCTGTGTACATCATGAGGAAGTGATTACTTTCAAATGATTATCATTTATATTTGTAGAAGGTTATTGAAAGGTGACTGTCTTACAATAACTTAATCTTCTATTATGATGGATATCTTATAATGTCTAAGTAGCTTATGATAGATTATATCTTGCATGGTGGATTAAGTTCCTTAAACAAACCATGAATGTTCCTATATACGTGTGCACATACCTTATGAACATTTTTGAGTACTTGGTGAATGTCATGCAACTTGATGTTTAGAAGGCCATTACTCGAGTATTTGGTGAATATCACGTGACTTGATGTTAAAGAGGCCATTACTTAGAGTACTTGGTGAATATCTTGCAACTTCACGTTTTGTAGGCCATTACTCATGTATTTGGTGAATATCATGCAACATTTATATTTTGAGACCATTGCTTGGAGTACTTGGTGAATATCAAGTGACTTGATATTCTAAGGCCGCTACTCCTGATATCATGAGATGATATCTAATGGTGAGTATCTTTAAATAAAAAATATTCTTAAACATGCCATCCTTGATATTACGGTAAGGTAATATCAAATTTATGTGTTGATCCTCCCTAGCTAAGAGGGAGTGTTATTGTTTTGGGTAGCTTTAGTCGAATAAATCTACGAGTCTAAACTATTGAAGATATTATATATATAATTAATATGATGTGAGATATAATAAATAAATAAATATATTGAGAGAAATTAATATAAAATTATGAGTATGATTATATTAATTACATAGTATTGAATAGACATGTCCCATGGAGGGACATGTCTCTTCTCGGCTCATTCTCAGTATAAATACAAGAGATTGCTGCATTTGGAAAACACATACTTTACAGGCAGTGTTAAAACATTTGCAGCAATCTCAAAATTCAACATGCTGAACAAAATTGAAGTTAATTGATGCATTTTCCTGTAAATTTTATCAAATATCAGTTAAAAGTTGCTTTATTATGATTTTTTTGGGTGATTTGGACTGATGAATTTGGAGGTCTCTGGTAAATTGGCTAAAATGGTAATAGGCCGTGACAGTTGCCTGTCACAGTCTATTGTATTATGATGTCAAGCCTTACATGATTTTGCAGCATGTTGGGGGTCAGTCTTAAATTGTCCGAATGTCAGGCGTAAGAGATCTAATATAATTTGTCCTGTGATGATGGCAAGCCTTGACAACACTGTATTTCTTAGTAGAAATATTTGTTTTGAAAGATATGACTATACAACAGATATTGTGAACCATACAGATGAAATGCGTGCAAACTTAGAATTTGTTTTTGACTTGGTACAGATGGTCTTGAGGAAAATTAAAAATGGTTTATGTTAGCCCTTCAAATAATGCAAATACAGACTTCTTCAACTTTTTATGTTTGTACGCAAAATTAAAATTTATTAACATTAGCCTCTAGATATGTTTGGCAAGGAAGTCTCAAAGATTTGATTGCCATTGCACTATTTTAATGCACCATCATAGTGAAAATCAAGTATGTTTTGAAGGTCACTTGGCAGTGGTGATGATGATTTCAAATTCCTTTAGATGTCAAATCTATGTGCATTATCAGCCAATTTCTAATATTTCCTATTCAATCAAATAGGCTTGATATAGTGTTAAAGTTTAAACTATGCTTTCTTTTACCAAGCATGAGACTATACAAAATAATTTGAAGTTAAGGAGTATTTCCAAATGTTAAATTGTTTGACAACAAATTAATAAGGAATTGTCAAAGCCAGAAAATGTTGTATTATTCTTCTGATTCCATATTATCTCTGTTGATTTTGCAAGCTTTTTGAGAGCAAGAATTAGGTTTGGAAATGAAATGATATGTTGATGATGCCAATGAACAACGACAATTGTTAGTGGGACTTAAAAGTATGTTACTGTTTCAATTTGCATCTTTCTTTGTGACACAAAACAGCAGAACAGATGTGTGGTAAAATCACGCTTCAAAGCTGAAGGTAATACTCATTTTAAAGCAAAAGCTAACCTAATTGAAAAATAACTACTAGAATTTACAAAGTGTACAGTGACTATGGGGTGGATCACATTGGTGTAGAATAAATGCATGTCGTTTTTTCTTTTGCTTAGGGTGATATGCTAAAATGATCTTCCATTTAGGGAAAATAGTTTTTATATGTTTCATTGAGAAGAAATGCTACCAGTAGATGCTTTCGTTGTTCATCGAAAAGCAGAGACTAGATAATTCAGGAGCATGAAGTTTGAAACATAGCAAACTTATCACTTTGTTAATTATAGGAATGTGTACAAAGCCATGCTTTCCAATTTTGAACAGATTTGCAATGCAAGGTATACAAATTTATTTCAGTACTTGTGACAAAATCATATAATGAGGATTAAAAGTATGATGGGCTTAATAAATTCTTTTGAACTAGCAAGCTTTGGATTGACATTAACACTGAATAACAATTTGAACAGTATGCGAGCATGAGAATTACTATTCAATAATATCTTTTCCATAAGTGCAAGAAGGCAACTAATTTATTCTTGTCAATAGACAATTGCATGAACATAGATAAATTAAAATAATTGCACTTTTATCATAATCATGATTGTTTGTATCATGGACAAATTTAATTACAAATTATTTCATCCACTAATTCTAAAATTATAATTATCTGTCAGAGACGAGCAAATTATTACTATTATTTCTTAAAGCTTTTATCTTATGCATGATGAGATAGATGATCTATTGATGTCTGATGTCTAGCTATAAATAGTGAATGCTAAATATAACATGGACTCTTTGTATTGAAACTAGAGATTGCTAAATTTAGCACAAGTTCTAAAGGGCATCAGCTTAAAATAATAAATGCTAAAATGCAAGGTTTTTCTTTTCTTCTAATTTTTTTTAGGGGTGGGGGGATGCATCATCCCCGTGGAATAATGGTATTTCTAGTATGAGCTATTTATAACATGTGTTTATTTTAATGTTCTCTAAAAAAAAGATTTTTTGTCTAATGGCTCATGATGACATTAATGAATTTGCAACTTTCATTCTGATCATGACTAATCCTTTGCAAAACTTCAAAAATCTACTCATTCATTTTCCTTTGTATAGGCACGTATGTATCTATGTGCACTTGAATTTGGGCTGAATTTTTCATTTCCTTTCTATAAACTTGGATGCTAAGCAAATTGGCAACAAAATTTCCTCCTTTGTATTGGCGCACACCATTGTCTAGGCATGTGCCTATACGACTATAAAATTTAAAAAATCCCCCACCTTTATATTGATGTGTGCCAGTGTCTAGGTGCAAGCCCAGACATTGAAGGAAAAATTTGATTGACCTGAGCTTGTTTCTTATTGACATTGGTTTTAGTCTCTTGCTGTGCATCAATATTGTAAAACAATTTTCAACTTTTTGAATGATAGTATTTTTCTATTGGTGTATGTTAGACTCTTGGTGCTCACCAATAGTAAAGACATATTTCAAGATCTAACTCTTTTGTGAAAGTGTGTCTAGTTCCTTCACTGCATGTTTGCAAACCTTCCGTTTTTGGTAGGCAAAATGATATTTTTTGAGGCACATCTAATCCTCTACTTACATCGAGTTCAAGTTCTCAACTTGATGGTGTTTGGCATTCCTTCTTTATGAGCATTCCCAAAATTTACTTTGTATAGGACTTTTCTATCATCGTGTATTTTATTCGTTGAAGTTCTATTGAAATATGCTTGTGCACCATATTGGAAGAGTTAGGAGAAGCCATTTAGAAAAGTGATAGTAGTCTAAGTGAGTTGATCTTCCTTTAGGTGTCTAAATAGAGACATTTGTTCAAATGTGTGCAATTACACTATGTTTCTGAATTTTTAAAACTTTCCTTTTCTTTATATTGGACACGTTGTGAAAGTTTTACCATATGCACCTTTCATTGACAAGGCTCTGCTGAGATATCTACTTTGTAGGCACCTTTTATATTGGTGCAGTTGGCCTTCTTGGCATGGTCTCTTTGAAAAGGCCTAAGACTTAAGGAATAATCTATGATTGTTTGAATGCATTGACAGCTTTTGGCATACACCATTGCCTTGGATGCATTTTCTTTAAATTAATTTCTCTTCTATGATGTGTGTGCCATTACTTTGTTAAAACTTTAGTATTGTGATTTTGCTATTAGCCTATCAGGATTCAATTGTGTAGTTTTTGACCCAAACTCATTGACCCATGTGTCGTGAGTAGGTGATGCTCAAATGAGAATGAATGGAACTGTTAGCACTCATTGCTTGTAGGTAATGCTCACAAGGGTGAAGCACTGCTTGGGAGGTCACCGATCCGAGTACTACTCCAGCTAAGAGTTTCATCACCTAGTTGCAATGAGTGCTAAGTGTTCTATTCATTATCATGAAACATGGGTCATGAGTTTGACTATAAAAATGACACAGTTGAATCCTGATAGCAATATCACAATTTGTTTTGCTGTGGAAAATATCTTCTACCTATTAACTTTAGTCTTCCTTTACTGTGGTGTGTTTGCAGTCTCCTTTAAGTTCTTATTAATGCTTGTGTGTTTTCTTTTGTTGCTTTGACATGCCTTTAGTCAAAGGGTTAGCATACCAATTTAATACAACTTACTTGGTACTACCTGCTTACAGATTCTATACTAATTGATATGTACTGCCCTTGAGGTTTTTTTATCTCCAAGATGATAGATTCACACTTGAAGGGTTTCATCTCCAATGTGCCCGGCCGCTGTAGCAATGCCACAAACACTGAAATAAGAGTTGAATGTTCTTAAATTTTTTGAAAGTGCCTCATCTTTTCCTTATGCTTTGATTTATCGACCCAACTCCCTATGATAATAATGGGAAGTTATCCAAAATTAGTTGCAACGAACAAACAATAAATTTCCTTAATTAGTGGCAGTTAACTGGCAAATCCATCCATGAAGTAGTGGTGTTTGTTAAAATCAGAGGATTGCTGCAAATGAAATAATACTGCCTGTGATTTGTGTATCTTTCAAATACAAAAATCACTCTTGCATTTATATTGGGAATAAGGTTATTAAGAAACATTAGACATTCATTAATTACATAATTATTATATAATGAATAAATTTATATCTCATATATAATTATTCATAGGTTTATCCAACTAAAGCTACAAAACATTAGCACTCCCTCTTAGTGAGGGAGGACAAACACAGGATAAATAGAACACCATCAGTAATATCTAGAAATAATACAATAAAGGAAGTCTTTGATCAGAAGACTTGCAATATATGATATAATAGGAGTATTGGCCTATCATAATATAAACATATGATATCCACCAAGTACTAATTTGATATTATATCAGGTAGCATGAGCATTGGGCCATCAAAACATCAATTTAATGATATCCACCAATGACTCTGAGTAATGGATTATCAGAACATCAAATTAATGATATCCACGAAGTACTCAATACGGTAATGACCTATCAGAATATCAAGGCAAGATATTTACCAAGTACCTATCATATATCTATACAAACAACTTATAGACCGTCAATTTGATGACATCTAACACTTAGTTGTTGATTTACAAGATAAAGACTTTCATGATCTATTTGAACATTTACATAAAACGTATATCATGATTAAGTTATTGTAAGATCGTCACCTTTCAATAATTTTTGCAAGTACAAGTAATAATTATTTGGAAGTCGTCACTTCCTTATGATGTACATAGGAGGCAGGTCCATACACACATGAAGTCACCACAAATACTATCATGTGGTGTTGTCATGACATCCATCACAGATCATATCAGAGAATAATGTTTTCACCTCAAACTTATCTCTCATGGAGAAGAATGGTTTACGAGCGATTTCACTTGGAACTTTGTCATAAAGAAACACTAACCTTTTGACCTCCATGTCAAGGTTATTTCCAATAAGGTGTCAAGACTTTCTCTGAATCTGAAACATATCATGTGTCCTCTCCTCTCTTTGTCTAGGGTTGCCTTTAATGAACTATCATGCTCCCTGGTTGAACAAGTATCCATCTATCTAGGAATGTTGTAGTCTAGACATTCTTGGTTCACATGGAACTTCATACCATGAATCATAGTCCCTTTAGCTGCTATAATTTTATGATTAGTAGAGAAACCATCTCAGCATATTCTACTCCTTCTGAACCAATATGACCAAGATTCTTGGAAGCAAAGTGAAACATATCATCTATTTGCTCCCTCTTTGATAGATGTGGCAAACTCCCTCTTGTTATTTAAGGGTACTCATATTATTTATCTAGAAACCACATTTTTTCACATTTAAATGGATTTCTTGATGTTTTTTGTAATTAACCAATTTCTAGTCTAACTGGATAGTGATCAGATCCTGCATTAGGGAGAATGACTGTATTGAAAGGATGATTAAAAGATGTTAAATTTCCTTTAAATATAATCTGTCCAATCTTTTTGGTATATTACAGAAGCCAACTCATTTATTATTTCATGTGAAGAACTCGTTAGATGTTGGAATGTCAATAAGGTTATCTTTTGCGAATCGTGCTTTCAAATCTAACATAACTTGGTTAATGGTCGTGGATCCACTTGCTTTTTCTCCTGAATCTTGAGTTGCATTAAAATCTCTTCCAATGAAAATATTTTCTTGTGGATTTAATTCTAAACAATTGCTAATCTCCTTCCAAATTTCTTTCTTATTCGTTGTTGGTGTTGGCCCATACACATTAATAAGTAGGAATTGAATTATGCTTTTGAAGCTTTTTACTCTCCCCCCTTACAATTATTGTTGGATAAAAGTGGAATGAAATGTACTATCCTTGGGTCCCATATAATACCAATCCCACTTGAGGCCCCTACTGAATTAAGTGGTTCCATTTTCCAAGAACCTGGTGATTCACTTAATTTTTCTCCTTTGTTAAGTTTCTATTCTTATATTAATAATACTATATCTGATTCAAATAATGTTAGATTGTGCTTGAGTAAGCGCTTTTGTTAGGGGCCTGCGCTTTTTGGTAGGGGCATTTAGACCCCTAACATTCCATGTGGTTAGCTTCATGGCTCCGTGGGAAGGAACTTCCCTTTCCTTACATTCATCAGAATGTTAATCTTTTTCTGGTTGGTAGCCAGTCCTGCAACTGCTCTAAGTTTAGCTAAGGATTTCCTTCCTTTTTTACTGCTTTGTTTTCCACATATTGGATGTTCTAAACCTTGTAAGTTTGCCACAATACCAAGATTGTCTAGATTTTTACTAGTGTTCTACACACTTGCAGCAATAGATACATCTTCCATTTTTTATCTAAATGTTATTTTTCTAATTCTTTCATAATTTTGTTACTGAATCCTCTATCATCCTCGTCAATTTCTCTGCCTATTATTTTCTTAATTTGACTATATTCACCATTCATTTTTATCTGTCTTGCTGAAATTCTTCTAATTCCTAGATCCCGAACTCCTCCCAATTTTGGAATTTTCCGTTCTGTTCCTATCTAGATTATCCAAGCCCCATTTATTTGGTATTTTGTTCTTGATTTGTCAATTCAAATTCCCTTAAAAATGTCTCCACCTCAATAAGAATATATCTAGAATCACATTCTCTTTTAGCTATGATTTTATAAATTATGGTAAAATTAAAAACGCTTCTTAAAATAAATTAATTATAAAACTCTTGTTAAGTTTATTTTATAAATTATTGTAAAACTTGTATACTAGTACTCCTAAGAGTCTTGTAATCAATTTATAAAATAAATTTTACAAGGGCTATTTTTACCAATAGGCTTGCAATATTTTTTAAATTATCTAATGCATAATTTTACATAGTTTGCTCATATTTGAAATATATTTAAATGAATATTTAATATATTTACAGAAAATAAATATTTGTATATAAAATCAAAATATATTTATTATTTAGATTTAAAATGTAAATAATAAGTAGCTAACATTAGTACTTCTAGTATCAATTTGCTAAGTTCGAGTTTTTATGTATTTAACTTAAAACCTTGATCTTTATATGACGGAAATCTTAAATTAGTGTGTTCTAGAAATTTGGTGTATTTTAAGAAATATATATTTTCAAATGTTTGATAAAAGTAGTGATTTTTTCGCCAATTCTTTGATGTTTCTGAGTTTGTCAATTTTTTTGAGTCGGTCGAGATATTGTCGAGTCTTGAGTTTTTCAACTATGATTGTATCATAGTTTCAAACTGATTGCATATTGAATTAGTCTTGGTAAACAACAAGCTGATAGGCAAACAAAAATCAGAAATCTTAGTCAATGTCGTTAGCTATGATTTTCTCCACCGAGTCTGAGTACTTGGTACTTGGGCATGCGTACCCATGCAACATAGCGTTTTTGTTACCCAAACTTCTGAAAGAAGTAAGACATACTTGTAGGAATTCAAAATATTAGAAATTAATACATCTTCACTTATTGGTATGTTGTAAGTCTGGTAACGGTCCTTTGATTGCAAGTCTCTTTTAAAACAATTTGAGAGAAAATTACCAAGCAGACCTAGGACATTTGGGGGCACAAGGCTACAAAAGTGCCACAAATTTGCCCTTGAATTTTTTGGCAACATGAGTAGAGATGATGCCCCACCTCCTTTGTGTCCATGGAAAAGGTGTGGAAGGACGCACATTTTTGGGATATTGACAAACTTGAAATGCAAGCTGAGATATATAATCTATGGGGTGTCAGTGAAGACGATGTAGGTGCACCAATATCTGCCTCTTTGTCTTATTGGTCGTAGAGTCATTAAGGCCAATCACTTGCTTCTTTTTCTTTTTTGTAGTGGCATGTTGCACATACCCCAATTTTTCTTCAGTGGCCCATGTAATAGAGACTGGGGGGAACTATTCCAACATAAATAGGCTAATGGAAAATCAAGAAATGTTGGGTGGCAATTGGATGTAGTTTAGTCATTTATGAGTGGACTAACAGTAGACATCTTCCACTTGTCAACATCACACGTGTTGTTGGCAAAATGTATTAAGCCGTTGGGAAAAAAGTTGTGTTGTCTTAAATGTGTTAGCGTTAATTATGTTGGTGGTAGTTAGTATAACCAAGGATTGTGATGGGTCACGTTGCTTCCCCTCGGAAACTATATGCACATTCCCTCGGATGGAAGAGAGCAGCAATTTTGTGTTCTATCATACTTGCTTGTAACCTTGTGAATGTAATCTGTTGCTGAGATTAATGAAATCTGACAGTTCTGTGATAATGGTTTGCAATTACTCTTTTTGATATATCTCTTATTTCAGTAGTATGCATTAAATATCGTTTACCAGTAAGCAGTAAACAACATGTATAAAGGGTCCATGTTTTGGTAAGGCAGTTGATTGTTCAAGGCATCACAAAGTTGCTGATTTTCAGTTTTAGATTCTAAAGGATGCTATTGAGGAGGGTGGGTGACAAAATGGTTTAAAATGTGATAGATGTGGCCCATGTATGCAATGTTTTGGGGGAATTGATTGAGGCGACTTATGGATACTTATGGACTCCTTATTGTGTGCATCCTATAAATAATCCAGTCAGGGATATGGGAAAGATTGACCGGATCAAATCAGTGGTCAATGGTTTTAGAGATTTGCAAATGTTTATTGCACAGTTCAAGAGCCTCCATAAGGAGTTCTTGAAACTTATTGTGATTAGATATGCATCCTATTTCATTCAATTGGAGAGAATGCTTGAGTTGCATGATACATTGCAACTAATGGTTATGACAGCAAAATGGAATTGGTTGCTCAAGTCCAGAGCAAAGTAGGGGAGGAGAGTGAAGGATGTAGGGAAGAGTGATGCTTTTTCAGTTGATTTAAAATATACAGTCTTCATCAATTGCTTTAGTTTTCCAGGTCATTGATGGGGATTTCAATGTACCTAACCTTGGAGAGGTGTATGGTGCATTGATAGTATGTTTTACCAAATGAGGGTTTCCATGCGGAAGGATCCCACATTAGCATTCTTTGATGAGCACATTCAACCAATCATTCATAGGAGATGGGGAGAATTTCATTTTTCCCTTGCTCATGGCTGCCTATGCACTGAACTCCAAGTTGTACTAGCATGGGTCTGTGATGGAGACACAACCAAAGACCAGAATGAACACACAGAAAAAGAGAAATATTATTATCAATGAAAAATGTCTTATGGGCTCTCAATAGTATGATTTTGGAGAAAGAAATCCTCCACACAGTACCTTCTCTCTAACTCCACTAAGAATTGCCTTTACAATGCTAGAAATGTTCTCAAATAAGACCCAAATGGTTTAAGGTTAGGAATACATTCTAGAATATCCTAGTTGGCATCCACTGCCAAAACAAAAGGTTGCAGAAATCACATTAGAAGTCGGTGTAAAATTAGAAGAATCCAAAAACGGTAGTCCAACTTTCGAGAGGCATAACTTTAGAACCGTAACTCCAATTGACGAACTGTTTACATTTTCGGAAAGCTCTTGAAGTGCTCTACAGCCTTATGGACCAGCTTCGCTCGTCCCCCATTTTTTGGTCTCGTACGAGCCCGTTTAGTGCCCCATATCTGACTTTGAAGCGCTCTTAGGAGGTTTCCAAGAACCGAAAAATTGCAATAACTTTCTAATTGTGAAGCTTTTTGACCTAATTCTTTTTCTAGAGTGTTTTAAATTACAAATATAACCATCCCTCCAATTTACACCCTCTAACTCACCATAATTATGGCTCAATTACATAGTTCTACTTTTTTGGCATTAACACGTATCCCAAGGTGCTGAAAAACTCTAATCCAGAACACTAATAGTGGAACCGTGAGAGTTGGAACCTTTATTTGACCCAAATGGGTATCCAGAAATGAAAACACATTAAACATAAACTATTTCTAAGCATATTTTTGGGTGATACAGGATTGCCCTTACACCACTGGATGCTTCTGCATCAGACACCCAGGGTATATTGAAAAGTGACCCTGTCACTTTATAGTAGAGAAAAACCCAAAGGGGCAACCTCTGCTGTTGATATCCAAGTTGAGTCCTCTATTGGTCGTCCTTTCCACTTCACCAGGTACTCTTCATATTGCCTATTTCTGGTACTCCTACCCACACGACTATCCAGAATCTCTTCTATCTCCTCCTTCGTAGAAGTAGGAATTGGACATGGTTCCAGCATCAACCCCTCATTTGCGCCATCATCATGATATTCTGTTAAGTCTGCAATGTTGAAGATAGGAGAAATGTGAATCCCATCTGGCAACTCCACTTCATATGTATTTTTCGAGTCATGTTTCTTCAAAATCTTACAGGGGCCAAATTTCTTCATCTTCAGCTTGTTGTAAGTACCCATCGGAAACCGTTCCTTTCGTAAGTGTACCATAATCATATCCCCTACTTGGAACTCCTTACGTCTCTTCCTTTGATTAGCCCTAGCTTTATACTGTTGATTCATCTTAGTAATGTGTGCATGGACCTCCTCATGTAGGCTCTTGATATGTTCAGCAAATTCTTCTGCCTCGGCGCTTGTCCTCTCCCTTTGCTCCATCTCCCTCAATTCTTGTGCAGTCCTTGGGCTACTTCCATACACAATTTGGAATGGTGATCTACTGGTACTCCTATTTACAGAGTTAGTGTAAGCAAATTTTGCTTGTGGTAGAATCAAATCCCACCCCTTGGGCTTATCTCCCACTAAACACCTCAGCAAATTGTCCAAACTTCTATCTACCACTTCCGTCTGCCCATCAGACTGCGGATGATGTGTAGAACTAAACCTCAATTCTATCCTCAACTTCTTCTATAAAGTCCTCCAGAAATATCCCACAAATTTAGTATCTCTGTCGGAAACAATACTCTTTGGGAGGCCATGTAGTCTCACCACCTCTCTGAAAAACAAATTTGCAATATGTACAGCATCATGAGTTTTGTGGCATGGGATGAAATGTGCCATCTTGGAGAACCTATCAACCACCACAAATACTGAGTCATTACCCCTTTGTGTCCTCGGCAATCCAAGAACAAAATCCATACTTATGCCTTCCCAAGGCTTTGATGGAACAGGCAAGGGCTGATAAAGTCCAGTATTGTGACTAAATCCTTTGGCTGCTTGACATACTTGACAACTCTGCACAAATTTCTTCACATCTTGTGACATTTGAGGCCAAAAATAATGTTCTCTAAGAATGGCAATGGTCTTATCTCAACCAAAGTGTCTTGCCATTCCCCCACTGTGTTTCTCTTTGATCAAGTTTTCCCTCATGGAACTCCTTGGAATGCATAATTGACTGCCCTTGAACAACATATCATCCTGAATCAAATAATCTAGCCACCTAGTTCTGTCTATAGTAACAGGTTCTTTGCAAGCCTTCCATGCTTCAGCAAAATTAGGACCCTTAGGGCACAGATTCTTGAGTTCATCAACCCAACCACTTCAACCTGCATTATTGTAAGCAACAACTGTCTCCTACTCAATGCATCTGCAACCCTATTAGACCTTCTACTTCTATGTTTCAACACAAATGTATAGCTCTGCAAGAACTCTACCCACTTCATATGTCTCTGGTTCAGTTTACCTTGGCTATTTAGGTACTGCAATGCCTGGTGATCAGTATACAAGACAAATTCTTTTGGCAATAAATAATGCCTCCATTTCTTTAAGGCCTGAACGATTGCGTAGAACTCCTGATCATAAACAAAATACTTTTTCTTTGCATCATTCAATTTTGCACTAAAATATGCAATAGGCTTACCTTTTTGGCTCAATACAGCCCCAATAGCACTGCCACTAGCATCACAATCTACTTGGAACACTTTACTGAAATTTGGAAGTGCCAACACAGGTTGCTCTGTCACCTTCTTCTTCAACAATTCAAAACTCCTTGTAGCTGCTGTAGTCCACTTGAACTCTTTCCTATCCCCCCCTTATTGTTTCAGTCAGGGGTGCACATATGCCACTGAAATTCTTAATGAACTTTTTGTAGAAACTAACCAGACCATGAAATGATCTCACCTTAGTAGCAGGCCTTGGAGTAGGCCATTCCAAGATGGCTTTTACCTTCTCTGGATCAATTGAGACCTTCAGATGATACAACAAACCCCAAGTAGACTAATTCCTATTTTACAAAGCTACACTTTTTCAAATTAATCAACATTTTCTCTTCCCTCAACCTTTCAAGGACTCTACAAATGTGCAATAAATGTTCATCCAAAGTCTTACTAAAAATTAAAATATCATCCAAATAGACAATAACAAATTTTTTCAAGAATTTCTTTAGTACCTCATTCATAAGCCGCATGAAGGTGCTCGGTGTGTTGGTCAGTCCAAAAGGCATGACTAACCACTCATATAGACCCTCCTTGGTTTTGAATGCAATCTTCCACTCATCTCCCTCTTGTATCCGTATCTGGTGATAGCCACTCTTGAGATCTATCTTTGTGAAGTATTGAACCCCACTCAAATAGTCCATAAGATCGTCCATTCTTGGCAAAGGAAACTGATACTTGATGGTTATTCTGTTTATAGCTCGAGAGTCTGTGCACATTCTCTACTCTCCATCCTTCTTTGGTGCTAGTATTGCAGGTACTGCACATGGACTGAGGCTCTCTCGAATCAAATGCTTCCTCAATAGCTCCTGAACTTGTCTGTTTAGCTCCTCAGTTTCAGTAGGAGTCATCCTATGAGCAGCCTCCTTAGGCAAACTAGCTCCAGGGATTAAATCTATTTGATGACTGATCTGCCTTACTGGTGGCAACCCTTCTAGAACATCATTTGAGATGACATCTCCATACTCACTTAATAGGCCTGAAACTTTAGGTGGAATTTCACTACTACCTTCCTTATCTCTTCTAGGAATCAAAGCATAACACATACGCTGATGTTTCATACCATCCAAGAATTTTCTTCCATCAACAAGACATATCCTAGCACTACTGCATACCTTTTCACCTTCCTTTATCATGGGCTTCAGTTTGTGGCAAACTCCATCCTTTGTTAGAGAGTATGTATTTGCATGACCATCATGTACAGCGTGTCTATCAAATTGCCACGGTCTTCCCAACAATAAATGGCAGACATCCATTGGAATAATGTCATAGAGAACTTCATCATGGTAACTCCCAATCTTGAACTTCAAGACTGTTCATTGACCAGGACCTTATGATCATCCTTCACCCAAGCAATCCGATAGGGTTGGGGGTGTTTCTCCCTTTTTAGCTTTAGCTTAGAGACCATCTCCTCAGACACCAGAGTGTTAGTGTTGCCACCATCAATAATCACATCACAACACTTATCCTCGCATTTGCACCTGGTACGAAACAAACTCCTCCTTTGTCCAGGTTCTGTCTCACCACTTAGTAAGACACTTTCATTTACGAGAACCTCTCCTCTTTTTGCATCCTCAGAATGCGATGATTGTGCATCTTCGTCCACATGAGCAACCCTTGCTTGACCATCAACTCTCCTATCTGTCCTTCCTTGTCATTGAGGGCATTCAAAGGCATGATGACCACCTTCATTGCAATGAAAACAGGTACCATGAAAGCTTCCTCTTCTTGATCCTTGTCCACGTCCTCTACCTCTTCCTCTCTGATCTCTAAAGTTTTGATCACGGGAGCGATTGAAACCCTCATTTCTCTAGTTTTTGCTAGCACCCACATCTTCATTTTTCTTTTGGGTCTCATTTCGGCCTCCAGATGACCTATTGCCGCCCCTTCCTCCTTGACCATGCTCTCTTTGCCTTCCTTAAAACCTTTTATTTAGCTTCTCTTCGACTTGTAGGGCAAATTGGTATGCCTCTTCAATGCTAGTCATTCTAACCATACTTAACTCCTCCTGAATGCTAGGTTGTAACCCACTGAGGTAACGGGCAACCAACCTTCTCCTTATTTGCTTCTGCATGCCCTGCCCTAATAAGAAGTCAGTAAAATTCCTCCGTATATTCCTGGACAAATTTTCTTGCTTGCTTTAATCCTTGCGTTTTCTTGAACAAATCAAGCTCGTAGTCAACAGGAATGAACTGCTTCTTTAGTTTGTCCACCATGCAATCCCATCTTGTGATTTTCTCCTTTCCTCTTCTATTTCTTTCCAGCTGAATCTCTTGCCACCAGATTTTGGCATGGCCTTTCATTTTGGTCTTCACAAACTTAACCCTATCTGGATCTTTGATATCCTCATACTCAAAATACTCCTCTAGTTCATTGATCCAGTCGATCAACTCATCTAGGTTTAGATTTCCTGAAAACATATCCACATCAATTTTAGGTCTTTTTCCAAGCTTAGAAATGGCCCTAGAAAGCCTCTCCTTTGCCTGATTTAGGATTTCCCCTTCGCCTTCCCCTTCTTGTCCAATTTCTTCTTCTTTATTTTCTTCCTCACTTTCGTCGCCTGTGGCAAACACTCAGTCCTCTACGGATCTCCTCCTGCAATGCTTGAACCTGCCTCTGGAGGCTCTAACCTCCTTAGGATTAATAGCTCAGGCCCTTCCACCACGCTGTCTTCATGGAGGCATCTTCTTGACTCAAACCCACAACCACATAGTCCTGGTGCAAACTGCCTCACAGTCGGCGCTCTGTCTACACACTCAAGAAAACCAGCTCTGATACCACTTGATGGAGACACAACCAAAGACCAGAATGAACACACAGGAAAAGGAAAATATTATTATCAATGAAAAATGTCCTATGGGCTTGCAACAGTATGATTCTGGAGAAAGAAATCCTCTACACAGTACCTTCTCTCTAACTCCACTAAGAATTGCCTTTACAATGCTAGAAATGTTCTCAAATAAGACCCAAATGGTTTAGGGTTAGGAATACATTCTAGAATATGCTAGTTGGCATCCACTGCCAAAACAGAAGGTTGCAGAAATCACATTAGAAGTCGGTGTAAAATTAGAAGAATCCAGAAACGGTAGTCCAACTTTCGGAAGGCATAACTTTTGAACCGTAACTCCAATTGACGAACCGTTTACATTTCCGAAAAGCTCTTGAAGTGCTCTACAGCCCTATGGACCAGCTTCGCTCGTCCCCCATTTTTTGGCCCCGTACGAGCCCTTTAGTGCCCCATATCTGACTTTGAAGCGCTCTTAGGAGGTCTCCAGGAACCGAAAAATTGCAATAACTTTCCAACTGTGAAGTCTTTTGACTTGTTTCTTTTTTTGGAGTGTTTTAAATTACAAATATAACTATCCCTCCAATTTACACCCTCTAACTCACCATAATTATGGCTCAATTACGTAGTCCTACTTTTTCGGCATTTACACGTATCCCAAGGTGCTTAAAAGCTCTAACCTAGAACACTAATAGTGGAACTGTGAGAGTTGGAACCTTTATTTGACCCAAATGGGTATTCAGAAATGAAAACACATTAAACAAAAACTATTTCTAAGCGTATTTTTGGGTGATACAGGATTGCCCTTACACCACTGGATGCCCCTGCATCAGTCTGCAGACATACAGGATGCTTAGGTGAGGACAAGGTTCTTTACGGTCATTAAAACGAAGTATTATCCTATAAAGGTCATCTTTGTTCATATTGAGTGGACAAAGTTTGCCATTCTTAGGTGTGTTTTGAAGCGGCCAAGATGGATATGGTAACTATGGCACAAGAGGATCCAATTTTGTTGTGAAAATGCCTTGTGTTGATTTCTTTGTCTACCACTTTACCCATTTGACTGCTATCACAGATATCTTGTTCTTCATCTTGTGAGAGGAACTGCTCTACTTATAGCTTTTACCACTCTGTTAAGAGGAACAAACTTATCTCTAGGAAAGCAAAGAAGTTTGTGTTGTACAAGGTGCTTTGCGTCTCATTGACCATACTACATTTTTATATAGAGTCCAAAACACAGTGAGATAATGGCAGAGGAACGAACAAAGGTTGATGAGGATGCTACAGTTTTAGAGCTGGGGCTGGTTGGTTTTAGCTTGACCATGTGGAGTTCAACAATTCTAGTGATGAGGAGTCTAGGAATGATTATTTGTCACTTCACTAAATTTTGTTTTTTCGACATAATTGTACTAATTTTAATCATCTTTATATAATCTTGAAAATAGTATAAATTTTGATTGACATTTTGATTGTTCAAACTTCAGTGTAAAACTGTTAATGTTCAATGCCCACTTCAAATTTTAGTAGCATTAAGTGTTTACTCTTTTACTAATTTTTCAAAGTTTAATTTGAAAATTAAAAATTATAATATTTCTATAACTAATTTTTCAATTACTAGTTTTTCCATTCCCTACCCCCACATCTGTCCCTAAACTTAGGCGCTTGGTGCCCCTCTCATTCCCCTTGTTCTTCCCTAGTTGCCATGTTGTGGAACTTCTGCTCTTTTCTAACTAAATCTTCTTTCTTTTCACTTGAGCTGTTCCCACAGTTGGACATACATTTGCAGCGTTTACTAAAAATATTCTCTGTCCACTCTGCCGAAGTCAATAAATCTTTGGTTTCCTTTATAAAATCTGGAAGCTTCTTTTAGCTATATTTATCAATGGAAGCAGGCCTTGGTTATTGATTAACTGCTTATTCTAGACTTCTATAGCTACTCAGGCTGTGAATTATAAATAGAAATTGTTGAAATGCATACAAACCTAATGACAGAGGTCTTGAGTGTCTTCTCTGAGTTGTGTTTAATTAATCTGATCTTTATTTTTCTTTTCAACAGGGAACTGATTAATTTTCTTATATGTTTACGCTTGCTGTAACCAAGTTTTTGATAACGATTTCTGATACATGGTCACCCCTTTATTGTCTTCAACATAATATTAGTCTAGAATTTTGTCTTAAAGTTGAAAGAAATTTATTCATATAGTAAATGAACTGTTGTCTTGATTCACTTATGTTTATGGTATCCTTTTTATTTGAATAACAAGCTAAATGAACTTCCAATTGATGGCCATGTAGGTATGATTGATCCAGATCGGGTCAAGCGTGCAATAACATGGAATAGGTCTTTCAAACTTTCTTCCTCAGAAGATGGGAATGATAATACAAAGGAAGAGAAGGAAACCCATGCTTCTGTATTGGACAAACTGTTGGCATGGGAAAAGAAACTTTATGATGAAGTGAAGGTAGACTGAAGTTCTTGCTGTCATATAGGAATACTAAATTAGATAAAGCAAAGTGTGAGACCATGGATTTATTGTTAGGAGAGCTTTATTTTATATATATATTTTAATATGCTTTGTTTGATATGTATTTCCACAGGCAGGAGAACTTATGAAAATTGAGTATCAAAAAAAGATTGCATTGTTGAATAAGCAAAAAACAAGAGGGAGAAATTCAGGTCTAGAGAAAACCAAAGCTGCTGTAAAGTATCTTCATACAAGGTATATGGTTGACTTTCAAGCAATGGATTCAACTTCTTCAGAAATACAGAGGCTTCGCGATGAACAATTATACCCAAATCTTGTAGGTCTGGTTGCTGGGTATGTTATTCTAACCTGTGGAATGATGAGAACAATGTTATTGCATAATTTTTAATGGAAAAACATACAACATACTAGAAATATGGATGAGACTGCCAGGGCGATCCTTTATTGTATCTTATAATATGACCTTGTTGGAAATTGTATGTATTTTTGCTCTGCTTATACTAATTGAGTTGCTTTCTTCTATGTTTGCTTTCTCTATGTTTGTTTTTGTTGAACTATTCACTTAGAGAAGGCTAGTTAATTTCCAGCATGATGCTCTTAGCCATCTCAGTTATCATTTATCTAATGCTACTCTTTTTTCATTGATTTTTTTTGCTTCCCTGGTTTCAAGACTTAAGCTTGTGTTAACAATGCGTTTTTGTCCTAGTTAGTGTATCTCATATTCAATCTACAAAAACATATTAGTCTGGAAATAATGCAAACATTTCTAGCATCCAAGTTTCTTTGACAAGCTTTTAGTTGCCTGTTGGTCTTTTGTTTATCTTAGGTATTTTTTTGGCAACTTTGCATGGCTTCTGTTCTCTATACTGTATTTTATCTTAGATGTGATAACTGATATGCATTGAAATGTTCACAAATTTAAAGTCAGAATCAAGTACTGCTATATTTTGGAAGGATTTTGTGCTGAACGATTTTAATCTTTGATTGCATGCACTTGAAGCTTTGCGATTCAACCTGGTATAGGAATGCACAAATTGCTCTTATTCTTGAATGCATAAGCCAAACTTTAATCTAATGTGTACTCATATTGGTAAATAATTGGTAGCAAACTTGTAGAAACCTTAAAAAGACTTCAAACATAGTTGACAGATAATCCTGGAGTGGATGGTAAAACAAATTTGTATATTATAGGGATTGTATAAATGTTTCAACTAAGGAATATGTTTTACATTGATAGCAAATGATGCTCAAAAGAGTGCCATTGAAGTCTATCATGTGTTAAAGTTATTACATAGACTTGGGAATTCGTAAAATTTAGATATTTATTCTGATTAAGTTGATGATTTCCATGATTGTTGTCCTTTTCTCTATTTAAACGATATTGCTAACATTGCTATAGTGTAAAGGTACATGAAGGACTCAATGCAGGAAATATTAGGAGCAACCCAAAAACATCTAAAATGTAATATTGTATAAAATAATAATTGCTTCCAGATCTTGTAGGTATTGGAATTGGATTTAGTAATTTTTAAATATAAATTCTAGCTCATTAGAAGTTGTGGTGATCCTTGTGGCTATTCAATAGAATGTTCTGATGATAAATTAAAATACTAGTGATTTACATGGCCAAATGTTCTGACTGTCCAAATGTTTGACATGCAAAAAATTGTTATTGAAGACCAAAATTGCAAAATTTTGAAATTTAAATGTTTTAGAATTTTCATAAAAATTGACATGTTTTATTGTAATGACTTGCATTTCTTGGCATATTCCCTCAATCTCCTAGAGAAAATGCTTGTCACTTTCGCATTGCATATTTAAAGTTGTAAGAATTTGCGTTAGGGCAGAATTCACCCAAGACCAAGGAACTCAAACACAAGCACAACAGTAGACCAAAGACAAAGTATGATTAGAATGACGATATATTCATTCAATATGCCATATGAAAGTACACTAGGAGTGCTTGTATATAAAGGCCTCTGGAGAGCTTCTAGAATGCATAGAAGTTAGCAACATGATAAGTCATACAACCAGGCACATGTCCACTAGATATGGGTATTCCTCCATTAAGCACAGAAGTAAGTGCGATGATGAGAGGATAAGCCTACAATGGTGTAACACACAAATTTATGTTGTAGACAACATGTGCTAAAAAGGGAGTGCGAATAACTGTGTTGTATACATGACAACTCAGTGAATGATGCAAACTCCACTATTGTAGACACCATGTGTTGAATTAGAGTTGCGTACTTTTGTGTTGTCAACATGACAACTCATGAGAGTACACAAACTCTTAAGTGTCTCACAAAATAAAATAATAAAATAATGCAACATAATAAAATAATGCATTAACCTAAGTAAACTTAAGTAAAGTGTAAATAGTAAATACTTATTTACACCTACACAAGGTTAATAACTTCACTTTTGGTTTTCATATAATATATTTGTTGTTAAACATAGTTAAAAAGGAATTGCCATTTGAAAGTAAAACACAAAAGTACATTGTTGTAGAAATGAGAGATCTGAGAGCGAAGAGCAATTGTGGCCCATGCGATTGGGCAATTTGGATAGAGTAGCGAGCTCAAATGTATATCCTTTTTTCAATACCCTAAAACATGTAGATGTCGCTTGTTGATAAGATAAGATAAATTTGTAAATGTCCAAAAAGAGACCACGAGGGTCTCAGGGACGGAAAGACGTACAAGGCAACAACCAACAACGAGAGAACTAAACGGTTTCGGGAAAGAACAAACAAGAGAGCAAAAGTACAAAACAAGAAATGACTAAATACTCCTCACAGGTGAGTAGTCCAAAATTGAAGGATATGGTTCAAGGCAAGGGTGAGCCCCGGATCATCTTAGAGAACCATTGGAGATAGGGTTATGTTGTTGATTGTATCCTCGTGAGGCCTCATACATCTGGGGTCACCTGAAGAATGGTTGAGCAACCACTTCATCCCATAGGCAGAAGACCTAGGAGTAAAGGAGGTGACGAGCTGGTTTGAAGTTTGTCTCGATGGGAATTGGAGTTGTAAAGTGTGACCACGAAGCCGCATGGCCTCTTGGACATCAAGCGAAAGACATTGCTGATTGTTGTACCTAAAGAATGAAGAAAGGGACTTGTACTCTTTGAACAAGCAGTAGAACCTCCCCTTGATCTCATGGTAGACGGGGCAAGGAGAAACAAAATGGGTCTTCATCTTTGATCTCCTCCTCCCCAAGTTAATAGAGGTAGAAAATCCTGTCCTCTCTTTCAATCTGGTTATCGATTTGTAAATGTAACCGATGGGAGTGCGGAGGGCATGTGTAATGTCCCTTGTTGAGATCCACCTTTGATCTGCTCTTGGTTCCGACTCTAGTGTTTGGAATATTGTGAGACTTATAAATGTGTTGAAAAATTATTTCAAAATAATACTTGTAATAACATGTAATTTATGATATTCTTGTTTTCTTTCTTTCTTTTTTATATCCCCCTCTATACTCAACTATTAACTTGATAATCTTATTTCTTGTAATTCTCTTTTCCTTTATTAAACTTTGGTTATTTAATTTTGAATTCTCTATTAATAAAAACCTCATCCAAATCTCTTATAATACGATGTTATTGAAATGATGGCAAACTTATCTTACTACTATGCATTTATATCTTATAATTCCTTTTATATTAGTATCCCTTAATCCATACCCTTTTTGCTGCATTACATCTTATTATTTGATTCATTATCTTTCATGCCTTACTAAAGAATTATCTTACTCCATTTACTTATTTTATATTTATTTGCTGCTCTTATTTAAAAACCCACCGAATATTTATTGCTGATCCAATATGAACTCTTATTTTAAAATCACCTCCTCTTTGTTTCCATATCTCTTATACTATTTTTCCAACCCCATTACGTATTAAGGTGATGACATATAAATTGGGGGATATAATGCCACATCATTTCCCATACATGGTGATCAGCTTGGGGTCTTTCCTTCATTAATAATTGCTCATGCTTCCTTCTTTTTATTTTTGTATCCACCCTAAACTATATACCCAATGATGGGAAAGGTCGCGGGCTTTTAATGCTGCAATCTTTAGTCGGTTGGATATTGGTTTTAGTTTATATATATTATATTGAATAAGTAAAGATATTATTAATTATATCAACACATAATTAAATATATGATTACATTTAATGTTTATGTTATTGATATAATAAACATTTATAGTTATTCTCATTAAAATTGTTTATCAATTATTTTTCAGTTTGTTTATTAATTTATTATGATATTGGTATTAGTTTTATATCTTATATTTAAATATAGATTATACCATTGTATGTTATCTTCCATTGTGATATTTTGTTGATTAGACTGCAGGAATCGGGTGCAGCACGGCCCCCCCTATAAACTGCAGTGCGCCGGGTAAACTTTTTAACGTGACCGGTAGCGCTGGCGCGACACGCCCACCGGTACCACGGGGACGGGGGAGACTAGAACCCGTCACCAACCCCCTGCAATTGGGAAGATTTAGCCAACCGAGCTAGGGCCCCTGCCCTCTTCCATTGTGATATTTTAACATCTAGTTTATATTAGATTTATATTTATATTTACATATTTATTTTGTTATTTTTAAGTGATAATTTATTATCAAATTCATGGTGGAAAAGGGGATATTACAATTCACCCTTCCCAAAATTGCTTGTCCTCAAAAAATTTGAAACTTTGGTGTTTGCTATGCAACTCAAATATCATCTTGCTTGCAGGTTTGAATAACCTTGAAACATAAATTTAAACTTGAGATTAGAACTGCCATAGATGTATTAAATGTGAAGATTATATTCAAAATTACTAAAAAAAAATTCAAAAGATGAAACTTATCTTGATTTAATGTAGCATTTTTGTTCTCCTAGTTGTGCATTGAGTTGATCCTTGTAAAGTCCAAATGGGTAATCCTTATAATCTTTAGTAGAGACTTCATCTCTTCCCAAATCTTATGGATACCCTTTTTAGTATGCATTTATAAACCTCAGGGGAGACTTTATCCTACCCAAAGCCTTTGGGGATATCCCTTAAGGACCATCCCTTCTAGAATTCTTAAGAGAGACTTTATCTCATCCTAGGCCTCTTTGGATATCCCTTTAGGAGTATCCCTCTTTATAATCCTTAGCAGAGACTTAATTTCATCCCAGGCCTCTATGCTTATCCCTTTAGGACTATCCATCTCTATTGGATCTTTAGGATTGACTTTATCTCATCCTAAGGCCTCTGTCAATATCCCTTTAGGATCATCCACCTTGATACATATTTCTCTCCTATAATCAAGTTCAAAAGCATGGACCAGCAGAATCTACTATTAACTGCCTTTAGTTCTCCTTCCAATTTGTTACTAAAGATTATATGAGCCTTATTATATAACCACATTTAAATCCAATTTATGTCCTTAAGATGTAATTGTACAAATGCTTTATGACTAAATTATTCTTTATCTCTCTACATCATGAATAATTTTTGTACAAGGACTTCATCCTCTAGGATGGCAAGATAATGCTTTGATATCACTTGTAACGTCTCCTCTTGTGAGCCACCTATAATTTTCTTTTGGTTCTTACTTTAGTGTTTGGAATATTGTGAGGGTCTTATAAACATGTAGAAAAATAATGTCAAAATAGTTCTTAAATTAACATGTACTTTTTTTGTTTCTTTTTTATATCCCCCTCTATGCTCAACCAAAAACTTATTTCTTGTAATACTATTTTCCCTTATTAAACTTTGGTTATTTAGTTTGTAATTCTCTATCAATAAAAATCTCATCCAAATCCCTTGTAATACAATATTATTGAAATGATGGCAAACTTATCTTACTACTAATTTATATCTTAGAATTCCTTTTATATCATTATCCCTTATTCCATACCCTTTTTGCTGCATTACATCTTATTATTTACTTTATTATGTTTTATGCCTTAGTAAAGAATTATCTTACTACATTTTACTTTATTTTATATTTATTTTCTGCTCTTATTTAAAAACACACTGAATATTTATTGCTGCTCCAATATGAACTATTTTATTTAAAATCACCCCCTCTTTGTTTCCATCTCTTATACTATTTACGTATTAAGGTGGTGACATATAAATGGGGGATACAATGCCACCTCATTTCCCATATGCAGCGATCAGCTTGGGGTCTTTCCTTTATTAAAAATCACTCATGTTTCCTTCTTTTTCTTTTTGCATCCACTCTAAACTATATACCCGATGATGGGAAAGATCGTGGGCTTTTAACGCTGCAACCTTTTGTCGGCTGGATATTGGTTATATTTATATATATATTATATTGAATTAAGTAAATATATTATTTATTATATCTTATAATCAAATATATGATTACATTTAATGTTTATATTATAGATATAATAAAAGTGTATAGTTATTCTCATAATTGTTTATCAATTATTTTTAGTTTGTTTATTGATTTTAAACGATATTATTAGTATTTTTATATCTTATATTTAAATATAGATTATGCCATTGTATGTAATCTTCCATTTTGATATATTAAAATCTAGTTTATATTAGATTTATATCTGTATATATATTTTGTTATTTTTAAGTGATTGTTTATTATCAACTTCACTGTGGAAAAGGGGATATTGTTGCATGAGTCCAGCAGTGACTGAGGTACCAAGGGCGCACAATAACCCTATCTTGGATGCCCATGTAGTGCTTAGCATAGAAAGCCATCCTTGGGCGGAGGCCCCCCAAAGGTTTATTCCATGTCGTGATAATATGCTGTTTGTAGATGTTGGCCCTAATGGGTTCGTTCAACTCTTGTTCAGAGGGAAAGAGGTGAACGGGGGCATCCAAAGAGAACTGGAAGGGGGGAAGTGATAGAAGTATTGTCATTGATGTCAAAGGATTTCATGAGCATGAATGAACTGAAAGCATCATCAATGTCAGAGGTCTGAAAGAATTATGGATATAAGTTAGGTAAAAAGAAAATGGGTAAAACCAAGCTCGGCACTTGGAAAGACTTAATAGCATTAACAAATTGAGCGATTAAAATGAGAGACTATTAACATGTAATCTATAGTAGAAGAAGATCATGTCATGTCAAGAGTGAAGACAATGTTTATGTTGATGTTTACAGAAGGCTTTTCATGTCAAAGTGAGAAAAAGATCTGAACCACGTCAAAGCTATTATTGAAGAAACATTCGTGCCTATACCTTGATGCAAACTAGCTACTGTATGAAGATATATATGGAATGATAATATATATATATATATATATATATATATATATATATATGAGAAATTCTTATACATAAGAAACTCTTTAAATATGAATGTATAGCACACGGGTAAGGACAGTAATAAGAAGATGATACAGAGCAGTGGTCATGAGCTGAACAGTGTGGCATCAATAGCAACTAACATACAATCAACAATTGTACTATGGAAGCAATGGATATTTGGAAAACCACATGATATTGAAGATTAATTTAATGCAACTGGGATCTATCTGCCACGCCATCCAAACGGCAATCTTTCCTATACGATGAAGTCAGAAGTCTGTAACAAGAAACACTCATAAGAAACGGTGGAGTTAATTAATCATCATGAAGCCAAAAACAATGAGGGTGGTCCTTGCAGCGAATAAAAGAGTATTTATTATGAGTGATATTAAAGAACGGAGACTTGTGTGTGTTATGGCAGGGATAAGTGCCACAGTGACAATCCTGTCAGCATGAAAAACACGACAAAGAACAATATGCAGTGATATTAAGCAATACAAAGAAATATCAAACCAGCGGCAATTAGGGATTGCTGGAGAAGTATAGAAAAGGAATCCAGAGCATTGGTCAGTGCGTTGGAGTTTTACAGCAATAACCAATAGTTGACATCAACTGTGGAGACAATATTTACCTTAATATTTGTTCGACACTATAAACTATGGATCAAATGAAGATCAACGATTAAAGAAATCAATAACTAAACTTCATAAGACGGCGAAATGATTTAATATTTCAGACTAAAGAAAGGGGCATCCCACGTCAGATGGAGTGTGCAGGTTGTGCGGCTAATGCAAACAGTGATTTGGAAAGAATAAAAACCAACAGTACTAAACTATATGCCTCATAAACCGTCTGTAATACAGAGAAAATAGCAGCAATATCATATTTAATGGGCAGATTTAAAATGTTTTGTTAAAGTTAAAGATAATTATGGAAATTATTGATGAAGAGTCATTGGATATAAAGGAAGAGACATGACTTTTGACTTTGCGAAGTCACATTCCTTTATATGATAAAATATAAATAAGGAGTGTATCATTTACGAAAAGCAAGGGGTGATAGTAAGAAGAAAAAGAAGAGGTAGTAAAGAGTATATTTAAATAGTAGAAGAAAGAGAAATTTGTTGAGCAGTGTAAAATAAATAAAAAAGGTAAGTGTGAAGTGTACATGAAGAAGAGGAATATGGAATGAAGAATATGTGAAAAGATTAAAAAGGAATATATAGTCAGATTGAAAATCTAATATATTTGTGTGTGTGTGTGTGTGTTTAGAGGCTGACTTCGGAGATAAAATACAAGAAATTTGTGTGCTGAAGTTAGAGGGTCTATACAGATTAAAAGAGGAATTGTGTGCTCGAGACATCCATCATCAATTGAGTAAGCAACGTGATAAGGTTGAATAACAAATTGTGTGTTGTGGGTTGTTGCTTACGAAGACAATAGTGGTGGTTGGTGCTTACAGTAGGTCGGTGGTTGTGAAGTGTGGGAGTTGGAGCTTCCAGTGAGTCGATGCTCATAAACATAGGGGTTGGAGCCTCTGGTAGGTTGGAGCCTACAAAACATTCTAAAAGAACAAATTTATACATAAAGCAATTATTTGCCGTGGTTTTTTCCCGCATTGGGTTTCCACATAAACATTGTGTTGTGTTCATATGCACAATTGTTTATTTCAGCAATTGAAGTTATTGTTTGGATTAAAGTTTTAAATTTACAAGGTTATAATATTAATTAACCCCCTTCTCGTAGTGTAATCGTGTGCTCTTCAAGAAGGCAGTCCATCTCGATCCTTATCGAATTAAGATGAGAAGTAATCTAGGCAAATCGACAATGAGCTCTTCCAAAGGGATTAGAACTTGGCACCACTTCAAAAGAGCAATAGCCCAGGTAAGAATATTTGTGACGACCCTGAGTAAAGTCTCTAATGTTTTCTTTTAGTATAATCGTGCACTTTTCAAGAAGGCAGTCCATCTTGGTCCTAATAGAGCTAAGATGAGAAGTGATCTTGGCAAAATTGCAACGAGCTTTGCCAATAGGATCAAAACCCGCCACCACGTCAAAAGAGCAATAGGCTAGGTAAGAATATTTGTGACGACTCTTAGTAAAGTCCGGAAAACACCAAAGTCGGTGCAGAAACCAAACCAAATATATCTGTGACGACTCTCAGTAAAATCCGCAAAACTCCAAAGTCGATGCAGAAACCAAACCAAATATATTTGTGACGACTCTCAGTAAAGTCTGCAAAAATCCAAAGTCCATGCAGAAACCAAACCAAATCAAAGATGCTCTCGAGCTTAAAAGGACGAGCCCCAAACTTGGCCAAGATGACACTGTGGGGAGTGGACCGATGACATGTTAATGCACTGAAGATCGAGGTCCTGGACTTATTCGACCAAAGCTCAATTGAACTCTGGGAGAGAGAGCCCCTGCACAATAGAGTTGTCTACACGATAGAGTTGTAGAGAATTGTCAGTTTGACCAAGGAGTCCAAGAGGGACATCTTGGTCGTGGTATCCTAGAAGTGATGTCTGAAGCACTGTCTCTCAACTATAGCCAAGGAACAAAGGTCCTTATTAACTCGGGGCTGCATGACAGGTCTCAAGTTGAAACAGAGCCCAAAGAACTTAATCTGTAGGTAATTATAGGATGATGTGATCTCAGTCTCCTCGTCTTGAAAGCGGAAGTGGAAATGTGAGTTCTTCAAGCAATTGACGACCATCACCGAGGTCTTGCCTAGGTTCACAACCAATCATTGCAAGTCACAAAAGGAGGCCAACCCATCAAGAAGCTATCAGAGCTCCTCTAGGGAGGAAGCCAAAAGAATCACATTGTTGACAAATAATAAAATGGAGATCAAAACCTAGCGTAAGTAGCAACCATTGTCAAGGAACAAGAAGTCTTGAAGGAAAGCCTCAAGCTCTTCAATGTAGATACCATAAAGAGTAGGGGAGAGAGAGTAGCCCTGCTTCACCTTGATGGTGCTATAAATAGGGTCTTAGAATCCCTGCGGAGTCTTGAACTTGCCTACAACCCTCTCATATCACCTCATGATAGGTGTCAATCTTGGAGATCCCAATTTCCCTAAGTCTCTAGAAGAGAGCCGTTTGAGGTATAGAATCAAAGGCTTCGCAAAAGTCTACAAAACAACAATAGAATTTCGCCAAGAACTGTCAAGCCTCCTCAATGATAGTCCACAGAGTCAGGATATGGTGCATGGTTTGAAAATCATTACAAAAACTGGCTTGCCCCCTAGCCCGACAGTGTTGACAATCAAGCTCCGTAGATAAGACAGTATTCAACATGGCAAATGTATGCTTAATCGTGATGAGCCTGTAGTTGTTGGGGTAGTAAAGGGATTAGAATGAATCATCATGGAGATTTATATGAATATAAAGGAATCTTCTCCAAATCATGAATTTTGTTGTTGAAGGGTTGTGTTGAGTAGGGGAGAGATGTAATTGAGCTATACCATAATCAGTTGAAAGGGGAGTTTTGGATGTAATCCAACACTCTGAGTCCTTGTAGGATGACTTATTGTGTAGATCCTTACAGAAGCATATTAAGTGTCCTTATATATCCTTTCAAATGCAAAGCATCAATTTGCAGGTCATTCTTTTCACAACATTACTTAATAATAGATCTGATTTCCAGTGTTATTGTGTGCTATAGATTATTATGTGATAAAAAAGAGAAATAACTTGTGACTTTGATTGATTGCCATGTAGGAAGTACCAATCATGGTTTGATGGCAACAAGTGGTAAATATATTTCTTTTAGTATATAGGCAACTTGCTCTCTAAGTAACCCTCCTCTTTTCGACAGTCATTTGTAAACCACTAATATGTTGCATTGCTCACCTCTAGCTGCTTCTTGAATTGTGCAAGAATCTCCTTTAAATGTCGTGTGAAGTCCTTAGATTTTCCCCTCATGTACTTCCTTGGCCTCTACTTGATAGATTTGTGACACCTCACAAAGATGTGTCAATACCATTTGAAATGGTATCTTGACAATTTGTTTGTTGACAATTGTATGCAAACTCCGCTTGCACTAACACATTCACACTCACTACACTTCTCTCGTACCAAATATTTGAGTAGATATCCAAGACTTTGATAACCTTTATTTGTTTGTTTGCTCACATTAGATATGTATAGTTGAGTTGTGTACCCAACATTTCCCACAAGGTGCATTTGAAAATACTAAATCTGTCTTGTGTTTTAATCATAGCTCACAAACTCGAACTCAACAAGGTCGATCCAACTCGTGACTCGGCTATGACTTGGCAAAATGAAAAAACCCTTAAATTTTTTAGAGATTTTAATGATTGAAAACTAATTTCATGCACCCTTTATTGAATATAACTTAAAAACACTATGAGTATCAAATAGAAGCTAACATATGGAGCAACAAGGATCACGGGAGTAATATATTATTTTAAGCCCTCTGATAAAACTTTGAATCGTATGTCATTGAGAATATATGGTTGCAACTAACCTTTGAACTTGTCATGTATGTGTGCATCATTCATAGATAGGAATAAAATATTATTATTCCAAATTAGTGACAACGCACTGAGGGTACATCAACTCGACCATGAGGAAGCGTTACAAATAGACTGAGAAAGACATGGGCTAATATATTCAAACAGATATACCTGGTGGTAAAATAACACAGTGCGTGACATGTTGGGCTCATGCGTGGTTGAGGAATGTGTACAATAAATTGGAAGGGCTCATGCGTGGAATCATCCTTATATCAATAGACACAAGTCAATTCAACTCATCATGCTACTCGTACAATAAATTGGAAGGGCTCATGCGTGGAATCATCCTTATAGCAATAGACACAAGTCAATTCAACTCATCACCCTACTCTTTGGCAAGTAGACGTCAGCGATAAAGTTGAACATTCAATAGACCCTTGATAGAGTTGAACTACCAACAATGATGGCCGAATTACTCAGCCGTGTAACTGAATAATGCCATTGAGTTGTGATGATTCCAGGCGATTTTTGGCATATCGCCTAACTTGGTGATTTATAGCGATTACTTGCCAATATGAGTTACCGAGTCACCATTACTCGGATTACTTGACTCGACTCGTAAGATCACCTGAATCACTGTGATTGTGGGATCTTTGGTTTTAATGTCATGTTGCTCAACAACCCATGCATCAAAACTATCTTGTCAAAGAACAAATTAGCTATGTTAGATGCGTCATTCAATCTTCACAAGGAATAGATGCATCATTTTAGAAATTTTGTATACCACTCCCTAATTTGTTTTTTATGACACTTGCGAATATAGAATGAAATACCAAGTATCCTATTTGAAGAGTAGAAAGTGTTGTATTTTTGAGGGAAAAATAGTAAAAACCCTGAAATAACATGATAAGTAGGAGATAATTTCCATAGCAAGTCAAATTGTGATGTTGCTATCAGGATTTAACTGTGTGATTTTGAGTCAACCTCATTGACCCATGTTTCATGAGTAGTGATTCAACATGAATCAAATCTCATGACAATAAATGGAACACTTAGCACTCATTGGATCTAGGTGATGCTCACAGGGGTGAAGCACAGGGACTTCCCGGGAGGTCACCCATCCCAGTACTACTCCAGCCTGAGCGCACTTAGCTACAGAGTTTCCTCCATAGTTAAACCCAAAGCTTGCAACCTCATTTGCAAAACCTTCACCAAGTGTTGTGCCTTATGAACCATTCATTAGAAAGCCCTTTAAGCTCATCAATTGATAAGTAGGAGATAATTTCCACAGCAAGTCAAGTTGTGATGTTGCTATCAGGATTTAACTGTGTGATTTTGAGTCAAACTCATTGACCCATGTTTCATGAGTAGTGATTCAACATGAATCCATCTCTCATGAGAATAAATGGAACACTTAGCACTCATTGGATCTAGGTGATGCTCACAGGGGTGAAGCACCAGGACTTCTTGGGAGGTCACCCATCCCAGTACTACCCCAACCTGAGCGCGCTTAGCTACAGAGTTTCCTCCATAGTTAAACCCAAAGCTTGTAACCCCATTTGCAAAACCTTCACCAAGTGTTGTGCCTTATGAACCATTCATTAGAAAACCCCTTAAGCTCATCAATTGATAAGTAGGAGATAATTTCCACAGCAAGTCAAATTGTGATGTTGCTATCAGGATTTAACTGTGTGATTTTGAGTCAAACTCATTGACCCATGTTTCATGAGTAGTGATTCAACATGAATCCATCTCTCATGAGAATAAGTGGAACACTTAGCACTCAATGGATCTAGGTGATGCTCATAGGGGTGAAGCACCGAGACTTCCCGGGAGGTCACCCATCCCAGTACTACTCCAGCCTGAGCACGCTTAGCTACAGAGTTTCCTCCATAGTTAAACCCAAAGCTTGCAACCCCATTTGCAAAACCTTCACCAAGTGTTGTGCCTTATGAACCATTCATTAGAAAGCCCCTTAAGCTCATCAATTGATAAGTAGGAGATAATTTCCACAGCAAGTCAAATTGTGATGTTGCTATCAGGATTTAACTGTGTGATTTTGAGTCAAACTCATTGACCCATGTTTCACGAGTAGTGATTCAACATGAATCCATCTCTCATGAGAATAAATGGAACACTTAGCACTGATTGGATCTAGGTGATGCTCACAGGGGTGAAGCACCGAGACTTCCCGGGAGGTCACCCATCCCAGTACTACTCCAGCCTGAGCGCGCTTAGCTACAAAGTTTCCTCCATAGTTAAACCCAAAGCTTGCAACCCCATTTGCAAAACCTTCACCAAGTGTTGTGCCTTATGAACTATTCATTAGAAAGCCCCTTAAGCTGATCAATTGATAAGCAGGAGATAATTTCCACAACAAGTCAAATTGTGATGTTGCTATTAGGATTTAACTGTGTGATTTTGAGTCAAACTCATCGACCCATGTTTGACGAGTAGTGATTCAACATGAATCCATCTCTCATGAGAATAAATGGAACACTTAGCACTCATTGGATCTAGATGATGCTGACAGGGGTGAAGCACCGAGACTTCTCGGGAGGTCACCCATCCCAATACTACTCCAGCCTGAGCGCGCTTAGCTATAGAGTTTCCTCCATAGTTAAACCCAAAGCTTGCAACCCCATTTCCAAAACCTTCACCAAGTGTTGTGCCTTATGAACCATTCATTAGAAAGCCCCTTAAGCTCATCAATTGATAAGTAGGAGATAATTTCCACAGCAAGTCAAATTGTGATGTTGCTATCAGGATTTAACTATGTGATTTTGAGTCAAACTCATTGACCCATGTTTCATGAGTAGTGATTCAACATGAATCCATCTCTCATGAGAATAAATGGAACATTTAGCATTCATTGGATCTAGGTGATGCTCACAGGGGTGAAGCACCGGGACTTCTCGGGAGGTCACCCATCCCAGTAGTACTCATCAATTGATGAGCTTAAGGGGCTTTCTAATGAATGGTTCATAAGGCACAAAACTTGGTGAAGGTTTTGCAAATGGGGTTGCAAGCTTTGGGTTTAACTATGGAGGAAACTTTGTAGCTAAGTGCGCTTAGGTTGGAGTAGTACTGGGATGGGTGACCTCCCGGGAAGTCTCGGTGCTTCACCCCTATGAGCATCACCTAGATCCAATGAGTGCTAAGTGTTCCATTTATTCTCATGAGAGATGGATTCATGTTGAATCACTACTCATGAAACATGGGTCAATGAGTTTGACTCAAAATCACACAGTTAAGTCCTGATAGCAACATCACAACCTGAAATAACATCCCATGTGAACTTTGCATATTACAGAAACCAGAAACGATTTTTGAGGCGGAAAATTGACTAAAACCAAACATGATTTTAGAGGTGAAAATCAATCAAAACCAAATAGAAATGTAGATACCGATTAGAGAAAACGGAACTCTGTTTTTGAGAAAAAACAGTAAAAAACCCAACTGAATTCTTTTAATTTGTTTTTTTTTGAAGAAAACCCAGCAGATAATTTTTTGAGGAAAAGATTATTAAAACACTCCCATAATTTGAGCTGATCAGAAAACATTGATAAACCCAGATTACAAAAAAATCTAAAAAAAAAACTGGAAACCCAGAAACAGAAACTGTTAAGGGCCCGTTTGGTGAGCGGAATAGGAATACGTATTCTGGAATAGAACGTATTCCTGTTCTCCGTTTGGTTCAGCCAATATTTGATGGGAATTCGCGGACCCGAAAATTTATGTTTTCTAAAATAAAAAAAAATGGAATAGGAATACGTATTCCAATACCACCTATTTTGGTGGAATTGCAAAACCCCATTTTTGGGCCAAAAATGGAATATGTACTCCATTTTTGCTTTGTATTCCAATCCCGTTTTGGTGTATCCAAACAAGGAATTCACAATTTTTGGAATACGTATTCCTATTCTGCTCACCAAACGGGCCCTAAATTTTTGGAGTAGGTTTTGAATGCAGAAAATTGCAAAAAATGTCTCAGGAAAAATCGCTGCTTGCAGACAAAGACGCAGTCTTGAGAGAAATGCGGTGAAGATATGAGGAAGTTGCAGAAAGCAGACGAAAGCAAAAATTGCCAAAGAGAGTCTCAAGATAAAAACTCGGGTACATGCAGGGCGGGGTAGAAAAAAGACAGTCGCTGAAAATAATTGGCCTGAAGGCACTGTGCTGACGGCCAGGTCACTGCTGGCTGCCAGGTTGTGGGTTGTTTGCAGACAGAAAATGTCAATAAATTTACCAAAACAGATGACATGCAAAAATCACGAATGGGCTTAAGTATTTTCTACCGATAAAAACAACTTTTCCTAATCGCCAAAAGTTTGAGAATCTTCTAACTCCACTCAGTAATTGTTTAGTGCCGGAAAAATACCAATTTTTTTCAGAAGATGCTTGCATAGCTGGAAGTTGCGGGCCTTGCAGAAAATGTCACGAACATATGTTCGAATATTTTTCTTTCCAAACACAGCTGGCTGCCAATAATTGCCAAAAACAAGTGCAGGGAAATTACGGATGTGGCATGGACCAGGAAAAAATTGTAATTTCAGACTACCAAAAATTTCTAAAAATATGTAGCTGAAAAATACACAGATGGGACCACTGTTTATTGCGACTTCAAAAACCTGCAACCAGTGTCTAAAAAATATCAGATGCACATGGAGTTGCAGTAAACATCTGATCACAGTGGAAACTTTCAAAAAGTTCAAACAAATATTGAAAACTTCCAAAATCCCGAGCTCATACTCAGACACACTCATACCATGAAATTGTTGGAAGCTGAATGATCCGAAGAAACAGAATTGAATATTGCATTAACAATGGACTCTGAAATAGAGTTTACAAACACTAATTATAGCGTAGTCTAAAAATAGACTTAATAGAAAAAAAACTGTAAAGAAAGACTAAATGACCATTAAGTAAGGTTGTAGAGGAATGAGTTAAATTTAGCGACTTAGGATTCTAAAACTATTCTAATATATTCCTGCAGTACTAGAACCCGGTCAATTTTTTTTGTTGTTGCAGAGAGCCTGAATTGGAATCTGAATCTGAACAAGGATCGGTGACTTAGTTCTAAATGAATGGCCAAGATGATTCAAAGAAATTCCTGAATGGGGTAGTTACAGCTGTCACTTATAATTCAAAGAAAACCTTGATTGGGATAGTTACAACTATGACCTACATAAATTAAATGCCATCCAATGAGGAAATTACAAATCTTTAAGTACATGTATTTTTTAAATTTGAACCAGTGACAAAATTGATTACAAATGGGTTGGGTTAGATGATCTTGGACATGTTCCCTTGGAATTATGATTGGTTGGGGATACGTAGGTGCCACATCAGCTTGTTATTAATCTTGTAAACATCATCATTTATCATAGAGAAAAGACATTTCTTGATGCTCAAACATCTTTAAGGCTTTTATCTAAATGTTTAAGGCTTTTGACTAAATGTGATGTTTCATATTGCCAAATTGCTTCATCTTCATTAACGTCTTCTTTATCCTTGGAAATTTTCTCCTTGGATGTTATCTTGCTTTAATCTTCTTGAAGGGAAATCCGAGTTCATAGTTGCACGCATAGATGTAAAAATCGCCTGAGGAGATTAATCGCCTAGGCCTGAAAAAGTTTAATCGGGAAAAATCGGGAAAAATCGGGAAAAAATCGGGAACTAAAAAACCACTAAATTTTAATAAAAAAATGCGATTTTTTTACAGAATTCAATGTTTTTTTTGCATCTAATGACTTAATTACTAACAATACATAAGAAACAATCATGTTTAGATATATATCAATGCAAAAAGAGTTATTAATTGGTAAATTACTAACAAGTAAGTAGTGACAAGTTGTAAATTACTAACAACTAACAAGTTCACAACACATGAGAAGTATTCTCATAAATAAAGTGTCAAATGTAAAGAGTTCAAATAAGCACATCAACATGACTACAAATAAGTACAAATGTCAAATACAGGACTACATCTTCCTCTTCCCAGTCACTTTACTAGCGAGTGCGGGAGAGGGTAAAGCTCTAGAACTAGAACCCCACAGGGTTTGTGCCCGTGTCTGTGTCTGTGCCAATGCAGGAGATGGTGTAGCTATAGAACTAGATGTCGGTATCTCCACATTCGCTGCGCGCAAGATGTCAAGGTCCTCTGCAGTAAGCTCAATGTCATCATCCTCATCATCGCCCTCCTCGATGTCATCCAAATCGATGTCATATCCAGTTCCACCCCCTTCCTCCTTCGCAGCCTCCTCCGCGGCCTCCCTCTCCAAATTGGAGATGTCCTCCTGTGTAAATAAGGGAGCCTGCTCTTGTGCCGTCCAATCATAATAAGGATCTATCTCATCCAAATCGATTGGCCCAGGCGGATCTTGTTGCGCCTTTTTCATGCGCAATTTAAGATTATATTGCACATAGACCATGTCATTCATCCTCTTTTGGGACAATCTGTTTCTCTTTTTTGTGTGGATGGCCTCAAACAAACTCCAGTTGCCCTCACAATGTGATGCGCTACAAGGCTGTGATAGGATTCTGAGAGCAAATTTTGCAAGATTTGGAGTGCTTGCACCCCAAGTGGTCCACCAAGCCACTGCATCACAAAAATTGTACAAGTTAGAAAATACTAATAGACAACAAAAAATGAAACATAAATATTAATTTAGCATTTGAGATTCAGAAGTTTGCAAATGTATTACCTGGGGTTTGTGTAAGCCTTGCTCTCTTGCAGAGAGAAGTGGAGAACACCTTGCCTCCTGCTGAAGTGAAGATCTCCTGCTCAACGATGATTTTATCTCTTGTTTCCTCGCTGGTTACCATCTTTTCGACGCACTCACTTAGGCCTCTGATGACCTCTCCATCAGGATCTGCATATGTACCATCAGCCCTAAAACCAAAAACCAAAAACAAATAAGTCTTCCAATTTTAGTACACACCCAACACCCTACGAAAGCAAAATGAACTCAAGTCTTTGTTAACTTAAATTTGAGTAAGAATGAGCTTACAGTATACCTAAAACGTGGGTTGAGGAAATATCCTGCTGCATGAATGGGTTGGTGAAGCTGATTATTCCACCTTCTATCAATGATCTGCTAAATGGGTTCATATTTGATGCTTTCCCCCTTGTAGTAATTTTTGACAGATTCTTTGGCCTTGTCCATGGCCTCATATAGTTCACCCATTGGCGTTTGGTCTCCATCAACCAAACGCAAAACTCTGACTAAAGGCTCAGACACCTGCAATATAAATTTGAAATTAGTTGACAAGTTACAAAATTATTATTTACTTGAGTTACAAACTTAGTATGTTATAAAGTTGTAAAGTGCAAACTAAAACTTAAAGTTTTGTAGTTACCTTTACTATTTCATCAGCCTTATCTTCAAAATATTTATCAAACACAATCCGCACAACATTCTCTCCTTCACTCTTCTTTGAAAATGTGGAAGCAAGCCATTTTTTGGAAACAAACATTTGCTTCAAAGAAGCCAAATTATCGAGAATGCTTTGCAATGTCAAAAAAATCGTTGCAAACCTTGTGACGGCAGGCCTGACAATTTCTTTGCCATCAGTGTGCTCTCTCATCAGGCTAAGGACCCATGGGTGATTGTATATGTATTTTGTCACCCGCCTTGCATCCTCCACAATTGGAGTGACCCACTCAAGTTTGCCCATGTCCTCCAAAAGAAGGTCAAGGACATGTGCTGCACACGGGGTCCAAGAGAGAGTGGGGTGCCTCTGCTGTAGGAGTTTTCCTGCCAATTGTAAAAGCAAATACTAATTAGTTTCCAACTTTTCAAATATATCAAACTATTAAAAATTCTTGTTGTGAAATTCACAATGCACATGCAACATAAAATTACGGTTTACCTGCTGATACATATGCAGCAGCATTGTCTGTGATGATTTGCACCACATTTTCAATGCCAATCTCTAAGACCATATTCTCCAACATCAATGCTAATGTCTGAGCATTTTTTACCTTGTTGGAGGCATCGATTGATTTCAGGAACACCACATTATCATTACAGCAGGCCAAAAAATTAATTATGGTCCTGCTCTTCCCATCCGTCCACCCGTCAGAAAGAATGGTGCAACCAAATTTTGTCCATTCTTGTTTCTGTTCCTCAACAAATGCTTTGGCCCTCTCAACAGCATTTCCAATAAGCCTACAAAAACAAAATTTAGTTATGTCTTAGATTCTTAGTAATTTAAAATTGATTTAGACTTTAGTAATCAACATTCTAATTTCTAGATAAATTAATTAAAATTTAGAACTAAGTAAAAAGTTAAAAATTAAAAGGAAATCGAGTGTAATAAAATTATTCGCTTACCTGCCACCCAACACAAAACGAGAAGGGGACTTGTACCCCTTTCCTGCAACTGTCAACCCTGTGGCCAAAGCCTCCCAATAGGGACTGTCAACAACACTAATAGGAAGGTTGTTGAAAACCCAGAAATCTGCTAGTGCATTGTCCAACTGGTCATGGACCTCCTTATTCCATCTAGTGGCCTCTAATGAAGGTTGTGCACCAGGTGTGTGCCTCGTCACAAAATAGCTCCCTATCCCAGAAGCACCTGCTGATCCTGATGGTGCGGAAGTGCTAGGAGGTGTAGGAGTGGGAGTGGGAGTGGAACTCGTGAAAGAAAAAACACCCTGTTTGCGGACACGCGGCCCACGATAAGAGCCAGCCATGCTCTCAATGGCTGCCTCCTCCTCTTGAACATCAACGAAACTGCCCTGGGTCTCTGCTATGGCTGCCCTGACATGCAATTTATTCCGCTCTCTTTGCAATTTTTTTTGCTCTCCAGCTGCGAGCAAGGCATTTGCAAACCTTTTTATTTCTTCTGTTGTATTCTCACAAGGGTTTGTATCATGTTTTGAGATCCCTGCGATGTGATATTTGAACCGGTAAATGCCCCCGGATATTACTTTTTCACATCGAATGCAAATCACTTTGGTTGGTTCATCAGGTGCTTCATAGGCATATTTCCATGCTTGATCTCTCGCATTCTTTGGCCTGGTGCCAATGTAGCCTGAGGGGCATGGAGTCAATGGCCATTTGTCTGCCATTTAAAACTGCTGCGGGTTGCCTACACATACAAATTTTAAAAAAAAACTATAAATAAATTATAACAAGATCAAAATTAACAGTTAAACAAAGAATTCAAGCAACATTCCAATAACAGCACCAATAAATTGAAATCCAAATAACATTCAAACAAACTAGCTGCTAGGGTTTCAAATTTTTTTATAAAGGGCAAATTTTTAGCATAAATTCGATCTAGAATGGAAAAAAATGCAAATGAATGCATTTAATCTTGCTTACATTCATCAAATGCATTCCTAACTAATTAGGAATGTATTTTTATCCATTTACATGCAAGAAAAAAAAATACAATCTCTTGCAAAAACAAAAAACAAAGATTCAAATCACTTACCTAGTAACGAAGAAATCGAATCAAAAGGCCTCCAAATGCACTTGATTCTGCCTATTTCTTGCCAAGAACTCCTTCTCTATCCTCTCCTCTCCAAAACACCCTAAGCAATGTAAAAACATAATGAAAAAAACGTGTTTTTTCGTCACTTTATGTGACTGCCGGGCGCGAGCGATTTTTTGCAAAAAAATCGCGATTTTTAGGCGATTTTTTAGGCGATTAATCTGCGATTTTTTGGAAAAAATCTGCAAAAAAAAATCACGATTTTTGGGGCGACTAAATCGCCGGCCCCAAAAAATCGCGATTTTATCTCGTATCGCCGATTAATCGGCGATACTCACATCTATGGTTGCACGTTTCATTTGGAAAAGTACTGTTTGGGCTTCCTTTTTGTTTTCTAGTATGACTTGATTTCAATTGATTTATTTGAAGAACTATATATGTTTTTGTTGTGTATTTTGAGCTTTTATTGTGAAAATCCAAGTTAAGAACTTTTTTACCTTTTCTTTTGCACTAATGAGGGAAGGCTTATCATAAACACCATGGAACAGACCTTAAATTCAAAAGCAATTCTTGTAAAATAGTTAGGAGCTGTTTAGCTTTTATGGATCTCGTTGGGTATTGGATATTTTTATTTTCTCAAGGATTCTTTCTAGAAAATTTCACTTGAAAGATTTATGGGTATCTAGGATGTTTTCCCTGCTGTTTAGATGCACCTAGAGAAGACGCTGTCCTCAAAACTTTTCTTGAATCTATTCAGTGGGAAGTACATATGGGAATCATTCTGATCCTTGACTCAAATTTTACAAATTTTGTATTGTATCATTTGGAATACAAACAAGTTAAGCAATATGCATGTCAAAAGATTTTTTTTTTTCATGAAATCCTTTTAAAGCTAGTGTAAAGATCTGGTTTCATGTTAGCCCTCAGTTCTTTCTAGGTGCAAAGCACATGATTGAGCAGTGGAAAAGTTTTAAGTAGTTTACATGTAAGCATTTTATCTACTTTGCATTTATTTAATCACTCATCTTTTCATTCCTTTTGGATTCAGGATGGCAAAAATGTGGAAAAGGATGTATGAGTGTCATTGTAAGCAACAGGAAATTGTTACTGGTTTGAGGAACATTGATATTTCAAATGCTCCAGAGGAAACTACCAAGCAGCACCACGAGAGGACAGTACAGCTGCATAATGTTGTCAATGAGTGGCAATCACAGTCTAGCAAACTTGTCCGGTTTCAAAAAGAGTATGTCAATGCTCTAGATAGTTGGCTACGTCTGAACCTTGTCCCTATTGAGAGCAACTTGAAGGAGAAAGTTTCCTCTCCTCAAAGGACAGTCGTGCCACCCATACATGGTCTGTTAGAAGCATGGCGTAGTGAACTTGACAAATTGCCAGAAACTGTAGTACTGGAAGCAATAAAGAGCTTTGCAGCAATTGTTGACAGGATTCTCAAACAGCAAGAAGAAGAAATAAAACAGAAACTAAAATATGAGGAGATCAAGCTTGAGCATGTAAAAAAGCTTAGAGCTTATGAGGAATGGCATCAAAGATACAGAGAGAAAAAACTATTTGTAGAGAATGGAAGTGAACCGACAGGGCCAGACAATAAGGATCCAGTAATAGAAGAAAGATTAAATCAGCTGGAAGTATTAAGAAAAAGAGAAGATGAGGAGAGAGAGAAACACAAGAAATCTTGCCATTATACTAGAATGTTGTCTCTTAATAGTCTTAAAACTGGCTTACCTGCAGTGTTTGAGGGTATGGTTGGCTTTGCTCGTGTTTGCTCCGAGGTTTACAAAAATCTGAATACATTAAATGATAAGTTATTGGATAAACCATTGGAAAATGGTCAGTAGAGGTAATTTGTGCAATTTCTGTTGTGTATTTACTATTTTTCCTGTGTAGATTATCTTATACAAAGATCATTTGAGATTGGAGTATAATGTATACTAAGAATGTTGCTGTGAACCGGTCAGAGTCTTACACTTCACACCTATGTATGTTATTTGGTTGCTATTTGCTTCAGTACATGAGTTTTTAACCCCGCTGCTGATGAATTGTTTGACAGCAGATGTCTAATACTATGTATTTATTGTAATTGAATGACATATCAGGGAGGTGATTTTCATTGTTGAGGTTGGAAAACTCTCAGATTAGTTTTCACCTTCTTCATAACTAAATTTTAATTTTATTTTATTTACCTCTGGGTTACAGTTACGAGCCCACACATTTAAAAACTTGTATGGCATTCAAAATCATCGAAAACAGAGCATTTAATGAAGTTTGGACCGTTAAAAGTCACTTTTAACATTGATATTTTCTCAATATATCTGCACTCATGGCATGCCAACCTATTTATGTTATTTTGTAGAGAACTGAGTAGAGTATAGTCCTAATAATTGTGAAATATGGGTCAATGAGTTTGACACAGTTGAAATTAAAAAATCATTTAAATAGAAAAAAGTTTAAAAGTTGGATTATTTTTGAAGGAAATTTGCAAGAAAAAAGTTAATTTTTATTATTCTTAAAGATTATTTACAAACCTTATATTCGTTCAAACATCATGATGAGACTTATAAGCTTATTGAGCTCTTTAGAGCAGTCACACTATAAATAAAAATTGGAAGATCAAGAGATGCAACATAAATTGACTTTTTACAATAGGACAAATAGAATTAATGGAATACCACGAGTCACAATTTAGAATTCCACAAAGAATTCATTGCTTCAATCAAACTAAACTCCTTGGAAAAAAAACCTTACTTTTTAAAATTAGACATTTTAAAACATATAAATGTTAAAAATAGAAAATAAAGTAAAAAGGTTAGTACATAACTTATATACACACACCATCCCTTAACTCTTTACTTATATACACACCATCCCTTCCATTCAATTTAAGTCGGTCATGAACCATTTTCTGAATGGAAAAGTTTTAAAGCTAAATAATTTAGAAATTTAGAAAAGTTAATATGAACATACAAGTTATATGCAGTATTATAACTATTAATTTAGAAATTTAGAAAAGTTAATATGAACATACAAGTTATATGCAGTATTATAACCATTTTCTGAATGGAAAAAAGTTTTAAAGCTAAATAATTTAGAAATTTAGAAAAGTTAATATGAACATACAAGTTATATGCAGTAGCAGTATTAACCATTTTCTGAATGGAAAAGTTTTGAAAGAAATTTAGAAAAGTTCATATGAACATACATGTTATATCCAGTTTATTGTAACTTTGTGGTATTTGTTCTTATTTAATCTCATTATCTATTTTTGAGTCCTGTGTATTATTGAGGGTAGGCTTGTGTTGGTCGATATGACATTATTATGGTTACGTCTTCATATATGTTTATTGATTACACTTAAACAATAACTTTATTTGGGAAAGTGTAAAGTTACAATTATCGATTTATAATAGTGATCTTTAGTTTATTTTTAAAACTTTTTCATATTTAATAAATAAACAAAATGTTAATAAATAATGAGAATAATCAAGTGACCTCTAATTGTCAATAAGTATGATAAATTATAATCAATGTATACACGATCTTTATATTGTTCTTTATTAAACATGAAAGTTATCTAATTTTTTGTCATTTAATGCTACTTTAAGTAGCTATATCATATAAAATTCAGTTTGTATAAAAAGATATTTAAGAATTGTGCAATGACATTATCTTAGAAGATAGTAGTTTCTCCATGATCCATTACAATGTTCGTTGTGTGTTTTGGGTAGATTGTATTTGTTTTTTTTTGTATCAATTCTTTGGACCACTCTGTGATCCATCATTAGGATGATAGATGATATCATTCTTCTTTGCCTCTCATCTTGACGATGGATCATAGACTGTGATTTGAAACATCGATGTAAACATAAAGGAACACAATCTGCCCAGAAAATACAATAGGCTATGTTTTATTTAGCACAACAATTTTATATTTTTATTATTATTTCATTATCAATTTTCTTGTATGATGAAATCCTAATAACTAGTGGAATTGAGAGTGGACTACCTAATGGAGTTGAGTGATAGCATCTAGAAACATAATTTCGGCCATTACAAACCTAAATTATATCAACCCAACTTTCCTTATTTGAATGGTCGTTGATGAATTTCAAGTTTGTGAAGGTTGGATAGACACTAGCGCATCATCCTTCATGGAGTTTGAGGGAAACACTTTTATCAAGGTCAGGGGAAACACTCTTGGTATGTTTCTTCTTGTGATACAAGGTGGGTTGAGGGATAGGGCTTGCCACCAAGCTCAAATAAGGTCTTTGAAACCTAATATAATGATGCATGCAAGAGTATCAAGGACACATTGGGCCACCATGGATCAAATTATTGTAGTAAGGCCAAAATGAGGCCATACAAATGTTAATTTTTCAAGGTTAAATAAGTTTATTGTGTCATTTGAATCAAATTGTAAGACCATTAAGCCATCTTGTAACCACTAGGCCTAATGGACCTTGAGTTGGTCAACTATGGTCAAATGTTAGACAAATGGTCAAAATAGGTTGAATTGATGTAATTGGATTGCTTTGGTCCTAGGTGATATGTATTAGGATTGATCATCATGTTTTGGGGTCATATTTGCAAGATAGGCAAAAAGTTGTCAAGTTGCAAAAATGATAACTTATCTTAATATTATAAAAAATTGCTCGAGGATTAGTTTGGATAAGTTTTGAGTAATCTATAAAACCTATTAAAGTTATTTAAACATGATCCCATGATTGTATGTCCAGATCTAAGGTTTTAGAGGGAACAATTTATGGAGAATGACATAATAAAAAATAGTTATTATTGCATTTCCATAAGTTATTGATTGACGTAACTATTTGGTAGATTTCTATGTCAAATTCCATAAATTTCTATATGGAATTACAAAGACACTCTTTAGAATTACATAAAGTATTGAATAAGAATAAATATTTCAACATTAATAATAACTCAATCCGGTGAAATTCTCTACCTTCGTGTTTGGTTGGGGAATGGGAAGATATTGTTAGGAATGAGAGTTATCTACTTTATAAAATTTAAGAGGTACCACCTTTGGTTGTTTTGATCTCATTGGTGACCATGTGTTGTTCATCAAGAGAGGGAGTGGGATTTCCAAGAGGCACAAGAAATAGAGCTTCGACTAGTTGTTCATCATCTAGAGTTTTGATTAAGTAAAAACAAGTTTTGAAAGGATCTAAAACCTTGTACAAAGAGAAAGAAAGATATAGCAATGAAAGATCTTAAAACAACTGTGGAACACCACCCAACAAACTAGAAGAACTCACCATAGTTCCCAACCCAACAAAAACCATCCTAGCTAAACACAACAAAGGACCAACAAGATCATTTTGGCCCAATCTTATGAGAACGTAAAGACATATCAAACTAAGGTTTGGAGTATTTAAGTTTTTTCCCTTTAACTGATGTCCATCCATCCTCCACCTTTTTAGTAGCCATCTGCCAATCCAAAGAAAAACTCGAAGGCCCTACTAAAGGGCAGACAAACATCAGTAAGCACAAGAGAAACATGGGCATCAATACCTGCAACAAGAGATATGACAGTTGAACCAACGTTAACAACTATGTTCTGGACATGGACAACAACAATAGAAATGACAACCTTAACATTTTGAACCAAAGCCTCCTTAGAGACATCATCTGCAGCATCCAAGATAGCATGAGTAACAACTGCCAAAAAATGATCAATTTGAGGTGAGCAATCCACCATACCCCCTTGGAAACTTTTTGTACTGTATAATGATGGTCTAAAACCCCCCACCACCAAGAAGGTGATTTCTTTGATCTAACCTTATCAGAGGAACACCATGCAACAAGATGGCCAGTCTTATGACATTTCCTGCTTCTGAATGGAATACCCTCATAATCAAGATTCTGGGTCCAAGAACTATTTGAAGAAGCCAGACTAATTTGTTCAAGGAGACCCTTAGAAACATCAACCTCCATAAGAATCCGATCATACACTGTCTTAAAAATATTAGAAGAATCCGTATCAATCATATGGAAATCCCCAATGGCCTCCCCCACGGATTCCAAGACTAAATCTAGCCAAAGATGAAGGGGAAGATTCAACAATCTTACCCATAAGGGTATTTTATTAAAGGATTCAGTAAGAGGATCAAACCCCTGATACTGGGGTTTGGCCATCAGGGGAAACCGCTCCTCCCAAGAGAAACAACAATTACACAAAATGGTGTTCCTATCTGCATCATTTTCAAATTTCACAATAAAAACACCCCTTGCCACAAGGTAAATATGATGTGCAACTATTATGATGAGTTCCCAAGGTTTGGAAATCCAAGCATGTAACTTAGAGAGAGAGGGCTAGAAACCCCTAAAACAAAAAAATAACACTAGTAGAAGATAAATCCTCCACAAATTTGAAGATCTCATCCATAATATTTGAATCAAGATTAACCACGATGGGGCTACTTATAGAGACATGCAACACTAAAGGATGGGATCCCCCTTTCCCAACTGAGGCAGGACCACAAATACTTGACTCAAAAGCAGCCACATCCGCATTTAAAATCGTTGACCTCCCCTTAGCTATCATAGACCCTTAGAGGGCCATTTGGGAAGACCCTGGCAATGTCTGAGACAACCCAAAAGATCCACCACTAGATGCAACAGTAGGGGCAAAAGACTTCCCAAGACTGGCCATCACTGGGAGAACACCTTTAAATGCAGTATGAGGGAGCGCAACAACAGGAAGGACTACTCTAGTAGAAGTTGCGCAACGGTGAGCGGGAGCAACATTTTGAAATGCAGCCGAAGCAGGAGCCATCATTTTTGTCCTAAATGTTATTCATTATCTGGAGTTGGTTGAGCTTGAGAAAAAAATTCTCTTAGCTTTAGTTTGCATATTGTAAAGCCTAAGTTGCAAGTTATTTCTTACAAGTTGTTTTTGGTATTTTCTTTGTTACATTATTTGTGAATGTCAGGCGGAGTAACACTCTTCAACAAGTATACCAACACATTTTTTTGAGTGTATACTGGGAGTACCATTCATTAGTGTAACAAAGTAGTATTAGGTGGAGTATTTGTTTATTAGTAGTATCGTAGCCAATGTTCTTGAGTGTGCAGATAGAGTATCAAACACAAGGCTCTATGGATTGAGGTGTGATTAATGCTTCTGAGCATGCAAACATATCAATGAATGTAAGACACTCTTGTACCAAGATTTGTGGGTGGGAGTGTGTGACCAATGTACTTGAGCATATGATGGAGTTCTGCATTTTATCAAACCCACTATCTTTTCAACAAGATTCAATCCAATACAATGACAATCTCTTCTGTCAATGATACTCACCACCTTTTTTATCAAATCACAACACCTACAATTATCTCTACTGAATATATAATTAATATATCTTGAACCACCCATAATTTCCTGATCCAACATAAAATAATTTCAACATAGAGACAAACATTATCAATTTTCATGTATTAACAAAGATATTCATAAATGAGAGCATGTAAAATACCTTATCAATGTTTGGCCTTATATAGAATACATGCATACACAACCTTGTCCTCTTTTTCTTCTCACACTTGACCTTTGGCTACTAATATTCATAAATGAGAGCATGTAAAATACCTTATCATTTTTTGGCCTTATATAGAATACATGCATACACAACCTTGGCCTCATTTTTTCTTCTCACACTTGACCTCTGCATACTATTATCTCATTGACACCTTTCTTTCTATCTCCTAATGTTCATATGCTTATAATGATACTTGCCTCAAAAGCAACCACGTCTGCATAAAAATTCATTGACTTCCCCTTAGCTATCAGAGACCCTCAGAGGGCCATTTGGGAAGACCCTGGCAATGTCTGAGGCAACCCAGAAGATCCACCACTAGACACAACAACAGGGGCAAAAGGCTTCCCAAGACTGGTGATTGTTGGCAGAACACCTTTAAATGCGGTATGAGGGAGCGCAACAACAGGAAGGACAACTCTAGCAGAAGCTACGCAACGGTGAGCGAGAGCAACATTTTGAAATGCAGCCAGAGTGGGAGCCATCATTTTTGTCCTAAATGTTATTAATCATCAGGAATTGATTGAGCTTGAGAAAAAAAATCTCTTTGCTTTAGTTTGCTTATTGTAAAGCCTAAGTGGAAAGTTATTTCTTGCAAGTTGTTTTTGTTATTTTCTTCGTTACATTATTTGTGAATGTCGGGCGGAGTAACTCTTCAACAAGTATACCAAAGAATTTTTTTGAGTGTCTATTGAGAGTACCAATCATTAGTGTAACAAAGTAGTATTGGGGAGAGTACTTGTTCATTAGTAGTATCGTAGCCAATGTTCTTGAGTGCGCAGATAGAATATCAAACACAAGGCTCTATGGGTTGAGGTGTGATTAATGTTTTTGAGCATACAAACATATCAATGAATGTAAGACATTCTTGTACCAAGATTTGTGGGTGGGAGTGTGTGACCAATGTACTTGAGCATATGATGGAGTTCTACATTATATCAAACACACTATCTTTTCAACAAGATTCAATCCAATACAATGACAATCTCTTCTGTCAAAGGTACTCACCACCTTCTTTATGAAATTACAATACCTACAATTAGCTCTATTGGATATATAATTAATGTATCTGGAACCACCCATAATTTCCTGATCCAACATAAAATAATTTTAACATAGAGACAAACATTATCAATTTTCATAACGAAGATATTCATAAATGAGAGCATGTAAAATACCTTATCAATGTTTGGCCTTATATAGAATACATGCATACACAACCTTGGCCTCACTTTTTCTTCTCACACTTGACCTCTGCCTACTATTATCTCATCGACACCTTTATTTCTATCTCCTAACGTTCATAGGCTTACAATGATAAATAAAATTTAGGAACAAAGAAGATTTATCTTAGTCCACAATATCTTGCTAATTGATCCTAGAACATCTCCTACATTTCTTCCTACAATCTCTCATGCCTATGAAAAGAAAAATTCTCACGTAACCAACTCTCTCCATTTAAATCTTTTAGATTATGACTTATCCTCTCTAGAAATTAAAAAAAAATAATTTTTTTTTAATACTAAGAATTTTGAATTTCTTTTTGAATGCCTATACCTCTCTATTGGAATTTCACCTCCAAAGTTTGATGTCTTTGGAAGCATGATTTTCCTACATCAGACTCCCAAAGTAGAAAAACTTCATGACCTCCTGGTCATGGTTGATTATTTAAGTTTGTAAGATCACAATTTTTATGTTACAGATCAGTCATTCATTTATGTTGTTGATTTGCTACTGATATATTTAACCTTCCATACTTCCAAATTTTATATTATAGTTTCTTTTCTAATTTAAAACATTTCAATCAATTGCATTTTATTATTATTTCCCTTCTCTTCTTGTTCTATCACCATTTTGACATGCTCTTCATAACCATTCATATCTCATCAATTTTTATATAGATAATTTATCTTTTCGCCTATTGAAGCTATAATTTCTTAGCTGATGTTTATTGTCACTAATCTTCACCAGTTATGTCTCCTCATCATTCATCCTATTGTTGTGTGATGCTTTGATATGTTTCTCAAAAACAATTTGAACTAAGTCTACAAACTCTGTGTAACCTGTGATCACCTCTATCCCATCTTAACCATTCATCTAAGAACCTCATCTTTTCCTCATAAGATTTAAACATTTACTCTAAAGTTTGTCCTTGAGGTTTACATTTATAACGAGTTTGACAACCACAAATTATCTCTGTCTCTTTAGACACTTCCAAATTCACTTCCCGTTTAGGTACTTGTGATTATTTACCATCATTGGTTGTAATCTATTCATCTGCTCATTTTCTCTCAGGAACTCCTCAACCATCTTGATTCCTTCATAATACTTTAAGAGAATTACATCTAATTCTTCCCTTGGTCATTTTCCTAATCCTTCTTTGGGTTGTCTTCATAAACTTCCATGAACTTGTTCACTGCAACAATAGGTTCTTGCGGTTTTTCTCTCATGCACAGTCTTTTCTATTGTAGATGATTTCTACTCTAATTACCTTTATACGGTAATTCTATGTCTCCCTCTCTGGCAATAGGATTTGATAATTATAAGTGAATGTGCATCATTTTCCATACCTGCAATATCTACATGCGCAGACAAATTGCTAGTTTTTAAAATGTAAGATTCTCTAGCCTCATTTGATATCTCTATTGGTTGATCATCACGTTGATTGAAATTTCAAAATAATTTGTAAGACTTTCATGAAGTGATTTGTTAGTATTATGATCATCCTCTCCTAGGAATGAACATTGCTTTGGTACAATATTGAACTTCTTCCTCAAACTTATATTTTTTAACTTCCTCCTTCACTTGAGAATTCAACATATGTCTCAACTTATTCTTCATATTTTTTGCAAACAATTTCTTAACAGGCTATGTGACATGCTTCTTCATCCTCCATCCATATCTTTGGTCTTCTTTACTTTCTTGTAACAATTACATCATTATATTGAGTTGTTCCTTCCTATTAGTAATTTCTCTATCAAATTCATCTTGAATCACTTTCTTAATCTTTATACCATTTACTTTGGCATTTTCCTACATTCTATTGTGGAATTTACTTTAACCCTTGTCATGACTATTAGTAGCCATTTTCACTGTTTGGTTGTAAATTTTCCTTTTACAGTTATGAGCTACACTAAGCCTCTGTAACAACAAGTTTTTTTCACCTCTATATAAGTACCTCACCAAACTTTTCTCCTCTGGACTTGGCCTTTTGGTAACAATGGTTCTTTGTTCCACCACCTTTGAGATTCCTCTACTCCTCTAGGCTTATGTACACTACTTACTTTTAAGAGTTTCACTAGTTCTTTCTTTAGAAAACTCCACCCACATCCATAGCTTGTGGAGTTGTCTTAACAACTTCTACCCAACCTTAGTTGGAAATTGTTCTTCTCTCAATCATGCAACCTTTACTATAAGGGTTACCACACTTTTCTCTCTCTAATTGTTACAAACTTTTGTGATACTTTTACTTATTGAACTTGATTCTCAACATTTGAAATAAACTCTAGACATGTGATGAAGGGTGCTACCCTTAATACTATTAACACATAACATAAACAAAGAAACAACAACAAATGTAAGAAAAAAATATGGAATTCTTATTATCGCCGCAAATGCATAATTATATAATTCACAAGTACAATATGCTAACCCACGTGGGCACCTTCATTGCAGTAATATGAAAGACTAAGCTGCAAACTACCACCCAAAGCTATTCTAGACAATGTTTGAGCCTTTCTTAAATAAGCAATTTTATGCCACTCGGGAAGGTTCCAAAAATTCAAACTTAATACCTAGGGCCAAAAAAACCTAACAATACATATAGAGTTAGGCAAGTACATCTTTGAAAATTATTTAGAAATTTCAACTAGCCCAACTTTGGAAGACCAAAACTTTCGAACTATTGCTCCAATTGGCTATTATAACGACTTTTGGAAAACACCAACTCTTGATCTACAAGCTTAAAATTGTGCAAGCGCCCTTCCATCGTGATTTCAAACCTCAAGGCCTTCAAAACTAAGTTCAAAGATTTTTCTCTAAAGTTTTCCATCGAAAATTTGCAATAACTTCTATGATACTTAAGTTAGAGCAATGAGATTTTTATGGTAGGCATATAATTCTAAAATGAACCTTCAATTCATGTAGAAAACAAGAACATTTCGTGCTCATATGAAAAACTTACTAAAAATAGAAAATTCCCAGAAATAGTAATCCCCCTGTCTACTAGTCCTTATTAAAATAGAAAAGACTAAAAAAGAATATATTTTTGGGTGATGCAAGATTGCTCTTACACCTAGGATGCTCCTGCATTAGACACTTGGGTTAATTTGAGAAGTGACTTCGTCATGTCTTAGGTGTGCAGAGGAAAACCAAGACAGTTAACCTCCTCCCTTGTTAGCCACGATGAATCCTCTATTGGTCTCCCTTTCCATTTGACCAGGTATTCCTCATAATTTTTGTTCCTTGTACTTTTTCTAATACGATTGTTTAGTATCTCCTCAATCTCCTTTGTAGCCAAACTAGTTGCTGGAATACTCCACTGCACTTTTGCAAATTTGTCTCCATCACCTCCTTCATAATACTCTATCAAATATGAAATATTAAATACTAGTGAAATATCCAACTCAATAGAAAACTCCACTTCATAAGCATTTCTAGAATCATTCCTTTTCACTATCTTGCACGATCCAAACTTCTTCATCTTCAACTTATTATATGTACCCACTGGAAAAATCTCCTTTCTCAAATGAACCATGACTTCATCTCCGATATGAAATTCCTTATACCTCTTTTTCACATATGCCTAAGCTTTGTACTGTGTATTCATATTTATGGTGTGCTTCCACACCTCTTCAAGGATGTTCTTCAAATGATCATCAAAATCTTCTGCTTCAGCACTACTTATCTCTCCTTTATCCAACTACCACAATTCAAAAGCATTTCTGGGACTACTCCCATATACAATCTGGAATGGTGATTTACCAGTACTCCTATTGATAAAATTATTATATGCAAATTCTGTTTGTGGTAAAATCAAATCCCATCCCTTTGGCTTGTCTCCAACCAAACTTCTCAATAAATTTCCCAAACTCCTATTCACCACTTCTATTTGTCCATCAATATGTGGATGATGCAATGAACTGAACTTCAAATCTGTCTTCAACTTCTTCCACAAAATATGCCAAAAATACCCAACAAATTTGGTATCTCAATCTGAAACTATACTCTTTGATAGACCATGTAGTCTCACCACTTCTCTAAAAAACAACTCTACCACATGAACAACATCACTAGTCTTCTTACAAGGAATAAAATGTGCTAGCTTTGAAAATCTATCAACCAACACAAAAATAGAATCATGCCCTAGCCGAGTCCTCGGTAATCCAATCCATGCTGACATCCTGCCATGGCCTCTCTGGTATAGGTAATGGTTGATACAACTCTATATTCTTCTTCATTCCTTTCGCCATTTGACATACTCTGCAACTCTGTGCAAACTTCTTTACATCTTCCTACAATTGTGGCTAGTAATAATTCTCAAAAAGCAAAGCAATGGTGTTATCTCTGCCAAAATTTCTAGCCAATCCTCCACTATGCTTCTCCTTGATGAGATTCTCTCTCATTGAACTTTGGGGATGCACAATTGGCTTCCTTTAAACAACATACTATCTTCGATCATGAAATTAAAGCACTTTGTCTTGTCAAGTGTAACAAGTTCTGTACAAGCCTTCCACGTTTCACCAAAATCAGGATCATCTAGATACAAAGTACCGAGTTTCTTGAACCCAATCACCTCTATCTGCATTTCTATTAACAAAAGGTGTCTTCTACTAAGAACATCTGTAACTTTGTTAGACTTCCCACTCCTATGTTTCAAAACAAATTTAAACTCTGCAAAAACTCAACCCACTTCAAATTCTTTGACTATTCAAATATTGCAAAGCTTGATGATCAGTATACAAAAAAACTCCTTAGGAAGAAAATAGTGTCTTCACTTCTTCAATGCTTGAACTATAGCATAAAATTCCTGATCATAAACATAATATTTTCTTTTTGCATCATTTAACTTCTCACTAAAATAAGCAACAGGTCTACCTTCTTGGCTCAAAAAGGCTTCTATTGAAATACCATTAGCATCACAGTATAATTGAAGCACCTTGTTAAAATTAGGAAGTGCTAAAATAGGTTGCTCAGTAAATTTTCGTTTCAATAGATTAAAATTCTTATCTGCTCCTATAGTCCACTTAAATTTTTTTCTATCCCCTCTCATTGTTTCTGTCAAGGGTCCACAAATACTGCCAAAAACTCTAATGAACTTTCTATAAAAACTAGCCAGTTTATGAAAAGATCTTACCTCTGTGACACTCTTTGGAGTAGGCCATTCAAGGATAACCTTCATTTTCTTTTGGTCCATTTTCAGACTTTCTACTGAGACTAAAAATCTTAGGTACACCAACTCCTTTACAAAACTACATTTCTTCAGGTTTATCAACTTTTCTTCCCTCAACTTATCAAACACCTTACGAATATGAATAAAATGCTCCTCCAATGTCTTACTAAAGATCAAAATATCATCTAGGTAAAAAATGAAAAACTTACCTAGAAACTCCTTCAGTACCTCATTCATGTGCCACATGAAAGTGCTTGGTGCATTGGTTATCCCAAAAGGCATGACTAACAACTCGTACAATCCTTCTTTTGTCTTGAAAATAGTCTTCCACTCATCACCTTCTCTGATATGAATATGATGTACCCACTCTTCAGATCTATCTTTGTGAAATACTTAGCTCAACTCAAACATTCCATGATATCGTAAATCCTTAGAAATGGAAATCTGTACTTGATTGTGATCTTGTAGATAGTGTGAGAATTTGTGCACATCCTCCATTATCAATTCTTCTTTGGTGTTAATACAAATAGTACAACACATGAACTTAGACTCTCTCGAATCGACTCCTTCTGCAATAACTCATGAACTTGTCTATTCAACTCTTCACTTTCTCTTGGTGTCATTTTGTGTGCTGCCTTGTTTGACAAACTGGCTCTTGGAACCAAATAGATCTGGTGACTGATCTTTCTCATTGGGGGCAATCCATTAGGTACATCATCTGATACAATATCAAAAAACTCCCCCAATATATCTGCAACTTTTGCAAGTATCTCATCTACTTCTTCTTTACTATCTTTTCAAATTATAGAAAAACACATATGCTCATGCTTCATACCTTTGAGAAACTCTTTTTCATCAAAAAAAGATATTCTGGCAACACTACACTACATACCTTTTCTTCTTTCTCTTTTAACAACTTTAACTTATGGTTCACTCCATCCTTGGTCAAAGTGTAGGTAGTTGCTCACCCATCGTGTACAACATGCTTGCCAAATTGTCACGACCTATGTAGAAACATATGACATATTTCCATAGCCATGATATCACAAAGTACCTCATCCTAGTAGCTTCTAATCTTGAACTTCATTGAGCATTGCTCATTGACCATGACCTTGTGGTTATCTTGCACCTAAGCAATACGGTATGAATGTGAGTGTTTATGTCTCTTCAGCTTTAACTTTGTTACCATCATTTCTGACACCATATTTTCAATATTTCCACCATCAATGATCACATCAAAAACACTTATCTTCACATCTACACCTTGTGTGAAACAAGCTCCTTTGATTAGGTTCATTCTCACCACTCAACAGGACTCTTCTATTAACTAGGACTTCTCCTCTTTCAACATCTTCAGAATGTGATGATCTAGCATCTTCATCAACATGTGCAACTCTAGCCTGCCCTTTTTTTATTCAACCTATCCTTCCTTGGCATTGGGAACATTCAAATTCTCTATGCCCTTCTTCTCTGCAGTGAAAATATTCCTCATAGAAGCCTCATCTTCCAGATCCTTGTCCTCTACCTCTTCCTCTATGATCTCTATTGTTCTAATCATGGAAATGATTGAAATTATTTCCCCTCTAGTTTTGACTACTACTTCTAGCCTCATCCTTCTTCTTCTGATCATCATTACGACCTCCATAAAATCATCCGCTAGATCTTCCATTGCGAGCTCTTCCACTATTCTTGTTGTCAAACTTCTTACTTAGTTTCTCGTCAACTCTTAGGGAAAACTGGTATGCCTCCTCAATATTGTTCATTTGAACTAGACTTAGCTCATCCTGAATACTTGGCCTTAACCCATTACAATACCAGGCTACTTTCTCCTTATCAGCTTCTGCATGGCTAGTTCTAATGAGAACTCGACAGAACTCTTTGGTATACTCTTGAACAAAGTTTTTTTCTTGCTTCAATTTTCTTTAATAGATCAAGCTCATAATCCATGGGAATGAATTTTCTCTTCAATTTAGTTATCATCTAATCCCATCTGGTGATTTTGTCTTTTCCCTTTCTATTTCGCTCCAACTGAACCTCTTGCCATGAGATCTTTGCATGTCCCTTCAGTTTTTCCTTCACAAACTTGACCTTATCAGGATCCTCAATATCTTCATACTCAAAGTACTCCTCCAGTTCATTGATCTAATTGACCAGCTCCTTAGGTTAAGATTTCTTGAAAATGTGGGAACTTCAAACTTAGGTCTTTTTCCAATCTTGGAGATGGCCTTAAAAAGCCTCTCTTCCTCTGGGTTAGAACTACCTCTGCTCCATTTTCTTCTTCTTTGTCCTCATCCTTGCTTTCATCTCTTACGAAAATATTTATTCCTCTATGCATTTGTTCTTCCAATGGTTGCATTTGTCTTTGGAGGGCTCTAAAACCCTCAAGTGTAATACCGACAACTCTTTCACCACACTCTCTTCATGGAGGCATTTTCGTGCTTCTATTGAAACCCTGATGCAAATTGCCTCACAATCAGTGATTTGTCTACATGCTCAACCCAAACAATGGTCCTGGGTCAAATTTCCTTATAGTTGGTGATCTATCCTCACACTCAAGAACTCTAGCTTTGATACCACTTGATGAAGGGTGCTCCCCTTAATACCATAAGAACATAACAAAAACAAAGAAACAACAACAAATGCAAGAACAAAATATGAACTTCTTATTATTGCTAGAAATGTAGAATTATAGAATTCACAAGTACAATATGCTAACCCACATAGGTGCCTTCATTATAGTAGTCTGCAAGACTAAACTGCAAACTACCACCTAGAGCTTTTCTAGACAATGTTCGAGCCTTTCTTAAATAGGCAATTTTATGCCACCTAGGAAGGTTCTAGACATTCAAACTTAATACCTAGGGCTGACAGACCATAAAAACACATATAGAGTTGGCCAAATACATCTTTGACAATTATTTTAGAAATTTTGGCCCAACTTTGGAAGGCCATAACATTTGTACCATTGCTCTGATTGGCTATTATAACCACTTTTGAAAAATGTTGGCTCTTGATCTACAGGCTCAAAACTATGCAAGCGCCCTTCTATTGAGTTTTTGAACCTCATCCGGGGCCTCCAAGGCCTTCAGAACTACGCTTAAAGATTTTTCTCCAAAATTTTCCATCAAAAATCTACAATAACTTCTCTGATACTTATGATGGAGCAATGGGATTTTTATGGTAGGCTTATAATTCTAAAATGAACCTTCATGTAGAAAATGAGAGCATTCCAAGCTTGTACAAAAAACTTACTAAAAATAGCAAGTTCCTCAAAATAGTAACCCCCTTGTATACTAGTCCTTATTAAAACAAAAAAGATTGAAAGCAAAAATATTTTTGGGTGATGCAAGATTGCTCTGACACCCAGGATGCTCCAACACCAACCTGACTTGTACATTTGATTCCTTGATGTCAAATTTATAGTTGCAATAGGAAAACTCATCATATTTTGATCATAACTATTTGATTATGAAAATGACTTCTAAGATTGATGCTACTTCTTTGCAACTTTATGAAATATTTTAATCTTCTCAATCTCTTTCGGAATAAAAAAAGTCACATATATTTTACCAGGGATGGTTTTTGCACTAACGACTTTAAATAAATTTGATAATATGCTCTTATTAACAATATTTTTGAAAGTTTATGACTTCTAGAAACGATTTGATTTTCTTCTTGCAACAACAATACACACTTTGAAATGGTCTTAATAACTTTTGACTTTCTTTTCCTTTGTAAGTGACCAACCTTGACTTTAGATCATGATTTTTTGGGATCTAATCTGGCATTATTTGTGATTTTCAATAACTATGGCCTACAATTTATTTAATTAACAAAAATACCTTCCAACATTCTAATATCTACAATCTTCCTTACTATAATTATCAATTTAAAAATTAATCTCCAAACAATAAAAAAGGCCTTGTGACAAGATATAATATCTCCTTCACAAAATAATTGGAGTCTCCTTTGTGAGAAGCTACTGATGATCTCTTTATATTTTCTTTAGAAACTCCCATAAATTTAGAATTTCATGAGTGACCTCCTCAATGACCATCACTATAGAGTTACCAGAAAACTATTATAGGTCTAGAATAAAAATAAATGACGATAATTTAATCCATACCTTTGACTTTTGGTGGCCACATGTATCTTACAAACCTCTGGTCAATAAATTATTTTCTCACATAATGACTTTTAATCTTCAAAATACAAACATCTTGGCTACAAATAGAGGGTTCTTGATGTCAATCTCTTTAAACAATAAAACTTTCTACTAGAAGTGTCTTTGATCTCCCTAAAAAGATAACTCCAAATTATTTTTATTTTATTCTCAAATCAAAGGTTGTGATTTCTGTTATTTTCTCCTTCAAAGGTAATAATGGTAGATTTCAACATGTCAATTTCTTTTTACTTTGATTGGTTGTTGGATCTTATATAAAATCAAATCTTCAAGATATCTTCGGGTGGTTACAAAATATCCAAGTGGGAAACTTACGTGACAAATATACCTTTGTAGATAATTTTAAATCATCCCTTTCAAACTATATAACTCTTCAACATTTTCTAACCTAGTACCTTTAACTAATTTTGGTACAAAAAATGATGAAGTTTTGCATAAAAAACCCACTATCTCTTCGATAGGATTCAATCCAATATAACGACAATCTAAATTGTCAAAGGTACTCACAACCTTCTCTATAGGAATTCATAATACATGTAATTATGTCTATTTGATATATAATCAATGTACCCTAAACCACATATGAAAACATTAAATATTTAACACAAACGATAACATTATCATGCATGAGCAAAGATATTCATAAAGAAGAGCATGCAAAATGTTTTATATTCATTAATCTCTACTAAGTACACAATGTTTTCCTTGATATACTACACATGCATACACAACCATGACCTCCCTTTTTCTTCTTACACTTGACCTCTTCCTTCTATTATATAATTTATTCATTTCTTACTATCTCCTAATTCTCATAGGCTTACATTGGAAAGTAGAATTTAAGATCAAAACTCCAATATCTTGCTAACTGATCCTAAAATATTTTCAATCTTTCTTCCTATAATCTCTAATGCCTTTGAAACAGTAGATTCTCACTCATCTAAATCTATCCATTCAAATATTTTAGAGTATGACTTATCCTCTTTAGAAACACAAATAGCATAATGTTTCTATTCTAAGAATTTTGAATTTTTTTCTTGGATGCTTAGACCTCTCTATTGATCTTTTCCCTCCAAGATTTTAAAGTCTTTGGAAGCATTATGCTTCTGCATCAATGTACATATATATCATTGATCATGACATAATTTTGTTCACACGAATTCTTTATGGAGATTGTCAGTATGTTTTGGGAGATGACAAAACCTAGGAATCTTTATAATTCAAAGTTTACACAAGATTGCTTCTATGATGATGAATTCAATTTTAAGATGGTGAATTTATTAGAAAGTGATGATGAAGATGATGAGCTTGGATTTGTTTATATTAAAGAAGAAAGTCTCGAGAAAGAAGAGGTAATAGAAGAAAGCACTTTAGTGTCACATGTTCAAAACAAGAAGCCTGATTGGATTATATATATTTTTTGTTCTCATCATATGACTAAATATATGAGTATATTTTTTGAGTATAAAATTTATGATGGAGTGATAGTTAGATTTGGAAATAATGCACCATGTCAGATTAAGGGAAGATGATGTATTACACTTTATGGAAAGACTAACAGTGAAGATATTTACTTCGTGGATGGTTTGAAACATAATATTTTGAGTGTTGAAAAACTTGTAGAAAAGGGATATATGTTAAAATTCATTGAGAAGACTTGTATCGCCAAGGATAAGGATGGTAATTTGATGCACACAGGAACATGAACAAGAGGTAATGTTTTTCAATTGAATCCCACTGAGATGAAATGTTTGGTTGCAAAGGTTGATGATACTTGGTTATGGCATAAGAGATTTTATCATATTAACTTTGATAAAACTATGAAGATAAGTACTACACATGTAGTTATAGAGTTTCCTAAGATTGTGGATCCTTCTAACATGGTTTGTAAGGAATGTGTGATGATAAAGCATAAGAAGATTTCATTTCTGAGCAATATGTTTACTAATACATGAGAATTGGATATTGTGCACATAGATTTGAGTGGTCATATAAGAACAAGAGAATTTCATGGTGAAAGGTACTTCATACTTCTTATCGATGATTGCACAAGGATGATGTGGATAGTATTTCTTAAAGATAAATATAAAGCTTTTGAGAAATTCAAGAAATTTAAGAATATAATAGAGAATGAATTTGGTTTAAAGATTAATTAATTGAGATCAGATAGAGGAGAAAAACTCATTTCAAATGAGTTTAACATATTTTGTGAGAATAGTGGAGTTAAGAGACATAAGATACCAAAAAAAAATGGTATAGCTAGAAGGAGGAACATATTAGTAAGTGAGGTAACTAGAGCAATGACGTTTGAGAATGATGTATCACGTATCTTTTTGAGTGAAGCAGTGAACACCACAATTTTAACAATGAACAAAGTGCAGATAAGGAAAGGCACTTGTAAGACACCCTATGAGATTTGGTTTGGACATACACCTATAGTGAAACACTTTATAATCTTTGGAAGTAAGTGTTATATTAAAAGTGATGATGATATTGGGAAGTTTGATTCTAGAAGTGATAAAGGTATGTTTGTAATGCCCCACTCGAAGATCCTTGGAAACAAGGATAAGCAAGGACTAACATATTTTTTTCTTAAGGATAAGATGCAACAAGAAAGCACATCACAAATATTGTAATGGAAGACTACACAAAACCAACATCCTGAAAGATCTCCAAGCATTCATCACTTACTAACATATTTTTCTTTAATCTAAATCCAAAGCTTTTATGTGTTTATTCCATACAAATAAATTTACCTATTACAATGTAAGTAAGAAGAGAAAAATCAAAGAAAAATCACAAGAACCTCACAAATGTCATAAATGTTATAGATTGGGACGGTGTAAAATTGGAAAAGGTATTCGAAATACTATTTTTTACCTTTTGGAAGTGTACAAAAGTTCCCACTATTTCTTGTACAAGCCTTCACATTAGAGGGGTATCATACGAGGATTCCCACATTTCCATATGAGTAAAGAGTGATTTTCATACGGGTAAAAACATCATAAGTTTTTTCTCATATGAGATTTCACAAGCAACCAAAATTATTTTCACTCCAGAGGTCATAAATTCTGCATCCAAACTCTGATTGAGTCTGTTCAAATGCATTGAAGATCTATCGAAACATTATTTGACCTAAAGGAGATAAAACTACCATAATCCACATACGTAATTGAGTCCATGCAAAGGAACACAACCTAGGAAAAATAGGTGATCCTAGTTACCAAGATAAGCAATAGGAAGGTGCCCTAAACAATAAATGAAAGGAGTATGTTGACACTAATATATAATACATGAAAAGAAATCTAACTCCACACTGGGGAATACCAGATCCGTACGTAAAGAGATCAATAAGAAATGATAATTGTCATGCAAACATGCAGAAAACTGAGAGATGCATGAACATCCCCTTGGATGATGATCCCTTGACTCAAAAGAAGGAGAAAGATATGAGAGGTAAGAAGAATATGCCTCAAGGGGATGTTGAGGATAAAGATAATAATAATGTTGGTGCAGAGAAAGATAAACTTGACCTGGATGAGGATAATCTAAATCAAAGATTTTTCCCAGATGAACATGGGTATATAAAGGGTATCTTTGGCAACCCTAGTGCGATGAAGAGAGAAATTAACATTATGAAGGAGCAAACACAATATCTTATAAGGGAGTTTGATCATCTAAGAAAAACCAATAAGGGTGAGAAGAATTTAGGCCAACATCTGGATAGGCTCTCAGATGTGATTGGAATGCTGAAGATGTCACTAACATGATGAAGAGAGTCCCACCTCTTGAAGTTAAAACTAGAGCTGTGGATCAAATGGTAAAGGATATGCATAAGAAGATTTAAATTTTGGACAATAGAGTTGAAGGCATTGAGAATTTTTTAAAAAAGATTGTTGATTAGAGTTGTTCCATTTTGAAAGCTATTGCTAAAAATATCAAGGTTTTGCTTGATAAGTTAGAGTAGGGGAGAAAGAACTAGGGTACAAAGGAGATGAAAGATGGTCATGGCCCTAGCAAGTGCATAAGGGAAAACTCGAAGAAGAAAAAGGTCATGGATGATAAGAGATTGATGAGCTTATGGCTTCTATTGTGAACATGACAATTTTGGCTAATTAGGCTGCTGACCTGCTAAAGACCTTTAAGCTGTCCTATTGCTGTCTTTTTGCTATTTTTTTTGCTGTGTTTATTATTTGCTTGCTATTGTAGGGCATTCTATTCTGGCCTATTTATCCTTTTGGTGCTGATGCACAATTTCTCTTAGGCTTTTTTATATACTTTGCTTCACTCTTTGTAAAAGGTTTTGGGTCCTTTCAAAACCTATTTTTACTTGATCAAAACATAAAAATCACAATAACATCTATCCATCTAAACCACAACATCATAAGAAATCATGAAAATAAGAAACATCACAATGAAAATGAATCTATATAAAAGAGATACAACCAAATAAAATAAATTGTTCTCATTTCTCCCAACCTTAATGCCATCATGAGACCTCAAGGGCCCTAACCATAATCGAGAATGAAATCTCATATCGCCAACAAGATCATTGGAGTTTCATCATGAGAGTTTTCTTACCAATAAACCATCCAATAACATCACATTAAACATCTAACATGCTAATCTACCAATAACATCGATTACCTAAAGCAGTGGTAAGAAAAAACAACTAAGCAATAAGATACAACATCATGATAAAGGAATACATCAAGTAAAATAGTAAACATCATCTAAATGTGATATAAAATACATCCAAATTAAAGCATAAATCACAAGGGAACATACTCTAGATACACCAAAGCATTTAATGAACATCCAACATCAGCCTCAAATTGGAAGTAGACCATCTTTGTACACCGATTCCCAACCACAAGGTACATGTAGGACCACACACTCCATACTCATGGAGATAATGACCCAATCACAATCACATAAGGCAATCACCCATGGCTGACATACACACCAAGTGGAAAATGATACCAACATCTATATGCTCAAGAAGATAATGTAGTACAACAGGTCACTGATCATATTGACTAAGGATAACTATGTAGGGACTCTAGTGTAGTGTCATTACTTTCCATCAAGTAGCATAAGTACTTTGATGAACTCCCTTGTAAGGCCAAACTCAGAATGTAGCTTCAATCAACTCCCTCAAGAGGCCAAATACCATGCCTTCAATCTCCCATAGGAGGCTAGACATACACCTTCGATGTATGATATTAATATAGCCAAATAATCAGTATGCAAATATAATCATTTAATCAATTTCATTAAAATAATCTATTTAAATCATTCCTTTGTACCATAATAAATTTTTACAACAAGAATGATATAAATATTCATAGTACATACACATCAACTTAATCCAATAAAGTTCACCATATATCCATAAAAAAAGTTTACATTCGAATACAAAATAACCATATATCATCATAAAGCATCATGTCATGTCACTTGCATCATCATGCAGATACAATCAAATTGAATAGTGTAGAAACTAACATCTATCAAATATGATACTAGCAATCAATTTCATGTCAAATCATCGAAGCATCTTAAATGTACATAAACATGAATATCATAAAGTATCACTGAACAAAATGGATCATGTTATAGAATGAAAATACATGAGACACTACAATGTTTATTAGATATTCAATGAAGAGTAAAGTATATAGATGTTTTAATCAGAGCTTGATGACAATTATGGAGAGTTCTAATGTGAAAGTTGATGACAAGTTTAGAATTTAGGAAATAATACTTGATTATGATTCTGATGAAAAAATATAAATCTAAGGACTAATAATTAGAATGTTGATTACAAATTATTTTATGAGGCTAGCACTGATTTGTAGATTGAAATATAAAGAGAAGAACCTAGATCAAAATCAAGAGCACAAATCAAAATTGAGTAAGGAACACCTAACATATATGGTTCAAGTAATCACCTCATGGAATAAATAATTGGAAGTGAAAATAAAGGAGTAATGAAAAGAAACAAGGTGAGTAAAGAACTTTGTTTGATATCTGGTGTAAATAGATATTTACTATTTACACTTTACTTAAGTTTACTTAGGTTAATGCATTATTTTATTATTTATTAGGTTGACTCTTAGGAGTTTGTGTACCTTTATGAGTTCTCATGTTGACAACACAGAAGTATGCAACTCTAATTCAACACATGATGTCTACAAAACTGGAGTTTGCATAATTAACTGAGTTGTCATGTAGAAAACATAGTTATTTGCACTCCTAATTAAGCACATGGTGTCTACAACATTATTTTTCATGCTACACTTTTGTAGGCTTATCCTCTCATCATCACACTTACTCCTGTGCTAAATGGAGGATAACCCATACCTGGTGGACATGTGCCTGTGCTAACTTCTAAGCATTCTAGAAGCATCCTAGAGGCCTTTATATGCAGGCACTCCTAGTGTACTTGTACATTGAATTGAATGCTATATTGTTATTCTGATCATACTTGGGTCTAATTTGTGCTTGTTTTTGAGTTCCTTGGTCTTGGGTGAACTTTTCCCTATGAAAAATTCTTGCATGGTATTAGAGTTGAGGGAGATTCTCATCACATAGCCATTGGAGACCTTGTTGCTTCATCTTTCAAAGGGACTCGATTTAGATCTAGAGCATTTGCAGCAATTGAGAGCATCTAGAGTCATAGAAGACCTCACCATTGTGTTTAGAGTGACGATTTGGTGAAAATAAACTATAAATTCACATATTTTTGGCCATAGTCAATTTTGAGGCAAATTTTTTTGAAAACCGAAACCCGAAGGCCCGATTTGCAAATCTAGTATGGTCATTATTCGATCTATTTAATTAATTTTCAGATCTAGTATTTCTCTCTGCTTTTTTGAAATATTTTTTTAGATTTTTTTTTAGCCCAGTTGGGCATGTAGAGAATTTATTTTTCCAGGCTCTGGGCAGTCACACCCCAGCCCTATACCTTGCAAGGAAGGTACGATTTAATCAATAGTCATCAACCAATTATTCTAGTGCATATTCTTTATTTCTGGTGGGCTCAACTCACCAACCAGTGAGTTCAACACTTTGATCCAACCAATACTCTGACTCTGATGACTTCTTTACATTGTTGGGTGTGGACAAAGTCATTTAAACACATCCCGCATTCCTATTCCCACCGATGTGGGACTAAACAACATTGGTCTCTGTATGCACCCTAAAATGGTCGCCTAGACTATGGGCCCCCATTATTCAATTGATCAATTTGTAAATTTCTTGAATCAATGGTTTTAAATATTTTATTAAATAAATTCAAATCAATTTCCTTGATCAAATTTGATTATTTTATTTCTAAGGTTGATCATTTTATCCCAAGTCTTGTTTAATTAAAAGAAAATCTCCCTTTTAATTAAATAAAATAAGTCCCCATTTAATTAAAAGAAAACCTCTCTTTTAATTAAATTCATCCACATTTAATTAATTAAGAGAAAAACCCCTCTTTTAGTTTAATTAAATATTTCCTATTTAATTAAAAGAATTTTCTCCCTTTTAATTAAATAAATCCCATGTGAAAAAGGAAATGAAACAAATGAAAATTAAATAAATTCTTTTTTTTTCCTTCCCTCATTTAATTTTCCTCCTCTTTTCTCATTGGTGGAATTTTGTCTCACATGGATCAAACTCTAGTATCCCATATTGGTTGTGAGAAGCCTCTCACCTCCATATTTTCCTTTATAAGGGAGAGCCCTCTCCTCATTTTGGGATCCATTATTCTGCTATTGTTATGCTGCAGGTTCAGAGAATGATTTTCGGAGAAGGATTTTGGACATTAAAGTTTTTTGTGGAGAACTTCTATCTTCTTGTCTTCTTCTCTCATGCATCCATGGCTTCCATCATGATCCATCCTTGCATTTACATATTAGCCTAGATCCATATTTATTTTCATAGATTAATATTGCATTGTTATTTTTTTTCATAGATTAGATTTCCTTTCTTGCATTGCTTTGCATTGTTATCATATAGATTAGTTTTCATTTTCATTTGCGTGCACATTTTGGATCCTTGAATCTCTTGTTTCATGGTGTACTTGCTTGAGCACAAACTAGGTCAAATTGAGGGCCTCCATTAAAAACTTTTGAACTCCATGAATAGAGAGCTATGAGCTGCCATTCGAGACCTCATTTTTGAGTAATCTTGGATATAATGACTCATAGAAGTGTGCCCACATTTTAGGCATATAGTCTCCACCCACTAACATTTTCTCAAGCCATTGCGAAGGGTTTTTACTGGTGGCTATGACATGTTTTCTAACCCACTATTGTGAGAAGATCTGACTGCCGCAAAGTTCTTCCCAGACTGCTACAAGAAGATCCAACTGTCAAAAAAATCTTTTTTGCCTCCCTGCGCATAGACATGTGCCTTCATTCAAGTAATCCACACAACACAACAACTCAGTGTACGTTGGCTAACTCCATCTCCATGTGGATGCCAACCTATCACATTAACTCAACACATAGTCAATAAGCTGACTCAGCTTGATACATGGCCTATCCACATCACCAAATTCTATACGCCACATTGGATTTCCATACTACCATGTTAGACCCTACCGTACACTTCTCATACGATGTCACATCACCATCCATACTTTTTTGTACAACTGACATCATCTTGACATCACCACCATGTCAGCAAGGGCCTACATTTTCATTGACGTCATCAATTCTCTATGCTAAATTTGACAGTCATCCAAAGGAATTTTTGAACTATTGCAATGGTCGTTTGACTGTCAAATTTAACATCATTTTTCCTCTTCAAACCCCTCTTTAGATTCAATTTTGATTTGACAACCTAACTTTGAGAGGCCATAACTCGGTCATCCAAACTCCAAATTAGGTGCAGTCTTTTTGATTTTGGCTAAAATATCCTAAAATTTTCAGTGGTGAACCCATCAAAGACTATCTTACCCAAGTAGACATGTAAAGGGCACAACTTAAGGACTGTAGTGAACCCATCAAGGATGGAAAGATGATCAAACATATAATGACTCATCTTCCACTTGAATATGTAGCTTTTGTTTCTAGTTATAATACTCACAAATTAACAATGGGTAGTGCCTACATTAAGCCTTCATTCAAGAAATATTCAAAAATTTTGATCTTAGAACATGACAATTTAGTGAGTATGGGAATTCTCAAGTCTTCCAAGACCAAAGCCTTGGTAGCTAATGAAGTTAATTCAAGTGGTAAAAACTCCAACAAGAAGTAGAAGCAGTGGAAGGCTAAGCCACAAGATGACACACAACAATCCTCCTCAAAACAACAATCTTCCTCACATCAATCTTCTTCCACTCAACAATCTTCTTCACAACAAGGAAAGTCATCTTCCAAAAATAACCAAAAGGGGAACAATTCCAACAAAAGGGAGAAGAAAACTTGTTCCTATTGTAAGAATAATGGTCATGATGAACATGAGTGCAAGGATAAGCAGATTGATGAATTGGTAAACATAATGAGGAAACACAAAATTGATGTACCAAATGCTTCTAAGGATAAGGGATCTTTAACCACTTCAAAGGGTAAGGGACAAGCTTTGGTTGCAAGTACAAACAATGTTGAGGAATGGGTTCTTGATTCAAGAGAAACAAATCATATGGGTACTTCAAGGGAGCAATTTTCCTCTTTGAAACCATCAAATGTACCTTACATCTATGTGAGCAATGACACTCAAGTGGAAGTAGAAGGGAGAGGCAATGTTGAGTTGGATAATGGAATCTTCAAGGATGTTCTTCATGTTCATAACCTTAGCACCAACCTTCTTTCCATCTATCACATAAATCACTATGGATGTAGCAACAAAGTGGAGTTCTTCCCTGATATAGTTGTGGTGAAAAATCTCAAAGATGATTCTATGGTGGCAGTTGGAAAGGCTAATCATGAGACAAGACTTTATTCTTTCTCACATTTTGTGCCTAAGTCCACTTCCCTTGCCTTGTTGACCCAGTCAAATACACAAAGAAAACTATGGCATGAGAGATTTGGACATCTCAATTATTGCTACCTTCAACAACTCAGCAACAAGAATATGGTCATTGGTCTACCTCAAGTCAAGTATTCAGAGGGTGAATGTCTAGGTTGTGAAGCAGGCAAGCATCCCAAAGAGAAATATGACAAGGGGAAGTCTTGGAAGACTATTGCTATTCTTGAATTGGTAAGGCCCACTATGTTCTAACCTTTATTGATGACTTTTCATGGTACACTTGGGTCTTTTTTCTTGCTCATAAGAGTGAAGTATTTGATAAGTTTATCACCTTCAAAGCTCAAGTTGAAAAAAAATTAGGGAAAGCCCTCAAGATTCTATGAGTAGATAATGATAGGGAATATGTCAACTCCAGGCTCATAGAATTTTTCACTCATGAGGGTATTGATCTTCAACATTTAGTTGCATACACACCACAATAGAATGGTGTCACTAAAAGAAAGAATAAAACCCTTAAGGAAATGACCACTTGTATGCTTCAATATAAGTCTCTAGATCAAGTTTTTTGGGTAGAAACCATGTGTTGTGCTAGTTACATCCAAAACTGAAGTCCCCATAAGGCCTTAGATGGAATAACACCTTTTGAGGCATGGTGTGGCTAAAAAACCAAGTGTAAAGCACTCTAAAGTTTTTGGTTGTCCAACATGGGCAAGGATACCTCCACAAAAGTGAAAGGCATTAGAACCTCAAAGAAAACCATGTATATTTTTTGGATATCCTGACCATCTTAAGGCATACAAACTCATGGATCTAGAGACTCATGAAATATTTTACGAGAGGAGTGTTCACTTTGAAGAAACTTGTCCAAGTTTGGCTTCTTCAATTCCTCCTTCCTCCTCCTTCGTGGATAGTGATCATAGTGATGATAGTGATTTGGAAGAGGAAATTCCTTCAACTTTGACTCACAGGACACCACCTTCACAGGGTCCACAAAAAATTGAGAACATTCCTTCTTCTTCCACTAAACCTTGGTGGGCACAAAAAACCCTTGATGCAATAGGTTCATTGCTGGGGAATCCTTTAGACACTCAGAGGACAAGGTCACAACACAAATCATTTCCACATGCTTATATTGCCATTGCTTCAGATCCACAGTCATTTAAGGAATCATCAGGGATTCTAGAATGAGACAAGGCTATAAAGGAAGAATATAACTCTTTGATGAAAAAAAACACTTGGGACTTAGTTCCCCTTCCTAAGGGAAGAAAGGTGGTTCAATGTAAGTAGATCTACTAAACCAAATTTGTAGTGGATGGAAGTGTGGATAAGCATAAGGCTAGACTAGTTGCCAAAGGTTTCTCACAGGTTCCTAGTATTGATTATGCTGAGACTTTTGCACCAGTCGCCAAGATGAACTCCATCCGCTTGAGACTAGCTAGTTCCTAGTATTGATTATGCTGAGACTTTTGCACCAGTCGCCAAGATGAACTCCATCCGCTTGAGACTAGCTAGTGCTGCAACTCATGGTTGGGTTGTACATCAGATGGATATTAAGAGTGCCTTTTTGAATGGTGATCTTCATGAGGAGATTTATATGGAGCAACCACAGGGGTTTGTACAGGATTCCACTATGGGTTGCAGATTGAAGAAGTTTATCTATGGTCTTAAACAGGCTCCTTGGGCTTGGCATGCCAAGATGGATTCCTTCTTACTCTCAACAGGATTCACCCGGTGTCATTTTGATTCTAATGTCTACATTCTTCAAAAGGATGACTCACACTTGATACTCATGCTTTATGTAGATGACTTGATCATTATAGGAAGCACTTCATCCATCATAGCCAGTGTCAAGACCTCTTTGTAGGACAAATTTGCTATGATAGACTTGGGATTACTACATTACTTCCTTGGTATTGAGATCACATAGTCTTCAACTGGGATCACACTTTCTCAACCAAGTATGCTCTTGACTTGCTTTCTCAATTTCACATGAGTGACTGCAAGCCTACTCCTACTCCCTTTCTTTCAGGTGTCAAGTTAGAGGCCAAGTGTACCACTCCACTTGTTGATGCTACATTATACAGATAGTTAGTTGGGAGCCTTATCTACTTGACACATACACACCGTAATATAGCTTTTGCATTTGGCATGGTTTATTGCTTCATGTAAGAACCACATGAGCTTCACTGGAAGGCCACCAAGTGCATCTTGCACTACATTAAAGGTAAACATACCCATGTGATACATTATGTAGTAGGTACATGACTTCAATTGGTTGGATATATAGACTTAGACTATGCTAGGGACCTTGATTCTCACAAGTATACTTCAAGTTATATATTTCACCTTGGTTCTAACCCTATTTGTTGGCAGACTAACAAGCAAAATAATATCGCTCTTTCTTCAACTGAGGCTGAGTATCAAGGAACTGTCAATGCAGCTACAGAGGATCTTTGATTACAACACATCTTGGAGGAGTTTGGATTTGATCTACCTAAACCTACAGTCATACATTGTGACAATCAGAGTGCTATTGAGATCTCTAAGCATCCAGTTCAACATTAGTGGACCAAGCACATCGAGGTTCATATGCACTACGTTAGAGAGCTAATACATGAGTGGATCATTGCATCACAGTATTGTCCTACAGCAGAGCAGGTCGCCGATATCTTCACCAAACCTTTCACTAAGATCAAGTATATCCATTTGCATGATCTCTTAGGGGTGCGTGATGTTGCAAAAAAGGGGAGTCCCTTGACTTCTCTCTTCTTTCTTATGGGAGGGATCTTTTCCTCATCCGAGGTCTTCTTCTCTCTCATCTTTATATTTCACATATCTCTCTTTTTGGAAAATGGTTTTTCCCATGTGGTTTTCCCTCTTTCTTTGCTTTATGGGAGATTGCATTGCATATTTTTATGTAGAGAATTACATTTGTACATGGGTACCTAACATGGCCTCATAGGCAAGACTCATTATGCATTCATGAGCTTAAGTGCATTCCTCTAAGTTGCACTTAAGAGGGGGTATTGGTGTAAATAGATATTTACTATTTATATTTTACTTAAGTTTACTTAGGTTAATGCATTATTTTATTATTTATTAGGTTGACACTTAGGAGTTTGCATACCTTTATGAGTTGTCATGTTGACAACACAGAAGTACATGACTCTAATTTAGCACATGGTGTCTACAAGACTAGAGTTTGCATAATTAACTAAGTTGTCATGTAGACAACACAGTTATTTGCACTCCTACTTAAGCACATGGTGTCTACAACATTATTTTTTGTGCTACACCTTTGTAGGCTTATCCTCTCATAATTGCACTTACTCTTGTGCTAAATGGAGGGCAACCCACACCTAGTGGACATGTACTTGGTTGTAAGACTTATCATGTTGCTAACTTCTAGGCATTCTAGAAGCATTCTGGAGGCCTTTATATACAAGCACTCCTAGTGTACTTATACATTGAATTGAATATTAAATTATTATTTTGATCATACTTGGTCTATTATGTGCTTGTGTTTAAGTTCCTTGGTCTTGGGTGAATTTTTCCCTAAGAAAAATTCTTAGAGATCTCAATTTGAACCTAAAATTGTAGATGAAGCTTGTAAAGATGAGTTTTGGATTAAGGCTACGAAAGAGGAATTAGAGTGGATTGAGAAGAACAAGATTTCAGAATTAGTTCCTAGACCTAAATATAATAATGTTATTGGAACTACGTGGGTATTTAGAAATAAGATGAATGAGAAAGGAGAAGTTATAAGAAACAAATAAAGGTTTGTATGCAAAGGTTATTCACACCAAGAAGGAATTTAATCTGAGGAATCTTCATTGCTAGAATTGAAGTAGTAAGTTTTTTTTGGCATATGTAGCTAACAATTTTTTAAAGGTTTATTAGATTGATGATAAGTCAACTTTTCTTAATTTAGATATCAAGGAAGAAGTTTACATTAATCAACCTAATGGATTTAGCTTGATAAACGCATAAATATGGTTTGTAGATTGAAGAAAACACTGTATGGATTGAAGCAAGCATGCAGAGCTTGGTATGTAAGGTTGGATAAGCATTCACAAAATTTGGCATTTAAGAAAGGAAATGTAGAAAGTAATATGTATTTGAGAAAGAGTGAATATGACTTATTGATAATTGTTGTATTTGTTGATGACATTATTTTTGGAGGAAATGATGATGTTAGTAAGAATTTTTTAAAAGAAATGAAGAATGAATTTGAGATAAGCACGATTGTTGAGGTGAAATATTTCTTAGGATTGCAAATAAATCAGAACAAGGATGACATTTTCATATCAAAAACTAAATATCTTAAGGAGTTGTTGATAACATTTATCTCAAAAAATTATCAACCAGTTGGGATAACTATGGTTGCAGGATGCAAATTATCAAGCAAGGATGAATCCCCTAGTGTAGAAAAAACAAGATATAGATATATGATTGGAGGATTGTAGTATTTAACTCATACAAGACCTAATATATCTAATGTAGTTGGAATTATGGAAATATTTTAAGCAAATCCTAAAGAGACATATTCGATAGTGGTAAAAAGATTTTTTAGATACTTGAAGGGTGCACCTTATTATGGTTTATGGTATGAAAGATCACATGACTTTACCTTATGTACATATACAAATGTAGATTGGGAAGGAAATGTTTATGATAGGAAAAGCACCAGTGGTGAATCATTCTCTCTAGGTGGAAGATTGGTTTCATGGGTGAGTAAGAAACACAATTACATATCACAATCTACAATAGAAAAAGAATATGTAGCAACAAAAAATAATTGTAATCAAATTATTTGGGTGAAGCAAATGTTACAGGATATTGGCATTGAATTTTAAGAACATATTATCATTCAATATGACAACACAAGCACAATTAATATGTCAAAGAACCCGATGTTACATCCAAAGATTGGACACATTGCAATAAAGCATCATTTATTGAGAGAGAAGGCAACAAATAAAGAGATCATATTGAAGTATGTTAGTACAAAGGAGAAGATAATAGATATTTTGCCAAAATATTTAGCTAAGGATAATTTTGAGTACTATCAAGGCATGCTTGGGGTTATACCCCAAGTCTCTCTAGGGTAGTTGATGTAGAATTGCATTAGTCCAATATATTTAGAGCTTATTCTTACATCTAGATTGTGTAATAGTGATGCTTCCTTCAGGGAGTATTCACTTTTGGGAGAAGTTACATAGAACTATTGAGCATTGTTAGTGTTTTGGTGAGCATTTTCATATTATATCGGAGATGGTTGAACTTTGAGAGTTGGCATCATGGCACCTTTGTCATTGATGTCAATAGGGGATAGATCTACATGAAAAAACATTGTTCAAAAAACATTTGGGGAAAGATATACACTGTTGATCAATAGGGGGAGATTAAAAAATGAAAAACTCTTTACAAGATATCTATATCTATGACAGATTATATATATATGTATATATATATATACATATATATATATATGTATATATATATATATATATATACATATATATATATACATATATATATATATATATACATATATATATATATACATGTATATATATATACATATATATATATATATATGTATATATATATATGTATATATATACATGTATATATATATACATATATATATATATACATGTATATATATATATATGTATATATATATATATATATATATATATGTATATATATATATATATATGTATGTATGTATGTATGTATGTATGTATGTATGTTCATGGAGTAACATGAATGGGGGAGTAAAAGAAGATGAGGAAGAAATATATTTTGGTATTTTTGGAATTTTGATGTATTTCATCATATGTTGCCATCAATGCCAAAGGAGAATATTATTAGAATGAATGATTTATATTGGGTATTTTCACTATGCTTTGGGAGATTATTGAGTGCTTATGTGTTGTATTCATGATGTGATTTTTCATTGATGTCAACATATCAACTTTCTGGATAGTTCTGATAGAGTAGCAGGGATAGTTTTGTTTGACAAGGTTTCTGGTTGAGGAGTTGCTTTTAGTGGGGTTAGAAATATGCTTATATATTCTTCTAGATAAAATATCCATGTTCACATTAGGAATCATGAAGATTTGTGTGAGTTACAAACATTTTGTTGAAGACTAGTCTCATGAGAGTTTGCCAAAAACTATTTGTTGTTATTTGTGTTGTATCCTTTCGGTGAGGTTGAAGCTTGTTTATAAGGCTTGGATTCTAGTCAAAGACATGTTCATGATTCTATGATAGAGATGGAAGAATCTAGTTTTAATTATATGGATACTTGTGAAGGATAACGTGCATATTATTCCTTGGAGGTTGATTGTGTTGTATTATTGATGTAACTTGTAATTTAACATGTAGAACCTAACTATAATATCTTATGATGGTTCTATATTATTAATTTTATATTGGGAAAGCATCAAGGATAATTCAATTAGTTATTAGGATTTGATATAAAGGGAAGATATTTTCTTGGTTGGAAAATATGCATATGCGGTCATATGTTATTGATGAAATGTTATGTGAGCTTTGGATGGGAATTTGTATATATCAAAGAAGTTTTTGATGCTGAGGATAAGTTGTGGACTTCAAAGGAAATTTATTGGAAAATAAGTTTTCATTTGGTCAGTTCACATGTTGGATCTATCAACTTAAAAAATTGTTTGAGGGAATTTGGACAATGGGTTCATTTGTCTTGGTACCAATTCTAAAGTAATTTGGATATTGTGTTCGGTTGTCTTCCTTTCAACTCCTAATAGGGTTTAATCTTCTTATATAGATTTAGAGTCTCCTAACCAAGACTCATATGTATTGATTATATTTATTTGGCTCCTAATAGGGTTACATCCTTTCACAAGGAACATTTATATTAGTACAACATCTTGTGGGCATCAATTCCACTAGGGTGTTCCCTAGTTAACATATCTTGTGTCACATTGTATGGTTGTTATCTTGTGGTTGTTGTATATTTTGATTACATGTTTCAAATTTTTTAAAGTTGATAAAAGTTGTTTAAAACATATAATTGATTCACATCCCCCTAGATATATTGGTGGACTTTACTTTCTAAAATAATTTACACCAAGATCTTTGAGTGGGGCATGCAAGTAGTGTTCCTGAACATGTAGACATTGTACCAAACATGAAGCAGTCTTGCATTGTAATTTGAAGTGTGTTCTTGAGTAGTTAGAAAAAAGAATCAAACAAGAGAATATTTCATAATAATATGTAGTGGAGTGTGTATGAGAAAGTTGCAAGATGGGCTGCATAGAGAAGTTACAAGGAAAGTTTTTTGAAGTGTAAAAAAGTAATCAACCATGAGATATTTTATAGAGTAACCTAATAGTGTCAAGGATTCAAGAGTAACCTAATAGTGTCACTGGATGGATTTTTCTTCTTGCAAGAAGAGAGAATAAATTAATATAAGATGATAAAGTTGCAGCAACAATTGAATGGTATAAGGGTAAAAATTGGAAAGATACACAAAAGAGAAGAAGAGAGCTGTAGGTAATTTTATTTCTAATAATGTTTAGATCACAAAAAAGAAGGAAGACGTAACAAAATTCCTTTCCCATGACATAAAAAATATTTTAATAAAAGACTTAGAATGCCAGATATTTGATCGAAATGGGGTAAAAGCACAAACTTGTGTCACCTTTTATAAAGAAAAAGAACCACATAACACATACTATTCAACTTAAATGACATAACAGTGGCATTTGTGTTTAGAATTTGAAGAAAGAGTTTATTCATTTTATTTGATTTTTTAATTCCTTTTTAATTGCTAAAATATAGGGTGTAGTTCTCGTCAAACAAGTGTATACAAATAATCTTTTTTTTTCCTTGATTTATAAATATGTTTTAGATGTCATGTATAGCTAGTGAAAAAAAAAGAAATATTGGTTTTTGATATATATTTTCTTTTTTTGAAGTACTCAAGGTCAACCTTATTAGACATCAATAGTTGCTTTCTCTCATCAAAACTTCTTTATCAAATGTAGACCTTTTTGGAAAAAAAATACACATTCTTGAAGATGAATCTCTCCTTTAGTGATAAATATAAATATAATTTTTGAATTAAATGATTTACTATTTTTTCCTTTTTTGAGGTAACATCTTCTCAATTTTAAAATATTTACTTATAATATTTTGAAACTATAACTTATTATAGCTAATCAAAATACTATGAAATTTATATGATGATGCTATTCAATCCAAGATCTATAAAAGGGTATTTTTAGTTTTTGAAAAAAGTTGACCTTTGGTAAAGAAATGAGATATGACCAAAAAAGGTTTAGATGTCCTAAAAGGTGACACATATATGTGCTTTTACCCAATGAAGAAGAGTTTGTGACAGAGAGGTATTTGTTGAAAGTGGAAGAACTTACAATGCTATTCCATGATGTCAAATGAGATTAGGAAGCCCTTGTTTGATGAATACATTAACAAAGATGTGGTTGTCATATTGAAAGAAGAAACTAGAATAATCAATGGCTTCTTAGAAGTTGAACCTAGAAGTATTATAACAGAGGAACATCTTTAGAAAAGGCTTAAAAATATTCACAAAAAATGACTAAGGTGATGTAAGAGTTGCAACAAAATATAAAGTTGCATTGACATGTTTATATAAAAAAATTGAGTGTGTGACGAGTGAGGTAGCAATGGAGACATTTCTTTGGGATGACATGAAAAAAGGAAAGAAAGTGGTTGCAATTGTTGGTGATGTTATTATATGTAAAGACGTGGAAGCATTGGTTGAACAAAACATTGTTGAGATAATAGATGTTGCACGCATTGCATAATATTGTTATATTGTATTATTTTATTTTATTATGTAATGTTGCACCTAGATGGATGTGCAACATGTAAAGATTCCCATGGTATATACTTGATGAGGTGTATTGTAACATTGTGATAATATTTGATGTAATTATTTAATATTGAGGAAAAAAATTAAACTTCCAATATTAAATGTGCGGTCAATGGGTTAGGTAGCACATGGTTTATGTAATACCACTTGGTGGTTTTGTGAAACTTGCTACTATATAAGAAGCCACAAGGGTAGTTGTAGAGATGAAGAAGAAGATAAAAAGGGTAAAAGGCAAGAGTCAAGGGAGACAAGGCTTGACAGGTTAGCCAAGGGAGCATTTGTGAAGGTTGGAAGCATGACATGGGATGTGTGAATTCATGCTTGTTCACATGGATTGCTTGGTTGTGGCTATGGCTTTGAAGGCTTCCATGATTGTATTACAATGGTGTTTTTGCTGAATAATACATGGTGATCGATGCTTTTGGAGGCTGAGTTTTTCTGTTAATGAGGGTTTCCCAGGGTATATCTTATTTCACATTTTTGTGGGTATGTTGTCTATTCTCTTGCATGTGAATTTTAATTCCATATTTATTTCAGATCTATTATAGGTTATGTGGAAACAATTATATTCTCTGTTACAAGTTTCCTTACAAGTGGTATCAGAGCTATGGTTTTATTGTTGTAACCCTAGATTGAATCCATGAGAATGTATGCGAGGATAAAAGAAAGACCAAGATATATGAGTTTTTTATTGTAGATCTAAAGGTTTTTTGTTTTCTATGATGGGGTGTTGATAGAATTTGGGCATGTGAAATTTTTTGGACAAATGAATTTTTTGGATGTTTCATTTAAATGAGGGTTTTAGGGGGAGCTTGCAGAAATGACCTCCTAGGTAAAAAAAAAACATCACCATTGGATCTAGGTTGATGTTTCCATAAATTTTGATATATAATATGTGCTAGTTTGGCCATGTTCAGAGAAAATGAAAGAGTTTTTAGTTCAACCCATAATGGCCATCAAATTTAATCCTGTCGAAATTTTTGTCACAAAAAAAAATTGCAGTGAAAATGGTAAAAATACTATCTTAGTAAAATGACCATAACTTTCTCTCAGGATACCTCATTTAAGACTTCTTATAGGTGTTGAAAAGCTAATTCAGAGCACTACAACTTGGTGTAGATTTGGTTTTGTGATTTTGAAAATTTATTAGATTTTAAGAGCCCAAAATTTAAATGTTTATTTTGAGCACAAATTAGGGCATAACTTGGGCATATAGAGTCAGATTTTGGACTTCGAGTAGTCAATGCAAAGGTCTTGGAGAGCTCTAAACATTGGTTCAGATTTGGTGTAGGTTTGACATGATTTATTTGGTGATATATTAATCTGAATAGTTTATGGTATATTTTGACTATGGTAACATTGTGAGTTTATGACATTGTATATTTTTGAGATTTAGATTTGATGTCATTGTATACTCAGTTCATATTTCAAATTGGTCTCATGATAATATTATTATCAATGTTTGTTTGCTTATGTATGATGACTTGTTGGGTCTACAAGTTGTGCAGTGTTGTAAGTGGTCTATACTTGCATGTTACATTTATGACTTGGATATGGGTTGTGTTTGCCCATTGATCTTTCATTATTGATGCATATTTAGATTGGTGGCTTGGATTTGGGTTGTCTATGCCCAAAGTTACAATATTTTTTTGATTTTTATTCATATAGAAGGGATGTGATGTTGTTACTAGGTATAATCAAGGTAGAGGATTGTGGTTGAGTATCATATGTTGATAGGTTGGACATATTGAGGGTCATATGCTCGGTTCATGGATGTGATCATGGTGTGATGGATTTTGGCATGACATGATTAGTTATACAAGTAAATCCTTGATGTTCATTGTCTTGGATTTTTGATTTGGTTATGATGATATGTCTTCTTGGTTGAGGATCATGGTTATTTTGTTTTCTTTTGAGGAGCTCATGATGTGCAATTTGAGTTCTTTAATGGTTTGATGCTTTGGTTGATTCTCATGGTTAGAGGATGGTTTTTTTTCATCATGATGTCATGGATAGCTTAGATACATGGTTTAGTGGGAGCTTGTGATAGTGATGAGGTGACAGTGTAGGATTAGTTCCTTGTTTGGTTTGTACCTTTTTGGTTTGGAGATCTTGGTTTTCACTTGGTACTGACACTTTGGTTGTGAGTGTATACTTGGAGTATCTTCATGTAAGATATGGGTTTTATGATGCCATAGGTGACTTGGTGCCACGGTTGAGTGGGAGTTGTTGGCATTGATATATTTATTGAGTGTTTTTAGATGTTGAAGGTTTTTCTTAGATCTTATTGCTACAGAAGTATCTTTGACATTTGCATGGTGCACTTTTTTATCTTCATGGTGTGTGGAGATGATTTCATCTTGAGGACTAACGAGGTTCTTGGTAAAGGTGGGGTTTATACTTTCATTTGGCATATTATCCTTGGTGTGAGGATGGTTTCATTTTTTTATGTAATGATATACTCTTGATACATGTTTAGAGTCTTGACATGTTATAGTATGTTCATATGGAGCATGCTATCTCTTTGGTTGAGATGGTTAGATCATTTTGTTATGTTTATATTCCTAAGGCCATGGTTAAAACTTTGATATTGATCTTAGTTTAGTTTCTTGGTATTGAGTACATTGATCATAAGTTGGATACTTCATGATATTGCTATGTTGCATTTGGAGTTGGCATGGATTGATTGGTTACAAGTTCTAATGGATACTTAGAGATGCCGGTGAAATTGATTTCTCTTGGATTAGAGAAGTATTTGTCACATCGATTGATAGTTTTAAAAGGAAGTTCGAGGGGCACTCACTTGATATGGACTTGAGAGGAGATTGTTCTTAGATGAGTCTTAGTTGGAGACTTCGATATCTTGATAAGCATTCTCATTCCCAACTCTTGGTCTACTCGACGATTTTCTACTTGAGAGGTATAATCCATTTTTTTTTTCCTCTTAGGTGCATTATGTTTATTCTTGTTTTTCATGTATATAGATCTTAAACTACGATACATGAGTTAGTTCATGAGGGTTCATTTGAGAGATGGTTTAACATTGGTTATCTCTATTTGCATATGTTGTTATGCTAGTTTAGTTTGGGAGATGGGTTTATATTGGGCATATTTATCAGATTAGGAATGGTTATTCCTTGGTTTAAGAATGGTTTATGAGTTTGATCTTCTTGTGAGAAGCTTACATCCATGATTAGTTATATGGAATGGTTTGGGGGTTGTTGAGGCTTCTTGTTAGGATTTTATGGAGGAGATCATACTTGCATAGTTTACATCTAGAGGTGGGTATAGAAGGACATGATATAGGTTATGATTTGCATGGCTTCTCTTTGGTCTCAGTTATCTTCCTAGATGTTCGATTTCACTTAGATTGGATTTGAGATTGGTTAGAGATTGTGATCACTAGTTTGTGCTCATGTATGTCGTGTGAGAGATGATGTGGTTATTCCTTTATCTCTTTCCTCTATTGGGTGTGGAGAATTTGGGAGAGTGTTCAAGACTTGTTATGAGAATTATTCTTGCAGGTTATTGATTTATGTGTTGTGGATGTCCTTGAGACTACACAGATTCACTTCTTTGAGATGTTGTGAGTGGATTGGTTATATATCTAACATTATCTTTTGTAGTGGGAGCTTCTTGGTATATATGTGGAAGGTATTTATCTTGAGGCTTGTGATTATAGGTTACAGATTGGATATGTTGATGATGTGAGATTCACTTGGTATACCTTTGGAGGTATGGATAGTTGAATGGGTTTGGCACTTGCTGTGGGTGTTATTTCAACTATGGATATTTTGACAACTATGGATACATGTGATTACTTTTGGATTAGGTTTTTTTGTGCTTGGAATTTTAGTTGGTACATAATTTTATGATCTTCTAATGTGAAAGGTTGGGTGGCTTTCCCTTTGGATGACTTCTAGGTATGTCAGTGGTAGTGGCATAATAGGAGGTGAGATTATTCATGTTTGAGATGTTGGATACTTTGATTTTTTTGTAGATACCCGGATGGAGCACTTAATGTAATTTGATCCAAGATGGTGGATGTATTGGGAGGGACTATTCCCTTGTTAATTTATGTGGCTACAAATTGACCCTATGCAATGTATACAACAAGTGGAAGATTGTTGATATAATGGGTGCTGCACACATTGCATAATATTGTTATATTGTATTATTTTATTTTATTATGTAATATTGCACTTAGATGGATGCGCAACATGTAAAGTCTCCCATAGGATATACTTGATGAGTTGTATTGTAACATTGTGATAATATTTGATGTAATTATTTAATTTTGGGGAAAAGAATTAAACTTCCAATATTAAGTGTGGAGTCAATGGGTTAGGTTGCACATGGTTTATGTTATAATGCTTGGTGGTTTTGTGAGAATTGCTAGTATATAATTAGCCACAAAGGTAGTTGTAAAGATGAAGAAGAAGACAAACATGGAAAAGGATAAGAGTCAAATGGGACAAGGCTTGACAGGTTAGCCAAGGGAACATTTGTGAAGGTTGGAAGCATGGCATGGGATGTGTGAATTCAAGCTTGCTCACATGGATTGCTTGGTTGTGGCTATGGCTTTTAAGGTTTCCATGATTTTATTGCAATGATTTTTTGCTAAATAATACATGGTGATGGATGTTTTTGGAGGTTGGGTTTTCCCCCTCAATGAGTGTTTCCTAGGGTATATCTTGTTTCACATTTTTGTGGGTATGCTATCTATTCTCTTGCATGTGGAATTTAATTACATATTTATTTCAAATCTATTATGGGTTATGTGGAAGCAATTATATTTTGTTGCAAGTTTCCTTACAAACATGACAATGGTAAAGAGGTGCATGTTGAGGTGGTAAGTGTATAGAAAATTTCAAAAGCAATTTCTGGAGGTAGTTGAACTTACGTGTGTCAAAACCCACAATGAAGATAAGACTATTGAGTGGTGAGATGAGGAGAAATGCCAATTGGAACAAAATTTTGAGGAGGTTAGATTATAGTGCAATCGATTCAACATGAGGATGGCAAAAAGGTGGTAAGCACGGAGAAAACTATAAAATGCATTTAGTGGAGGTAGTTGAACTTAAGTGTGTCAAAACCCACAAAGAAGATAAGGTTGGTGAGTGGTGAAATGAGGAATATTGAGTGGAAAAATATTTTAAGAAGGTTAGATTATGGTCTAGTTAATTCCACATTATATAAGAATGATGCATAATCCAAAAATAATGTTTATTTTTAATTGAATTAAAGTTAGGAGAGTAAAATTAATCCAATTACTATTAGTCTCCATGTACCTTGAAAAGTGAGACATATTGAGTAAAATAGTTTATTTTTTTGCCTTTGTCAAAGGACAATTGTAATTTTTATGAGGGAACAATTGTGGTATTAATTGTAAGGAAAAACTAATGAAATTATTTACTTTGGCATCCAAGTAGGGAAGGGGAAGAGTCACTCTTTCACATGTTTTTGTGAATTCAAAAATATAATGCCAACAATGTTTTCTTTAGGGATCTACTATAAACAAATAAAGAGGGACCATCTTAGGTGTCCATTTGATAAGTACAAGATACATTTATTAACTATATATTTTATTTCCTTGGTGATTACATGTTACACATCATGATGGAAAGATGGATTTCCATGAGGTACAAGAGTAATATAAATTTGGGTTTCAACTAATTTTTTTCAATATTAAGAGTTGAATATCATCTTGAGTTGATTGAATCACTTAGATTCGAGTCTTTTACATATCTTGAGAGGAAAAGCTTGTCTATTTTATGGATGAAATTTTAAATACATTTTTCCATAGCACAATTTGAGCTAAAATAGAGTTAATTAAATATGTTGACACTATTTCCAATGATATGTGTCTCTTTTCTAGAGGTGGTTTGTAGAAATAGTTTATCTTTCCAACATTTGGCATAGAATGGACCTTACATTGTTGATGTTTGATCATACAATGGACCAAAACCCATTGTATCTGTTGTCACAATGGATGATGGGTCCCATAGGCAATTTTTCCTCATCATGTAATGCATAGATGTAAGATGTTTCATTGACATGAAGATTGTGACAACATGAAAATACATGCCACTTTTTCAAGGAAAGTTTGTGAATTTTTTAAACCTTCACAAATTTGGCCTAAAATGGAGCTTATGGTATAAACTTATGATCATCCAATGCTAATTAAATTTTATTAAATTTTCTTATACAATGTGATTAATAATTATGTTTTAAGGCAATAGCCTATACCACAATGGTAACTTGTGAATCTCTCATCAAAGAGGTCTTGGGTTTGAATCTACTCAAGTTCAACACATAATTATAATTAATCTAAAAAATATATTAATCTAGGCTTTAGTCTATTACCGATCAATTTTTTATTTAATAAGTATGTTTACAATCTAAAAGATTATAAAAAAATATTTTGATTCAAATTACGGTTTAGAAAGTGTACAATTTTATTGACTTTGGTCATACATTTAGCTACACATTTGTTGATAATGTGATCATGCAGATTCAACCACTAATTATCTAATATCAAAGTGAAAAGTAATTTGAAGGTTAATGGATTGTGGAAAAGTAATGCATTTGGATCATCTTAATATTCATAAATTTACATATAATTTTGTTTCATTTGTTTTAAGATTCACCAATTATTAAGTTGGTATTGCATTGTAATTTCAATTTTATCCATTTCATTAAGAAAATGAAATCTTGTTGGTGCAAAAGAATGGCACTGAAATCATTTTCTAAATTTGGAAAGTTTAAACAAAGTTGCAAACTTTTTATTATATGTCACAAAAAATTAAAGCCAAAATGAGGAAGGTTACTAAGTACTAGAGCAATGAAAAAGAAATCTTCATTTCAAAATAGCACAACATAGGATGATAGGTCATGGGTAACTTCCCATTTTGTCTAAGTGAAATTCTTTAGAGAGGATAAGCTCTAAAAAGTCATGCAATTATCCATAGTCTGGCAATTCATCCATGAGAAACCATTTCCTGAGAAAATCAAATTTTGGCTTGGCTAGAGAAACTTGGGCGAATCCCTTGGTCATGGAATCCCCCCTATATATTTTCAAGGAGAAAAACCTAAATGTGGTCCCCCAAGAATTTGTCTTTGAAAACCTTCCTTAACGATAACAACATATCTACATTTCCTCCTTTGAGGTCCACAAGGGACACCAAAAACCAAGACATAATGTCTATTTTAGCTCAACATCTATCAAAATTTTGTAGAAACTCTCAACCGAAAACCATCCTCACAACCTCATTTGCAAATGCTCCAACCTCTATGGAAACTTAGTTAGGGTTGTGTCTGAGACCATATCCAAAATGGATTTGGTGTAGGAGCACCTAGGGGTAAGGTCAAGCCCTAAAGACATTTTGGTTTGTACATAGTCTAACCCACCATGGAAATAATAAGGACTACATGTAGAGTCCCAAGGTGAGTGTAGATAAGTTAATTTAGTTGATTTGAGTCTAGGAGTTAAAAGTTGTTAAGTAGGTCCTAGGAAGCAAAAAGTTGCTTAAAGTGATTAAAATGGAAAAATAATGTAAAAGGACCCAATGAGTGGTTAGAGAAGTTGGAAAGTGGTTATTTTTTGATATGAATCCATGTGGGAAAGTTTGGGACCAAACTGATCAAGCTTGGAGTCTTGGTTTACAAAAATTGCAAAAGTTGTCAAAAGTTTCTCATTGGAAACTTTTCAATTTTCCAAAGTTGCTTAGCAACTTTTTAGGCAATTTTTGAAAATGAAATACTTGGAGTAGTTATGGATCAATTTAATTACCAAGAAGGAGGGGGAAGACTATTTAAACATCCCTCAATCTAGTTCTAGGGGTTGGATACTTGGATGTACAAACAACACCTGTAAGTGCAACATTGTATGCGCATTGGAGCAGTTTTTTGTGAGCTAATGAATTTGTGGAGTTGATTGTGTTACTATTTTCAATGATTTAACTTCCTTGGAACATGTTTGAAATTGTACATGGTTTTTTAGGTTCAAGTGTTTCATTTCCTTAGGCTTAGAAAATCATTTCTTTTGTGCAACATTGCTGTCTAGTTTTGAGTTGCTAGCATAGAAATGACTATGGCTTGAACTTCCATAGTCAAGCTCTCATGGATTTTGGAAATTAGTCAATAGCCCCTATACAGTTTGTAAATATGGAAGTTGGGGTTTGTGCAAGACAATTGGCCATATTTACAAGTGAGCCCTAGGCAAGTTAGAAAATCTTAGCAAGGTGTAATGTATGCTTGTAAAGAAGTGCAGTGGTGAATAGGGGATTGATATGAGTCAATCTTTGTAAGTTATAGCAAGAGTTGCTTATAAAGAGTGTTGGATTTAGAGGAGGAGGTAGGGAGTGAAGTTGAACACCTTAGGAGGAGAGAAACCTTGTTTTTATCTTTAAAACCCTCAAGATAAGGGCTTTTAGAAGCCGTAATGTATAGATAATACTAGGACCTAAGACCACCAGAATATTTTAGCCTAGGTCCATAGGAATTGATAAACCCTTGTTTTTAGGAGGGCTAATAGGGGATCTTAGGGCTATAAGGCCAATTTGAGCAATTTGGAGTTGTGGGTGTGGTGGACCTAAAGGAATGATGTAGAATGGTGGGGAATGTGTCAAGGAATTCATGAGGAGAGCCTAAACTTGGTTTGTGCTGAGGAATAGAAATGTGATGGGATTTTCCCTTGTAGGCTTAAATATGTCTAGTGGAAAGAATGGGAAGAAGAGAAGGTAAACTTGAATTGTTGGGGAGTTTTCTTGGAAGGAGGGAGCCTAGAGTGTGATACCCTAGATTAGGGTTAAAGAAAGAACCCTAAGAGGCCATAGATAGCCTCATTGGAGCCAGTGAGCTCTTGTGGAAGGAATCTCCTCATCAAAGTGGTATCAAAGCCCTAAAGATTTGTGGCTTGTAGTAGATGTTCCAGCCTACTAAATGAAGTGGATCAGTGTAGATGGTGACCAATGTAGAGTTGGCCAAAGAGGTGGATGATAAGAAGAAGCTCTTAGAAGAAAAGACCAAGGTTCTAGATAAGGCCCTAGAAGAGGTCAAAGACAAGTTGAAAGAGATAGAGGATGAAGCCCAAGTTAAGGAAGATGGAGATGTAACAAGGGTAAAGAGAAGGTAAGTTTGGAGGATGAAATTTTTGAACCAAATCCTCCACTTGGTGAGCAAAAACCATTCCTAAAATCCCTCAAAGAATTTGGAGGGAAGAGTCTAGAGAATGTGTCTCTATTGCATGCAAACATGGATGTAAAGGTAGTCTTGGAATGTTTGGAAAGTGTTGAGAACTACTTTAAGTGTGAAGGGATACCAGAGGCCCAAAATGTGAGGTTTGCAAAGTCTAGGTTGAAAGGAAAGCTGTAACGCCCTGCCAAGGGATCCAAAAGAATTAACCTAAATTTTCACTAAGTTTTCCAAACAATTTTTTTATATATATTTAAAAATTATGAAAGATAAACCATTCATATCAAACACATAGTAGTGGAAGTAATAACATACATTCAACTAAAAGCATACGTAAGCATACATAACAGGTTACATTCCTTAAGGATCCCAAGACGCTGAATCACATTTAATCTAATTAATACTAAGTCTAACAACTACGACATCCACATGAAAGAATAAATGGAAAGTCCAATGTTCATATTACACATTTTTTCCGAATGCCTCTTAGCAATTAAATTTTGAATGCTCAATCATTCACTGTACATGACACAGGGTATGAAAGGCTTAAAATAATATACATGTGTGAAAATAAAGTACATCATCCTATTCTAAATCCATGATGCAAATGCTATAAAGTAAATGAAACCACATGTCATACATGATACATCATCATAAAAGATATAAACATCCATCATAACAGATAACCATAAATCACAAACATCACTAACTAAGTGCACGGTTCCTCCCAACCGTCAATAGCATCATTAGACCATTGTGGGCCCTATTCATCTCTCTGTGCATAACATCCAAAGTCACTGAAGAGATCATCAGTATTATCATAGTAGGAATGTCGCTCCTAAAACATACTACAACATATGTAGAAAGAAATCTAACATGCAGGAATAAAGCATAAGATGATCCTACAAATTAGATAACACCATCTATCACAATATAAAGAAACATAAAGAAACATACTAGTAAATAACTTCCATCATAAGATCCATGAATAGAATGAAGGTAAATGCCAACAAAGAATGCTCTAGCCATGGTGTCTTAGACAGATCTCAAATGGTAAGAGTGAAAAAGCACTACCATCCGACTGCGTGGAACCTAAATGGCCCACTCCCACCGTGCTAACCGTGCTAAGGAAATAATCTCAAGTCCCAAACAAGCTATCAATCACATAGCACAAATAATCTCTAAGTCCATAAATCTTAAAAGTATACTAACCCAAAGGTTCCAATACAAATCGACATCTAATCCTAGAGGCACACAAGACACGTAGGAAACCTACTATGTAAGTGAGAAAGTGTCATCACATGGATCATGCTAGAGTTACCCTGGCAGTCTCTCAATAGACCCCGGCCCCCTAGTGATCCCTATGCGGTCACTAGTATCCTCTCATATAGATGAGGCATACTATGAAATGCAAGGTCACAACCAAGTGTTCTCTCTACTCCCATCCTAGTCTATACTAGCACTTGAGGCATGAGTGAGAACAAACAATTATCTTATTAGGTTCATTTAATCCCCATTTAGTGTAAATGTTTTCACTTATTAAAAAAACTTACAATGAGTTACCCTGGCAACCACTTAGGACCTCAGCCCCCATTGCAAGCTACTTCCTGACACTACAAATAGATAACTTACCCTAAGCTCATGGAATCATAAATCACAACATCACCACAGTCCTATACAAGCGACTGGAAAGAAATACCAAAAGATAATTCATAAAAAGAGCATCAAATATCCATGAGCAAATGAAAAGCATCCATAGAGAATCATGACCACAAGAATTCTCTATTGGCAACTAAAGGTATCAGTGATAATCACAATATCCATTGGTTCTCAACAAGAAACCAAAAAGTATCTCAAAGTAATACTGATTGAAGACTCCAAAAATGGTCGAGTCCAAAACATGTCACAACATGACAACATCAAGAATAAATCAACACTTCAGTCCCATCATGGTGATTGGAAAGTAGTCCAAGGATAATTGATCGATGAATCAAAAATGGTTAAGTCAAGTATCTCAAATACATACACCTTAGCTTCACACAAGAAGACTAGAAAGCAATAACAATAAGTAAATATAAACATCTCATAGAACATACCATCACATTACCATGGTTGCATTTAGAAAGATCGAGATCAAATAACATCAACATGCCATCAAATTCACATAACTCCCAAGCCTCTGGTAGACATCCTAATTGGTCAACACTCTAGGACCACCCAAACCCCAAACATGGATAGCATAAAGAAAACAAGATACAAACACATGTTTTGGTTTGCCTTGGAAGTCACATGGTTAAGCCAAATATGAGGTTTTCGATTTTGTTTCAAGTATATTTCAAGAGTATAAGATTCTTCTACAAGTCACCCATTTATTTCTTTGAATAAAGTATAGAATTATTCCTCCATTATTTTAAAACAATTCTCTAAAATAATCATAAGATAATTATTTACTTATTTAAATCATTGAACTAGTTCCCATTGACTTTTAGATAAAATCATTTCATTATTTCACTAAAAATCAATGTTACTAATAATTCCAAGAAGCGTCTCCCATTATTCAAATAATAAAAATAATACTTATCAACTTTCAAATAATTAGTTTACAATTTCCTTAAAACACTTCAAGAACAATCATTTATTTAAAACAATCTTCATTGATTTTAAGTAAAATCAATCTCATTAATAATTCAATTATTTAATTCTACTAAACACTTATTAATATCTCTTTTCTTTAGCTCTCATTTAAAAATCCATTTACTTAAATCGACTAATAATTAATTACACTTCTTTTACTATTAATTAGTCTTAATTAAATTTGATTTAATTAGATCAGATAATAAATCATATAAAACTAATGCATATTAATAAGATTCTACTTTTATTCGAACCCAAACCCGAATCAATTTCCAAATCTTAATTATAAATGTCTTAGATCTCTGTTGGTTTAGTTTTTAATTCATTCCATGCTTTGATAGATTATTTTTGTGAAGTTTAAGCACAAAGAACTCTTGGTTATGGAAAATGGAGGAATGATTGTCATTGAATACAATAGTCCCAGTACGGGCGTCATATCTCCATAATGAACTGTTGGATCGAGCCAAATTTGAAATATGTTGGAGAGGGCCAAGTTGCGCCAGCTTTGACTAGAGCAATCAAATAAATTTGGTCTAGATAAAAAGTTATGAATATCTGAGTTTGGGTCTATGTAAGGGGCAGCGACAGGGCAGTTTGTGATGAATTCCTTCATAAATGAAACTAGGGTTTCCTAATGTTTCTTTGCAACCAAATAAAAATTAACATACATATCTAGATTCCAATTTCAAGATTGAAGATTCATTCATGGAGTATATTCAGACACATATAAAAAAAACGATGAAGATAGGAAGAGAAAGAGTGCAAATGGAATATGTGAAAATCACGAGTGCACCTGGATACTGATGCTAATTTTCTATGCCTCAGAAGTCCATAGAAAAATCCCTTCCTTCTCCAACAGTCGCCATTCCTCCAAGAATCAAACCAACCAAAACCCCCAAGTGAATAGAAGTGCTTGTAGAAGCATATGAGCATGTAGAAGCATATGAGCTTCTTGAATGCATGTAGCTTGTCCAAACACACTAGGAGAGCCTCTATTTAAAGCCCTCTAAGATGCATCTAGAATGCGTCTAGAAAGAACTAAGAGATAAGCATGACAACTAAGCACATAACTTCCACAATAAGAAAACAAACATGATGAGGTCTCTAGAATGTTGTAGACACCATGTGCTCAAATAATGTGCTAACTCTCAAGTGTAGACAACACGTGCATAATTAGAGTGCAAACTCTTGTGTTGTCAACATGACAACTCCCAAGAGCTCGCATACTCCTATGTGAATAAATATAATGCACATTAATTTATTTAATATTCACTTTATTTATTTTTATTAATTTATTAATTTTAAATCTCATGCACTCACTTTAATAAATCCACTTGTTTTATCTTAATATATTTTAATCACATGCATGCATCATGCAATCTAGAATCTTTTAATAATTTTAATATCTTTTCCACTTTTAAATTTATTTTTGAAACTTAATTGATAAAATATTGACTAACTTAAATAATAATAATGTTATTTAACATTTGTTTAAAAATGAACTCTAAGTATATTATTATTAAAATAAATATTGTCACGTTCCAAATTTAAACTTATAACTTTTATCTTCAAATTTGATTCTTTTTATTTAATTAATTTTCCAATTAATTAAATAAAATTAAATATTAAAATATCATAATAATTTTTCATTTACTTAAATTATTAATTAAATCTTTTAATTAGACTTAATTAATAGAAAATACATCAAAGACTCATAAAATAAAATATGAAAACACATCATAGCAAAACACATACAAAATCAAACCAAGGGTTAATATTACGAATTACGTCATCCGACGCATTCAGAGGGTACTCGACTCAGATACTTGTCCTAATTTTCAATTAGGACAAATGGCTTAAAGGGTTGGGATTTCGACTTGAGAATTTATCTCCCCTCTCTTACCATTGAGATAATGTGATAGGGTACGCTCATCCTGGCAATTTAGGGAAGTCAATACCTGATACTTGCAACCTGCATAAAAACCATGCATGTACATACACAATAGATATATATGTATATGCTAAGCTAAATAGGCAATGGCAGGAAGTGGTGCATCGTGTAGATCCCGACTAGCAGGTGACTACGACTCCCTTCCTTAACCACATCAAAAATGCCATACAAATAGGAGAAAAAACATGCACACCATACACATGCAAGTATGGGGTAAGTATCCACAAGAAACCACATGTGATAATAAATCATCTAACTAATCATCATCAATAACTGCAAACATTGTAATAATCATCATACATACATGAAATATAGAATACCAAATGATCTTGTCATATAATAAACTGAATCTAAAATAATATCTGATAATCTCAAAATAATGTTACTAATAATTATCAACATAAAACTATCCTAAAAGAGTTTGGCAACATCAACAAAATGTGAACTAGGGCAGGCACTACACAAGCCTTGACATGGTGGAAATTTGTGCAAGAAGAAAGAGAAGGTAAGGGGAAGAAGCTTAAAGGTAATTGGAAGGCAATGGTGGCATAGATCAAAGAGACATACCTACCAGAGGACCATGAGATTAAGATCCATAAGCAAAGATATAATCTCAGGCATAAGAAACTTGATGTGGCTACCTACACTGAGGAGTTTTAGAAGTTGGCACTAAGGTCAAGGGTGCAAGAAAAAGAGAGTATCAAGGTGGAAAGGTACTTAAATGGCCTTAAATGGTCTATTTAGGATGAATTGAGTTTGTTTAGCTTGACCACACTTTAGAGTTGTTTTCAAATGGCTAGGAAGGTGGAAGAAAAACTAAGGAAGAATGAGGACTTCAGTTCTAAGAACAAGGGTAGAGGCAAGAACTTCAGAGGTTGTTTAAGGGGAGTCTCTAGTGGTAGGAGTACTAAAAAAATAAGCTATGGAGACTCTAAGTGGAGTGAGTAGTCCAGTGAGACTAGTTAAAGAGGACGATCTAGCAGAGGTAGAGGATCCAACAATGGTGGTAGAGGAAGATATGGTAATAGTAGATGATCACATTTTAGCAATATGAAATGCTATAATTGCAAAAAGATAGGGCATCCTACTTATAGATGTCTTGATAAGGCATCAAGATCCTATGGAGAAAAGAAGATAGCCTATATGCAGGAGGAAGATAATTAGAAACAAGGTGAAGTGGATCTTGATTTGGAAAAGGGTGAAAACCTCATGCTAAGGAGGGTTCTAGTGAAGGAGCTAGTAAAGGAAGAAGACAAATAGAGAAAGGTACTATTTAGAACTACTTGAAAAATATCAGGCAAGGTATGTAAGGTAATCATAGACTCGAGGTCTAATGACAATGTTATGTTAGATGAGGTAGTGCAAAAACTTGGATTGACAAAAATACCACATGTATGTCCATATAGGGTGAAAAGGAAAAGACATCCTAGTTAATGAACAAGTTTGGGTAGACATCACCATTGGGAAATATCATGATAGGGTCCAACGTGATGTACTCCCTATGGATTCTTGCCACTTGCTACTAGGGAGACCTTAGCAGTTTGATAGAGAAGCAATACATCATGGGAAAGAGAATAAATATTCGTTTAAGAATGATGGGGTCACCTATAGGATACAATCCATAATAGAGGAAGAAAAATTAGAGAAGGTTGTTGCTAAGACCTTGTTAATGAGTGGCAAGGAGTTTCTCAAGGACTTGAAGGAGAATGAAGGAGTAGGGTACACCAGTATGGTGAAACCCAAAGAAGAGGAGATATCTTCACCAACATCTATCCTTGCTAAGGTATAGAGTTTGTTGGATCAGTTTAAGGACATAATTTGTGATGGGGAACCTCCCACTCTACCACCTAAGAGGGCTATAAGTCATCAAATTAACTTCATAACAAGGACATCATTACCTAATACAATTGCTTACAAGATGACACTAGAGTAGAATAAGGAGATAGCAAGATGAGTGCAAGAATTGCTTGATCAGGGGCTTATTAGGAAGAGCATCGGTCCTTGTGCCATACCAATAGTCCTAACACCCAAAAAGGGAGGTAAGTGGAGAATGTGCACTAATTCTAGAGCAATCAATAGAATCACAATTAAATATAGATTCCCTATTCCTATAATAGAAGACCTAATGGATTATTTGGGCACTAGTAAATTTAGGCCTAAATTTTGACGCGAAAAGGTCAAAATTTTGACGAGAGTAGGTCGAATAGGTGACTAAACTTTTTGTCGGTCCTTTTTAGTCAATTTTTTGACATAGACATTGTGTCAAAATTTTGACTTCATAAAGGTGGACTTACTGATGTGAATTTTGTCGATTTCCATAGTCCAACCCAAACTATTATTTTCCCATTTGCAAGTGTCGCTGGTCAAAATTTTGATGTAAACTGCACCTAATTTGGCATCAAAATTATAATTAACACTCAATTTTCTACACCAGTTCCATACAATCGATGTCAAAGTGCAGACATGTGCGTCGAAATTGAGACCAAAGATAGGTAGAAATTTTGACCAGTTATGCCAATTATTGTAAAAGCTTTGCTCTCATAGGAGCCTTCTAAACTGCACAAAATTTGATTCTAAAGCATAATTGATCGGTGCATGAGAGTTAGGGTATCGTGCACATTTCTACCTCCACACCATTGTTTTGTTCATCACATGATTTATTTCATACAAAACAATGGGAAGGAGGAAGAAATGTGCACGATATCCTGAGTCTCCATTGAGCAATTATGCTTTACAACTCAAATTTTGTTTAGTTTAAAAGGCTCCTATGAGAGCAAAGCCTTTGCAATAATATTGGCACAACCCATCTAAATTTTGGTTCCTGCAAGGAAAAATAAAATTAGGAAAGAATTATTTATCAGGAATGAAAGCCAATAATTTCACTAACTAATCTCAATTTTTCAAACAGATAAATGTGACAAAAAAACTTACAGTCTCAATCACATATATAACTATAACTATAACTATAACTATGTCTAAAACCAACATAATTTACAAATATCCACAATTCAAATATTATCTGTTGATTTTTTCTTTAATGCAAAGTTTTAAGTCAACTATCTTATCGCCCTAGATGTAATACCAAACTGTCATTAGGCTAAAGACTGCAACAAGATTTACAAATGCAAGGAGAACTACCCAACCAAAGTAGAAAATGACATGAAAAGTTAACAATCTATCAATTGACATCTCTAGATGAAATACTTTTAGCAATTGAACTGTACATTATAGAAACAAAAAATTGCCTTAAAATTGACACCTCACCAGTTGTTCATTTGCATCCATAATGGCTTCACAAAAGTTGAAAGCTTATGATTTGTCAAGAACACAAAAGGCACTCGTAGTTTAGCTACATCAATAAAAGTAAAGTAGTTCAGTTGCATGGTGAGGGCAAGAGACTGTCAATATCATTTGTGGAGTTGTAGATAGGTAAGCGATAAACATAAAAAGGTAGTACAAGGCACCATTTGCCATGTTCTAATATGATGAACTACCTTGGAGCTGGTTCTAAACCTTGATTTCTTAATGTTGGATTTGATCCAATGGTACCATTATCTAGAGGAGGTCCCACATCCCACTTTCCTACTAATTCTAAAGGCGCTAACAGAGCATCTTTGCTAGTTGATCTCCCTTGTGAGCTCTCAACTAAAAGATAATTCCTGATTGAAGAATGCTGAAGATAGTCACGATGTGCCTATTAGCCAAAGATAGTCACGATGTGCCTATTGCTAATAGACACATCATGACTATCTTTGACATTCTCCTATGGCTCTTGTGGTTCTAATATTATAACATGAGGCTTCCTCTTCTTTTTTCAAGCATAAGGCTGATGCTCGAAAAAAGAAGAGGAAGCTTCATGTTATAATATTTTAACATGAGGCTTCCTCTTCTTTATAACATGAGGCTTCCTCTTCTTTTTTTGAGGATAAGGCTGATGCAACCCTGTAATAAGAAATAAATGGGTTTAATTTTGATTATGTACAACAAAAAGAAAACCAAAATGTAATAGCAATTTTAAATAGAAAATGAACTATATAAACTTATAAAGCTCATAATAATAATAGGCCATAAACTTGGACAGATTTGTTGTAGACTTCTCGGATGATTGGGGTGTACTTATCATCATGATCTAAATTTTGTAAGAGATTAGCATGTGTTATTTCAGCAAAGATAACCGCTTGAGAGAAATGAGCACATGCTGGTGATTGTTCACTTTATCTACTCTGGTATTTTCTTGCTAGGTTTCAAATTATTAATTTATATAATCTGTTAACCAATCCAAGCCTTCCTATTATCCCTATTTTGTTAAGTTAATCATGGCCTAATCTTTGCTTCAAAGCTGAAGTCCAAGATTTACTTTCATTGGCATTCAGCTTCCATTGATGCTTGTGAGATTCCTATTTTGTTGAACAACTATATTATAACTTTCTATTCATTAAATCTTGTTCTCATAGCTTAAAAAATGTTAGTATTATTTTCTTCCCATTCCCTATATCTTATTCACATAGTAATGGAAATGCCATTCTTATTTTGAAATCTATGAATTAAAATACAAAGTTGAAGGGAAACTAGCATATAATATGATGTCAAATGGGCATCTCAAAAATTGTATGAACAACGGTCTCATAAACATACCATGCTTCATCCAGAAGAGCTACAATTCCCCCTAGTTTCTGCATATACAAAATACAATTGTATTTAAGATCCTGGCCCTCAATTTCAAAAGTTTGTGCTCTAATAAACAAAAATTTCTGACAAAGCACTACAATTTAAATTGAGAAAGGGATCATTCATTCTAAAATATTTAGTCCATAAGATACTCAATTTTATAGAAAAAATTATTATTTGAAGTTATGAATAAGTGTTAACCCCATTGATTTACCTATACCTAGGATGTTTATTGAGAACCTTAATTAAAATGATATATTAGGTGTATGTTTAACTATGCATTTTGCATCTACATCTAACTAGAAAAGGAAATGGATATCAAAAAAGACCTTTTCAATCAGATCCAAAACATCTTGATTGTCAACAAATTCAATGTAGCTCCAATCAATTTCTTCTCTTGTGTATTCATCCTGTTCCATATAAAGACATGTTGCACAACATATACAAAAATCCATAGAAAAAGGTAAATATCATACACAACAAAATAATATTAAAATAGTTAAGCAAATATACCCTTAACAAAGAGCAAAAAAAAAATGTATAAAAAATATATTTCTTTAAAAAATTATGGTAATTTAATAGATATGGAACTTTTTGACCTGATTGAAGTGTTGTTGTAGCTTCTCATTTGTAAGATTGATACAAAATAGTTCAAAACTGCAATGAAGAAAAAAATAGGTTTTCCTTAGCTCATCAAAGAGTAATATGTAAACATTTCATATTATGAAAGCTTTCAAATATAGCTCACTAAATTTCAGTGACTATAGCTACAAGGCATGATTGAAAATATGCAGTCTAAGGTTGCAACGTTTATAATGACTATAGACAAAAATATAAATTAAAACAAGCAATATTATCATCAATCTTTTTAAATGTAGAATGAAATGGTTGTAAGTATGCATTTCTACCACATGCAAATGATTTTGAGATACAGACCTGTGCATTCCAATCTCCCAAGGAATAGACAACACCACTTATCGCCATCTTTGCCAAAACAAGATTTGTCATAAAGTAATGTTAGAATAGTTACTAAAATGGTCATAAATTATGTTGTTATAGTAAAAGAATACTTTAACTTAAGAAAAAAAACTATACCATATTAAAACATGACATCGTGCTTTAAAAACTAAAAGGGTGCCTGTAATGAAGAACTTCATTTCGACTTGCTAATTGGTTGTCACTATTAACTATAAGCTTATCTTTAAAGTTTGAGCTTCACTTGGTTTCAAGAATAGTTAAATATTCTCTACTAAACAGGGCCAACCACGTGAAGGTGGAAGCTCATTTGGCCCCTCCCCCCTTAACATCACTCTAAATTCCCCATTAACATTTAATAACATTCATTCATCCATTTTTGAAATATAACATTCAATCATTATAATCACATGATAACATTCATTAACACACAACATTCATGAATAATTCATTAACACAAAATTCATTAACACGCAACATTCAAGAGTAAGTCATTCATGAATAATTCATTAACACAATATTTATTAACACCCAACATTTATGAATCATATTCATTAACAATATTCAAGAGTGAGTCATTCATGAATAATCATTTCTTTTTGGCTTTCTTGCCATTTATTTTATATATAAAATTTCTAAGAGGAATATCAATGTCGTCGTCATCCCCCTCCTCTACTGGTTCTAACGCATGTCTCCTCCTCATCCATTCAAGAACATCATGAGGCCACTGTACCAAAGGGGGGTCCACTGCAATAACAAGTACTTCATGAGTTAATTTGCACCATTTTATATTAGTGAATTATGAGTTTTTATTTAAGTAAAAGAACTATAAATAAAAAAATTAATTTAAAAGAACAAAACATAGATTTTCTATACCTAAATGTGCGACATGATCTACTTGCTGATCAATTTCAACATCCTTCGGCACTCGTTCAACATGACATGATTCTATATCCTCAACACAAAAAGGTTACACAAAGTTCAATTAAAGATGTTAAATTGTATTAATAATTACATAATTAGTTTAAAATAACAAATGAGCATCTCCATCGATAGTATGATGTACATCAAGGGCTTCGTGATGCTTCTTATGATCTGTGTCATGATTAACAGGCTGCATTGCAATGTCATGCACATTATTATCAAATAAATTGTTGCTCAAGTATTCAATTTCTAATATAAATTTTGGCATATTTACTTGCGCACATGATGCAGGAGACTTTTTGGTTGGGGCAATGGAAGCTTGCCGTAGGCGTTTAGCCATCACTGCATAGCCTTGCTTAAAGGCAATTTTTTTGTGTTCTTCCATGGCCTCCAGATTAAAATCAGTGCCTTACATTTTTTTATTACTTAACAAAATTATTTCATTTTATAAACAATTTTTCTTTGCAATTCATTTACTGCTACTTACAACATGTGTTTTGATTTTCGAATATCCCCCAAAGACAAGTCTGTGCTGCCCAACCTTTTCCAGCCTGGCCTTTGTTGCCTTTGATGTGTCCTACAACCTATGAAAAGTTTTAAATATGTTAGATTATGATGAGCTTCTATAACATCGGAATCTCCATTATGATGAGCTTCTATAACCAATGAAGCACCACCTTCCCATGTTAATGAGCAACCATTTTGTTGACATCGTTCAATCCATTCCGTCATCCAGTCAAGATTGTTCGCAATATACAAATGTATTGCATCCCACTCTCGACCACCCATTTCAAAAAAAATACACAATTAAAAATAACTTATATTGAATATTTATAAGAATTAATTAACTATAATAACATCTTGGATTTACCTCTCACTTTCCTCAATCTACCTTTGCCCATCAAGTACTCGCCTTCGAATTTGTTAATTGAGTTGGGATCCCAAATATGATCTACATGGATCTTTGCTGAAAACTTAGGAAGATATTCACTAATGTACGCCATGGTCTGGTATACCATATACCCCTCCACCATAGAACCCTTAGGATGTGCTCTTTTTCAAACCAAGCCTTTCAAAAATTTCAGGTGCCTCTCAACCATCCACATTGACCTCGTTGGTACAGGTCCACACAATTCAATCTCCTCAACTTGATGTATGAGGTAGTGTGTGCATTAAAAAAACTTGGAGGTAGACACTTTTGCATTTCACACATCAGAAGAGGAATTTTTCTCTTCCAATATTTTATATATTCTTTATTGATTTCTTTAGATGACAACCACCTCATGTATTTTCCAAGATCATATATAACCTGTTTGAAATTGTTGGCCAAGTGGTGTGGGAGAGATAGAGGTAGAATGTACTGCAATATTTGTAAAATGATCTTGTCAATATTTTATAAAATAATGCAATTAAAACTACATGCAGTATATAAATATATAGTGAATACAAAATTACATAAATTACCTTAATAAATGTATGCCAATCATGTGTTTTCAACCCTGGCCAAAATTCACTTTTCTTTGATATGAGATTGTTTATGTTTGCAGCAAATCCTGTGGGAAATCATTTTTTTATGACCTCTTATATAGCATTGCTCTGCTACTCTGACAATAACCAAGGAAGGGCACTTGTATCAATCTAGTCTCCATTGTTATTTGATCAAATGTGATTTTTCATTGCATGGTTGGATTCTTCAATGTCACTACAAGTTTTGACAATTTGATCTTTGTCACGCCTTCCATCCAAGATTTTCCATAATGTCTATGTTACATTCTTTCCAATATGCATAGGATCAAACAAATGCACAATTGGGAGTTTCTCATTGTACGACAACCTAGTAAATTGAGTAGGATAAATTTTTAGTCCTTTTGGAAGTTGGTCATTGATGCCTTGACGACCTTCACAAGCATCAATCACATCATCAGTAAACAAAACACAATATCAAAATATAAATTTGAAACAAAAACCATCAGATGGAATGACATTACCTCGACGATTTATTTTATTGTATGCCAACTTCCATAGGTGTGGTGTCATTCTCTATGGCTTTGACATAGTCTCTTCTTTCCCATTGAAAAGGATATTTTTCAATAAGTCAGTACTTATGATTATTGTGTAGAAAGTGTCTATTCTCATCGAACACCTACTTTCTTAAACTTTTTGAATGATGAGATTTTGTCATTGGACCAAAAATTGAACATGCAAATTTTCCCTTTGTCTGAAGACCTACAAGATCGTGTATAATTGGATTAAATGTGTTAACTTTGACATACCAAAAAAGAGGTGTCAAGAAGAGAACATACCACAAAATTGTGTTAGCCCAGGGGCATCGTGTATTGTCAATACAAGCATTGCATGAAATTGAAATTGTCTTTGTCTTATTGGTCTACAAATGTCATACATAGTAACCCCATTCCATAACACCATCAACTCATCAATAAGGGGTTCAATATATACGTTGATATCTTTAACTTGGTACTTACCTAGTTGAATGAACAAAAACATTACATAATTATTATGACCATTTGATGGATTAGTAATAATAAATTAATTTAGATGACCACTAAATCAAAAAATACCTAGAACAATCAATGTCAACATTATGTGCTCTCTCTTTATGGACAACCAAGGAGGTATGTTATTGTTGATAACAAAAATAGGCCACATCGAGTAAGTAGATCTCATCTCTCCAAAAGGATTGACACCATCTGCTGGCAATGAAAGCTTGAGATTACGAGGTTCTTCTTTAAAGTGTGGCCATTTTTCCTATATTGCATTAAATGCCAAACCATTTGCAGGTATTCACATAATGTCATCTTGATTTCTATTGCATGCATGGTAATCCATAAATTGTGCCAAGCCATTGCACCTGAATAATCATTGCAGACGTGGAATAATGGGAATATGTCGAAAAACCTTGCAAGGCACCTTTTTTTTTAATCAATCTGATTGATATCTATTGATATGAAAAGTAGGGCATTGTGTTGCAAATTCATGCTATTTATGATATATAATATGATCATTCAAACATGCATGCATTGTTTGATACTCCATTCCAATATCTTTCATGATAGCAGATAATTCTCGGTACGAGCGAAGTAGAATGTTTGATGGTGGTAACAAACACTCACCTATCAACCTACAACCAAAAATATAATTTGTTAATTTAAAGAATATTAATTGCTACATGAACCCAATGTTAATTGTAAGGGAACTACGAGTAAAATAATGAAAGAAGATGGCATACCTTATCATACATGTCATTTCTATGTTGGATAAACCATTCATAACCTTCAAGTTCGCTAACAACAATACAACGACAAGAAGAGTTGTTTTGGAGCCTTCATATAGGCAATCAACTATCAAAAAAATAATTTATGAAATTTAGTTGCTTTATTATGTACTGAAGACTTGGCAAGATGTTCCCACGTCTATCTATAGAATTCCTATCGGCATGGTTGTTTGCAAATAATCTAGTATGGTGCCACTTTTGAACAACAACAAATGTCACTGGGGCTAGTAATTTGGTTCAAGAATTGCACAAGCCTGTTGACACCATAGAACTTTTAGTTCATATAGCATTCAACTATCTTCTTTAGAAAAATCCAAAGAGAATGCAAATAAACTAATGAGCCGTGTCTATCTCAATTGAATAGCAAGTAATATAGTGAGTATTAGGAAACTAACCCTACAAATAGCATCTAGTTCATAAAGTAGAACTTGGTAAAACTATCCTTCACTTACACCATCTCTAAATAAATACCAAAGCTGTCACTAATGAGACATAAGAAATGTAGAACTAAATCTCACCAGAAAAACCAATCAAAACGAAATAAATTACCTATAAAATATGATTCGTAGAGGCTTTTGTCCTGTTGCTATGTGAAAAGAAATTAGTAGTTCCCTGCAAAGAATCAAAGTGAAATAATCATTCGAATTTCCTAATATCATACTTTAAATTTTGAGTAGCAAGTGAATTTCCAAAAAGCATATTTTTAATTTTGAGAAGCAGTAACTTGTCTAAGAATTTTCAATTTCATTGGTTGGTTCAGTGTTAATAAAATGCATAATAATCAAGACAAAAATTGTGCTCTAGAGGGTTTTCTCCTCTTTGTCATTTAGTAATTCAGAACATGTCCCTAATCCATGGTGTGTGAAGTTGTAAAAGTTTTCCCCAAGTTAATTCTTTGTGACTTCAGGCCAGTCTTGAGATGCAACCACCTGACATTTGCACCAAACCCAAAATATTAAGATAAGCATTTCTCATATGAATTGTGTGAACTAGAACAACAACAAATAATGATCTATATTGAAAACCTACTGCCACTATTGATGGACTAGAATCTTCTCCAAGGTGTGGATGTGTAACATCTGTGCCACAGGAGTCTAAAAGACATTGTGAAATTTTTAATCAAGTAATGTTTTTACTTGTAAGAAAACCTTAGAAACACAAAAGTCAATAATTTGAAAAGTTCTTCACAATTGCACATTAAATAAATAGCAACAGATCTGCAAAATAATAAAAAGGAAACTTGACACCAACTTGTATCAAGAATAATTGATCAAACTCGGATCACCTCAACGTGAAAATTCATTTAAGATATGGTGATTAAAAGTTAGGTTTTTTCTCAAAATCACTGCAACTTAGAGGACCAAATCTTTGCTAATTAGTTTAGCATAGATTGGTGAACAGAAAATTCATAATAAAAATCTAATTTTTTTCCACACTTGTTCAAACCATATAATGAATGACAAAAAATGAATTGTATACAAGTCACTCCAAATCCTTATCTTTTAATATGCTTCATAGATGAGATTGCATTATATGGTTTGAACAAGATGTGGAAAAAAAATAAAATGATAGAGTCACTCCAAATCCTTAGCTTTTAATACGCTTCATAGATGAAAACATTTAATATTCAAAGCCACCCAAATGAAAAAACACAATATTTTGGTCTTTTTGTTTCAATAATCCACTTATCCAATGAGCAATCATATCATTAAAAGCTTTATTACAGTATTTATAAAGGTCTTAAATTTTGTCAGTTACAATCTTCCATAGAAAGGAAAGAAGTTACCAATTGCCCAGCCTGGATAATTTTGTTGAAGGAGTTCTATGTTGTGGAACACTTCCAAGAAATGCAAGTTACACTTGAAAACAAACAAAGAAACACAAAGTCAGATGGTACTTTCTGCTTCTATAAATTCCATTTAATCTTGATATTAACATAAAATAGAATGAGTTTAAATGACCATAAAAAAATTGGCTTTAGAAATTTTCATTAATTCTTGGAAATTTTTGAAACATTTAAATTGAAACCCAAAGTAACATGAATATTTGGACTTAGTTATCAAACCTTATTTTAGTAGCATATTGAGGACTCCAAGAGCCTTACAGCAACCAAGAAGGGTGGAAGTAATCCACCATTGGTAAGAGATCAAGATTGCATGTGCATATATCCTCAATCAAAGAACATGATCTTAACAAGAACACCTAAGAAATAAGATTAAATATTAGAAACAACGATAAAAAACTTTAGATTGGCCATTATATCAAGCCATCATTAGAATAAAAAAGTGGATCATCACATACACAAAATTGATGAACATCGGAAACAATGATGAGCATATTACTTTCAGATTGATTTAAAGTTCTATATTTGATTGATACAATATAGAAATAATATTCAACAATATAAAACCCTTCACCAATCAGCAGTAAAAACTTCAAGAGATGATACCGAACCCTACTGTAGCCCTAGGTTTCTTATAATTTTTGTTGAATTTTTTTGTGTTCAAATTCAATTAGGGTTCAAATACACTTTTCTATTTTAGTGTTAGTTGTCACTCTAAGAATGATGCAATCAATAATTGTAGTCAATGTCATGAATCTCTCTTATCAATGACTTGAAAACCTCACTTTTCTTTTATAGATGCCTATTATGTTCCTGAAGTTTACCTAAAAATGTTGTCCTTAAAATAACAATTTTCTTGACATCTTACTTCTATTTGATCAATAATTGATTGTCTCATACATCTTTACATGCACATTTTAAGAAAATTTATGTGATCTATTTTGCATGGTGCTTCAAAATTTGATAGTCTACACATACAATAGTCGACACATACATGTTCAGACTATCAATGATTATACGTTAAAAAAATGTATCACAAAACCACCTTAAAAGTGCATATAAAAAGAATAGTCAATTAAACCTACCTGATGTACCTAAGAAGAGCAAAGCCATCAATCCTTAGGCTCAAATTTGAAAGATCGAAAGAAAATTTTATAATATGCAAAGTCTTGCCTCAAGAAAGTCTGTCATTGTTTCCTTAGAATGCTTCAGCAAGAGAAATGGCTCAAACAATGAGTGGTTCATAAGATGTGTAGACTATCAACAATTGATAACTTATTATGAAATATATAATATAAACTACCAACAATTATGCATAAATATGTATAATACATAAAACTGATAACCAATGTAACCTACAACATGTGCCTAAGGAAAGAAAGTTTCATCAATACATGAGAACATTATAATGTGCAAAGTCTTCTATCAAGAAAGTCTATGCCTATTGCCTAAATATCTTTTCAAAAATGCAGCAATTTACCAAATAATGGTTGGTTATAAGAATGTAGTTATCAACAATAAATGAGCATTGAGACAATTGTGAATGCAATAAAAATTTGATTGAACATTAAAAATCGTGATGATGCATAAAACAAACTACAATCATCTCTCACAAAATTGTGTCATGCTCTAAGAGATTTTGGGATTGAGTCATTCATATTATTTTTTGATATTTTTAAAGAAATCAAACCCTCAAGGAGTCCAAATTTTAGAGGATTATTACCTGGAAGATTGATGAACATGACTAAAGTGAATGTCTTCTTGTAGTTTAGATTCCTTCCTTTTATCCACATATTAGAGAAAGTGGTCAAAGCCTTCTGCTTCAAAAGAAATACTATCATAGGTTTGTTGTACATTATTACCATTCAAATGATTGAGCATAGCATATATTTTTCTTACATCTTGAGGAATATTCGCTAATAAATTATTTTTGGATAAATCTAAAATTTGAAGATTTTGCAATTTGACTAGATGAGATGGAATGTTGCCTTCGAACTTATTAGAAGCCAAGTTGAGAATTCTTAAATATATAAATTTTTCAATCCAAATAAGAATGCTACCCTAAAATTTTTTATTTCACAAGTCAAGAACTTGGAGATTAATAATGTTAAGAATTGATGAAGGAATACTATCTTACAAAATCTTAGTGTATAAAGAGCTTTCAAATTTCCTAGCTCCTCTGAAATCTCCCTTTTCAAAATATTTAGAGCTTAATTTAAAACTCTTATGTTGGATCAAATCCCAATGCTTGTAGGAGTCATACCATTAGCTTGTTCTTTGACAAGTTAAAAATCTTCACATTAGCTTGTTCTTTGACAAGTTCAAAATCTTCACTAAAAATTTAGAATCATTTGGATTTTAGAAGTGTACATCTAAACCTTGGAATTTCTCCACTCACATTATTCCTTGATACTTATAGAATCAAAAATATGTTATTTGTTGAAGCAATAGACCCCATGAATCCTTTTGATAGATCTAAGGTGTATGAATGCATAGCAAGAAAAAAATCATATAATCTATTTCTATGCAAGTCCACAATATGAAAAATATTGGATATCTTCTGGGGTAGAAAAAATTCTAGCTTGTTGTTTGAAAGATTGAGAAAAGAAAGATTAGAAAGATCCCAAAACTACAAAGGAAGATTTCCGGAATGTTGTTACCTAAAATATCTAGTCCGTGTCTTGCCTTCTACATTGCAAGACCTTAATATAAGTTGCATTAGATAGGCAAATTGAGTAACCCACCTTGGAGATATATTAATGAAAAATTGATTTTCTGATTGCAAAGGAAGCACCACAGAATAGTTGAGAATAAAAAATGAATTGTCAAGGCAATGTTTGAGGTAGCTGAATATCAAAAGCTGCTAGCTTCAAGGTTGAAAGAACAACATGAACGCAAAAGTGAGAGCTTGGCCAAGAAGAGAGTAGCATCTCGGTTTTCTACTAGATCTAAACCATCAATTGCTGCATAATTTTGTTCTTGTTTCCTTAATGTTATTGAGGCTATTATGATAATAGGCATTGCAGACTAAGTGCAATGGAAAATTAAGAGTAGAGTCAAGTGGTGTTACTTTAGTTGACAACTTTTGAAACTTTATAAATATGTTGGGTTCATTGATGTGGCTCAAGGTTCTCAAAGGAGTTATCAAATATCGATGAAACGCATTGCCTGTTGAACAGTGGGATGAAATAAATAACTTTATATCATATCTTATTGTTCAGGTATAAAATAAAAAATTCTACATGAGATCTCATCTCACAGTTTCATCTACTTTGGTTCTTTTTGCTTGGAATTTGATTTGATCTGTATGGAATTCATTGTTAGTTTTTAATTTTGCCTTTTTTTATGGTGCATTAAAATTGAAAGTTGGGTGTAATATTTTCTCTAGCTTTTGCGTGGTGAAGTCTCATTTTTTCAAGAGAAGCTTTATGTAAACAAGCTTAATGTTATACTAGTTCAGGTGAGCTACATAATTTTGTTCTGGTGACAATTTTTTTTGATATGTTTTCTTTATTGTAACAAGTGAGATTTTGCCTACATATTTCTATTTGCTTTTAGATATGTCTCATCCAAGTGAATTATAAGGATTTAAAATCAAAGTAATAAATTTACAATTGACTATTATATTTTTACTTTAGTACCTCTACTTATTCATGTCTATTTAGTTCTATTAATTTTATCCATTTTATCAAGGCATTGATCTGTATATGCTCTTATGGAAGCTACTTGGTAACCCTAGCTTTAATTACATTTTGTAAAAAATTAAGAAAAAAACCTTGTTGGTTGATTATATTTATTTATTGAACGTAAGAAAGTATGCTTGCTTGCGAATTCCTATGCCTAAATGCAAGCACAAATGAAATGAAGTTTGTCTCGCCAAAGGTAAATAGCTCTCTACCAAATGCTTCCATATATCTAAGAATGGTGAAGGTTTCAATTTTAAACAACTTGTTATTTTTCTTTCCAAATTTGGTTTTCATTGTGTTTGTATTAGATATTCCCTACTACTTCCAGGAAGCTTAAAGTGTGTTGGTGCATTGATATTACTAATGAGGGTATAACTTTATATCCTAAGCAACTCATACTACATTTCATTTCCATTAATTTATCTTGAATTTCAAGTAGACTGCCAAAAAAGAAGTGATTTAATGAATAAACTCTAAGCCAATTAAGATTTGCTAGTAAGATAAAGTGAATATTGTGTACAAAGAAGCTAATGCATTTTATATCAGAGTTTATGGTGCTCCATGCTACAAGAATTGTTAGGTTTTCTATTCTCCTTAGAAGGTGAGAAATCTCTCATCACAATTGTGCTGGGTCCCATATCATATCTTCTCTTGCTACTTAAACTGCAAGTTTTCACTTAGTAAACTTTTGATAATTAATAGTTATAACTAAGAAATTAGCAAAGCCATACATATTAAGCTCTATCTTTCTTTAATATTCCTTTCCTTCTAACCGTAAATTCAGAATGCATGCTTACATTGTATTATTTCATTCCATCATGTGAATTTGGTGTGATTATGTGATACAGGTAAAACATATTCAAAACTTGATGATGGCCATTTTTAGTGTTTTCACCTTTTTGGTACTTTTGTGGAATAACTGTGATAAGAAAAAGGAAATCCAAAATGATTCCAACAAAGAAAGAATCCCAAGTATAGCATTTCTTACTATAGGCAATTATGGTTACTTTGTATCTTTAATTGTTTTTATGCATGTCAAGAAAGAAATAGATTAAATATACTATTTTGCATGGATAACCACATGTAGGTTATAGGGAGTACATAATATACAATAGCAAAGAACCAGCTACATAAAGGGCCATAGACATAAAATGGAGGGAAACCAAAAAATGTTCAAATAATTGGAACATGGGTTTATTCAAAAAGTGTGTAAACTCAAACAAGTACAACTATTAAAATATCAACTTGGGGACAATCTAGCTAAATAGTTGAAACCAAGGAAGACTGCCCAGGTTGAGAACTAAATGACTTAGGTGTCAACATTTAGTGACCTATTGGAGGAGCCACCTTTTCTATCATGTATCATTGTAGGAGTACTAATGTTAAGTACAAGAATGCCAATTTGGGAAAGTCTAGAGCACCCAAACTAAACAATCCTATGAGGCAACAGATTCTACATAAGATTTAAGGGCCAGAACTTGAAGCCTGATTAGATTGTCGAATAGCTACAATAATATATTTTTTCTCAATTTATTGGAGTGAAGTGAAAATTCTTCTAAATTGGCTAGCTGAAATAGACTTTAGAATTATTCCTGACAATTATGGCTTAACTAAAGTTAATCTATTGTCAAAAGATGACACAAAGATGGAGGAATCTAACTAGTTAGGTGGTGATTGTAGCTAAGTTCCAGAACTACAAGGGAAGAAAGGTTGCCGAAAGAGGATTTGGTATACCTCCATATATATTGTTCCCTTAGAGACTCAAGATCTGAAGCTTTAAAAAAATTGCAATAACTATGTAAATCACTCCTATATTGCACAACACGATATACAACAAAACAAGGGAAGAAAAATGGTTTAAAAAGAAAGGTGGGTCTCCTTTCAATTTGGGATTATTAGTAAGCAAATGATTTCTCATTCTTGAACAGGGCATATTGGAGAAAAAGTCACATAATAATAGCAAAAAATGATGTAATTAACCTATTTTCCTCTAGCAATAGAGTTGGATAATTTCAACCCATTTAATGAAGTATTCAATAGCTGCTATGGTGCCCACCTTTGAAGTCGAAAGGCCCCCGAGAAACTAGAATTTGATAAATATCAATTTATTAGTTGTGGGCCCCTACACTACCATGGGTCACAATAGGACATAGCCGAATTTGCTTAAAGAAACCTTGCTGGTGAACCCACCCCAAGGCAGGCCGGGCTATACAATGATGAATTTATGTCCATAAATTAAAGCTATTTTTGACAAACATGCATATAAAATGTCAAAGCATTTACAAAGCACATAAAAATTTGTAAGCGGATCCCTCGAAGAAAAATTCCACCTGTTACAATGGTCCCTACACAATGCTAAGTTTGGCCCTAAACAATGTCATTTTCAGTTGATGTGAGTCCTCATGCAAAATGCTGTGCCTCCCTTGGCCCCACCCTATTCCAATGCTACTCTGCTAGTGGCGTTCTCGGCTCTGCCACACTTGAGTGGCCTATTTCCTATTCTTGGAACTTCGCCCCTAGCTAGCTTGACTACCAAACAACCCTTCTCAAATGCTCTGGAACCCTTGACACCAACTTCTCAAATGAATGTGATATTTTTGCCCTTTTTTTTTCATTTTATGCTGCCCTATACATCGCAATTGAGACCAAAATAATTGGTCACAATTGCGACCAACACGGGCATGTTAATAAAAAAAAAAAAAAGTTTCCTCTATAAATTGACCAACCAACCCATTTAAAAGACTAGGTCAAAATTTTTGGTCAAAATTTAGGGTTAAATGCACTAGTGGGGTGGGGCTAGGTACTTTTCCAAAATTGATCTCAAAAGTGGCTATTATCAGAATAGGATGAAAGAGGGAGATGAATGGAAGTTTTCATTTAAGACTACTGATGGTCTCTATGAGTGGTTGGTTATTCCATTTGGTCTTACCAATGCACCTAATACCTTCATGAGGGTCATGAATGAGGTATTGAAGGACTAAATTGGAGTGTTTGTTGTAGTGTACCTAGATGACATACTTATCTTTAGCAAAACAAAGGAGGAACATATGAAGCACCTTGAATTGGTGTTGAAGAGGCTATAGGAGGAGAAGTTTACAATCAACTTGGAGAAGAGTAAATTCATGAGAGAGGAGCTTGTATACTTGGGGTTTGTAGTGTCCCAAGGCAACCTTAATATGGATAAAACTAAGGTGGAGGCAATCTTGATTTGGCCTACACCTAGATCTGCTATTGAGGTTAGGATTTTCATGGCCTAGCTCAATTTTATAGGAAGTTTGTAAGAAGGTTCAGTGAAATATTTTCACCAATGAATGACACCATCAAAGGGGGCATGAAAACCAAGTTCACACTAAATTAGTAGATGAAAGTTTTGAGAAGTTGAAAAGAGAAGTGGCAACAAAACCTATATTGGTTTTGCCTAGTTTTGAGAAACCATTTGTGGTGGAGTATGATGCTAGTAACATAGCAATAAGGGCAGTCTTGAGTGAAGAGTGTAGACCAGTAGCATTTTTTAGTGAGAGGCTTAATGAAGCCAAGACAAGGCATTCTTCATATGATCTATAACTTTATGCAATTTTCCAAGTCCTTAATAAGTGGAGACACTACCTATTTCCAAAGGAGTTTGTGGTCTTCATAGATAATCAAGCACTAAGTTTTATTATCTCACCAGAGAAGTTAAGTCTAAGACACATAAAGTGGATGAAGTTCCTACAATCTTATACATTCATAATCAAACATAAGAAGGAAAAAAACAACAAGGTAGTCGATTCCTTGAGCAGGAGATTGTCAACAGTCCAAGAGGTCAAGTTTCAGAGCATTGGTTTGGTGGGATTCAAGGACCTATATGTGGAGGATGCTGATTTCTTAGAGGCATACAAGGTATGTAAAGAATTTGCTAATAATTTTCATACTAAATTCTCTAAATATACCTTGTAGAATGGGTTACTATTTAAGGGGCCATAGTTGTGAGTTCCAAGGGGATCTATCAGAGAGAATATCATACAAGAGAAACATAATAGAAGCATGAGTGGACATTTTGGTTTGAATAAGACCTTAGACCTTGTGGAGAGATTCTACTACTAGCCCAGAATGTAGAGAGACACAAGGAGATATGTGCAGTGATGTAGCATATGTCAAAAAGCAAAGGGGACTTCATCAAATGCAAGGCTCTACCAACCTCTACCCATTCCAAATAGGCCTTGGGAATGTATTAGTATGGTTTTTATAGTGGGGTTGCCAAGAACCAAGAGAAGACTAGATAGTGTGATTGTGGTGGTGGATAGGTTTAGAAAGATGAGTCATTTAATCCCATGCAAATAACACATGATGCAAGTAAAATTGCTAATCTATTTTTCAAGGAGGTGGTGAGAATCCATGGCTTAATGAGAAGCCTAGTGGTAGTCAAGGATGTGAAGTTTATGGGGAACTTTTAGAAGACACTATGGAAGAGACTCAGAACATATTTTTTCCTACCATCCTCAAACAGATGGTCAAATAAAGGTTATAAATAGGGTCCTAGGAAAACTTTTGAGATGCCTTACTAAGGAGTATGGGAAAAGTTGGGAGCAGGTGATACGTCAAGCAGAATTTGCTTACAATGATAGTAAAAATAGGACCACATAGTTAAGCCCTTTCCAAGTTGTGTATGACACACACCCTAGGGGTATCATGGAGTTGAGGGACTTACCTTCACATAACAACATCGATGGGCATGTTGATGATTTTGTCCAATCTATGAAAGAGGTGCATGATTAGGTTAAACAAACCTTGATGGAAGAAACTATGAAGTTGAAGGAAAGGAAGGATGAGGGGAGAAGGGAGTTAAAATTCCAAGTGGGAGACCTAGTAATGGTTTATTTTAATAAGACTAGACTACCTAAGGGAATGCCAAGCAAGTTGCAAATGAGAAGCATTGGACCATGTAAGATACTTGAGAAGTATGGGCCCAATGCCTACAAGATAGACCTACCAAAGGACATGGCTATCTTTTGCATTCTCAATGTGAAATACCTTATACCATATAAGGGGCCCAAGGTGGATGAAGGATAGTATCAAGAGGAGGATTTTATAGACTTGTAGGTACTTGAAAGGGAATCACCATAAGTGGAAAAGATCTTAGGCTCCAAAGTGAAGAAAAGTACAAGAAACAAGGTGTACAAGGAGAACCTAGTGAAATGGATGGATAAATTTGAAGATGAAGCTACTTGGGTTGAAGAGAGTGATTTCAAGAAGCAGGGCTCGACATGGAGCTCATCAATCCAATGGTACCTTGAAGTACTCTTCTTGATAGGGGGAGAATGGTGCAGGAGTACCTAGGGGTAAGGTCAAACCCTAAAGGAAATTTGGTTTTTACATGGTCTAACCCACCATGGAAACAATAAGGGATACGTGTAGAGTCCCAAGGTGAGTGTAGATAAGTTAATTTGGTTGATTTGAGTCTAGGAGTTAAAAGTTGTCAAGTAGGTCCTAGGAAGCAAAAAGTTGCTCAAAGTGCTTAAAATGGAAAAATACTATGAAAGGAACCAATGAGAGGTTAGAGTAGGTGGAAAGTGATAATTTGTTGATATGAATCCACATGGGAAGGTTTGGGACCAAATTGGTCAAGATTGGAGTCTTGGTTTGCAAAAATTGCAAAAGTTGTCAAAAGTTTCTCATTGACAACTTTTCAATTTTGCAAAGTTGCTTAGAAACTTTTTAGGTATTTTTTGAAAATGAATTACTTGGAGTAGTTATGGATCATTTCAATTGACAAGGAGGGGGAAGACTATTTAAATATCCCTCAATCTAGTTCTAGGGGTGGGATACTTGGATGTACAAACAACACCTATAAGTGCAATATTGTATGAGCATTGGAGCAGTTTTTTGTGAACTAATGAATTTGTGGAGTTGATTGTGTTAATATTTTCATTGATTTAAATTCCTTGGAACATGTTTTGGAACTCTACATAGTTTTTTGGGTTCAAGTGTCTCATTTCATTAGGCTTAGAAAATCATTTTGTTTGTACAATATTGTCGTCCAATTTTGAGTTATTAGCATAGAAATGACTATGGCTTGAACTTCCACAGTCAAACTCTCATGGATTTTGAAAATTAGGAAATAGCCCTTTTACAAGTTGTAAATATGGAAGTTGGGGTTTGTGCAAGACAATTGGCCATATTTACAAGCAAGCCCTAAGCAAGCTAGCAAAGCTTGGAAAGGTGTAATGTATGCTTGTAAAGAAGTGCAGTGGTTAATAGGGGATTGGTATGAGTCAATATCTATATGGTATAGAAAGAGTAGGTTAATAAGAGTGTTGGATTTAGAGGAGGAGGTAGGGAATAAATTTGAACAACTTGGGAGGAGAGAAACCTTATTTTTTCCTTATAAACCCTCAAAATAGGGGTTTTTAGAAGCCGTACTATACAAACAGTATTGGGACCTAAGACCACAAAAATCCTTTTGCCTAGGTCCATAGGAAAAAAAATTCCTTGAGACACCAATTGGCCTTATTAAGGGTTTTTGGAAGCAATTACTAAACCCTTGTTTTTAGGAGGGCTAATAGGGGCTCTTAGGGCTACAAGGCCAATTTGAGCAATTTGGAGTTGTGGATGTGGTGAACCTAAAAGAATGATGTAGAATGGTGGGGAATGTGTCAAGGAACTCATTGGGAAAGCCTAAGATTGGTTTGTGCTAAGGAATAGTGGTCTGATGGGATTTTCCCTCATAGGCTTAAATGTGCCTAGTGGAAAGAATGGGAAGGAGAGAAGGTAAACTTGAATTGTTGGGGAGTTTTCTTGGAAGAAGGGGACCTAGACTGTGATCCCCTAGAGTAGGGTTGAAGAAAAACCCCTAGGAGGCCATAAATAGACTCATTGGAGCCAGTGAGCTCTGGTGGAAGGAATCTCCTCATCAGGATTTGTATTGCTCCTGAGATGTTCTTGTCAAATGGATAGGAGTGTCCATCTTTAGAAATTAGAATATCAATTTATACAACCTAAATACCTAAACCAATGATGTTGCGATAAATCCTACACTTTATCTACCAAAGGAGAATGGAGAAATACACAAGTCTACTTCATCTATAAATAGCCATTGATACTTACTAATTCTTTCGCTAACCTTATTAATTCCTCTATCCTTCCTTTTTAAAAATATTTTATTCCTCTGTAAATATTTTCCATAAATACACATGTGTGTGAAATTAGAAATACCACATCTATGTTAGTATCAAATTGAAACTCGTATGTGCCAAGAGGATCACAATTGAGAATGTCAGTAATGAGATTTATTGATTATTTAATGTGCATCACATAAAGCAAAAATACCAAAGAATCATAAATAATGTATTTAAAACAATGAAATAATGGATGTTGGTATGTGAGGATGTGGTCAAGCTTAGTTATATGATGTGAAGAGTCTGCAACCAACATAACAATAACTCCATGCATTGCTCTCTTGATGTGATGTCGTATTAATTACATTAATTTTAATTTGACATTGGCTCGTTGTGACAAGTCACAATTCATGGAAAATGACTGTTAATAGAACATTTATTTTGAAAGGATTAAAATTTTACCAATTAAGTTATATTAGTCTATTAATAACAAAATATTAGCCAACAAATTCCATAATTTTTGAATAGTAGAAAGAATTTACCATTGCAATTAAATATTTTTTACTTTATAGTAAAATAATTTGAACTTTATCTTATATATTGTATATTTTCCCTTGATGAAGGGTGCTCCCCTTAATACCACAAACACATAACATTAAAAAATAAATAAGAGTAATTTATGAGGACAAAATATGAGCTTCTTATTATCACCCCAAATGTGGAATTAGATAATTTTGAAATAGAATATGAAAACCCACATGGGTGCCTTCCTTACAATAATTTGCAACATAGAGCTGGATGAAAAATGTACAAGCATTCCTTATATAGAAATTTTTATATCACTTGAGAAGTTTCTAGGCAAAAAACCCTAACCCTTGAGATCGACTAACCCTAAAGTAACATATAGAGTCAACCTGAAACACCTTTGACACTTATTTTGGAAATTTTGGTCGGCCTAACTTTGGCAAGCCATAAATTTTGAGCCATTGCTCCAATTGACTATTATAACCCCTTTCAAAATCTACAACCTCTGATCTACATGGACCAACTCATGGAAGCTCCAATTGACCCCATTTTAGAGCCCATCCAAGGCCTCTAAGGCCTCCAATATTGAGCCTAAAGTTTTTATACAAAAATTATACACCAAAACTCCATAATAACTTCATGAATTCTCATGATATGAAATTGATCCTCAACTAGAAGGATGATATATCTAAGATAAACATCCACCTCTGACATTAGGACATTCTTAGATCATGTGACTGACTTACTAAGTAGTAAGCCTCCATAAAAAAACAACTTTGCATTGAGACAACCCTTATTCAACAAACAAAAAATAATTATTTTTGGGTGATGCAAGATTGCTCTTACATCGAGGATGCTCTTGCATCAAACAAATGAGGTAGTTTTTGAAGTGATCCTATTGTTGTAATTTGGAGCCTAATTAGACCCAGAGGTTTATTCGGTGTAGTTTCTTCCCAGATTATTTATATGAGGGTTTAGGGGAAGTGCCCTAATTTTGTAAGCAATAAATAGCTTGTATAAAAAGGCTTAGGGTTAGGGATTTCATAATGCATGGTGATACTGTAGCTTCTTCAGACAGTATTGAGCTATAAGTGATTGTAGATTGTAATAACTAGATAGTAATAATATTGGACTTGTTGGTGGACATAGCCTAGGGATTGGGTGAACCATGTTAAATATTGGTGTCTTGTGTTCTCTTCTGTGTGATCTATTATTTTATGATATTGGTTATATTTGCATGTAATTTTTATTTATGTCTATAGTTAATCCTAACAAGTGGTATCAAAGCCTATTTGTCATTGTCATTTATTTTTAGCCATACCATCATCATTTAAAAAAATTCAAACCCTCATCATTTTTTTTGGTGATCCTTTGTAGGAAGGTCTCATTATTGAGTGGAAGTCTCATGGTTGAGTGGGAGTGATGGAAGATTAGGGTAAGCTGAAGGTTGAGAAGTATAATTGGAAGAACTTTTAGTTATGAGAAATGCAAATGGAGGATTATCTTTATTAGAAGGATTTATGGAAGCCATTGGAAGAAAAAATAAAGAATCAGAGAACTATGATAGATGAGGATTGGAAGATTTTAGATAGAAAAGGAAGTTGGAAGAAATTCATTATTTCTAGCACCATCGGTGATATTTAACATTAAAAAAGCAAAGACAATGGGAGATTTGATGCAAACTCTAGTAAAATTGTATGAAAAGCCCTATACTTCAAATAAGGTATTCTCATGAAGCATTTATTTAATATGAACATGGCAGAAAGTGAATCTATTATAGATTATTTAAATAAGTTTGATACTATTTCTATTCAATTATCTTTTGTGAATGTCAATTTTGATGAAGAAATTAGGGCTCTCTTGATTTTGTGTTCTTTGTTGGAAAGTTGGAATGGCTTGGTAATGGCTATGAGTAATTCTATTTCTATATCTAATACCCTAAAATTTGATGATGTGATTGGTGTTATTCTGAGTGAGGAAACTCATAGGAAATCCTCAAGTGGATCTACACCAAGAAGTTCTTTGAACGCAAAAAGAAGAGGTAGAACAACTAAGAGAGGAATTAGTTCTATAAATTATGGGAAATCAAGAGGAAAGTCAAATGGGAAGAGGTCTCAATACATAGGACCAAGAGATTGTTGGTACTGTGGGAAACTAGGTCATACAAAAAAAGATTGTTGGACTCGAAAGAAAAATGAAGGAGATAAACTAGAAGGGAACATAGAGCAAATGTGGTAGGTAACAAATCCAAAGAGGATGCTTTTCTTCTTTCTTTAGAAAGTGTTGATCATTCATGGGTTTTAAATTCTGGTGCTTCAGTTCATGCTACACCCCATAGAGGTTATTTTATTGATTTTGTCCAAGGGGGTTTTGGACTTGCTTATTTGGGGGATAATGAACCTTATTAGATTGCTGGAAAGAGAAAAGTTAAGATTAAGTTTTAGAATGAGAATCATTGGCTACTACATGAGGTTAGACATGTTCCAAGGTTGAGTGGGAATTTAATTCCAGTAGGCCAACTTGGTGTTGAGGGTTGTGTAGTCACTTTTAATAAAAAATAAATGGAAGGTTTCAAAAGTTTCCCTTGTAGTAGAAAAAAGGTATGAAAGTAGGCACCTTATATCTTTGTATAGGTCATATTGTTCCTTCTACTTTGATTGTTTTAGAGAAAAATGAATGTTCAGGAACAGTTATTGTAGTTGGGTAGAAGGAACAAACCATTGTTGTAGATTGATACAATGCTATGGCACTATAGACTTGGACACATGAGTGAGAAATGTATGAAATTACTTCATTCAAAGAAATTTTTTCCAGGTTTGAAATTTTTTGATATGGATTTCTATGAAAGTTGTGTGTATGGAAAACAAAAGAGAGTGAGTTTTGTGAAGAGTGAGAAGGAAAAAAATAAATGAGAAATTAGAGCTTGTGCATATAGATGTATGGAGACCAGCTCAAGTATCTTCCCTTACTAGCTCTCATTATTATGTTACATTTATTGATGATTCAACTAGAAAAGTATGGGTTGATTTCCTTAGATAGAAATCTAATGTATTTCAAACTTTTAAGAAATGAAAATGCTTGGTTGAGAATGAGATTGGCCAAAAGCTAAAATATCTCAAGTTTGATAATGGTGGTGAGTATTACAATCATGAATTTGAAGACTATTATTTCACTAATGGTATTCATAGACAAAAAATATTCCAAGGACTCCATAGGAAAATGGAGTGGTTGAATTCATAAAAAGGAAAATAATGGAGCGTGCAAGGAGCATGATGTTGTATGTTGGGTTGCCCTTAAAAATGTGGGTTAATGTTGTCAATACTATTGTATATTTGATTAATAGAGGTCCCTCTACTCCTTTGGTCTAGTGGTAAGAAGGTAAGTTATTATTTTCTCAAAACCTTTGGTTGTGAAGCATTTGCACATATAGATTCTAAAAATAGAACCAAGCTAGAATCTAAGCCAAAGAAATGTGTATTTCTTGGGTATGGCATTGATGAATTTGGTTATAGGATTTTGGATTTTGAAAACTGTAAAATTATAAAAAGTAGGGATGTCATATTCAATGAGAAAATGTTGTAGAAAGATCTGTTGTAGTAGCATGAGAAGAAAGAAAATGATTATGTAGTGTTGGATGCTACTCCAAAAGATGATGTTCTAGTAGTTTCTTATGATTTGCAACAAATGCAACAACAAATACCACACACCCTAGTGAATGTTAGATGATTAACAAGGCCAAGTAAACCTCTAACAATATTTTCTCCTTCTTTGTATTCTATTTTACTTATTGATGCTAGTGAACTTGAATGTTATTATGAAGTTGTACAGGTGGATACAAAGATTCAGTGGGAGTATGCAATGAAAGAAGAAATGGACTCTTTGCTGAAAAATAAGACATGGGATTTATGCAAGTTTCCTATAGGTAAAAGGGTTTTACATAATAAATGGGTTTATAGGTTGAAAGAAGAGAATGGAGGTAAGAAAATATTTAAAACTAGGTTAGTTGTAGAAGGATTTGCACAGAAAAAGAGCATTGATTTTGATGAGATATTTTCTCCTGTTGTTAAAGTGACTTCTATTTATACTATTTTAAGTATTGTGGCTACTAAAGATTTTCATTTGGAGCATCTTGATTTTAAAAAGAAAAATTACTTAATGGTGATTTGGATGAAGAGATATATCTAGTACAACCACAGGGATTTGAGGTCAAAGGTAAGGAGAACTTAGTGTGCAGATTACATAAAATCTTATATGGCTTGAAGGAAGCACCTTGGTAATGGTATCTAAAATTTGGTAGTTTTATGTATGAGAATGGATATAGTAGGTGTCATTTAGATTGTTGTGTTTATTTTAAGAGGTTAAGTGATGACAACTACATTATTTTGTGTTTATATGTTGATGATATGCTTGTAGTTGGGTCTAACATGGATCACATTAAAGGGTTAAAAGAATAGTTAGCACATTCATTTTCTATGAAGGATTTGGGGGCAGCAAAACAAATCTTTGGTATGAAAATTTGTAGAGATAGGAAGAACAAAAAATTAACATTATCTCAGGCTGATTCTATTGTGAAGGTGTTGCAACGTTTCTCCATGCAGAATGCTAAAGCTGTTAGTACACCTTTACCTAGTCATTTGAAATTGACTAAAGAGGTGTGCAAAGACATAAGAAGAGGAGACTAAGATGTCCAAGGTACCTTATGATTTAGCTATAGGAAGCTTAATGTATCCTATGGTATGTACAAGACCAGATATTGCACATGTAGTGGGAGTTTTTTTGCAAGGATATGAGTCATCTAAGAATTGAGCATTGGAATGCAGTCAAATGGATTCTTAGATATTTGAGAGGAATATCCAACAAGCATTTACACTTTAGGGGATCTACTACTAACTTGCAGGGCTATATTGACTTAGATTTGGTAGGGGATCTTGATACCAAGCAAAGTACTATAGGTTATGTATTTACTATTGGTGGGGAAACAATGAGATGGGTTTCTTAGTTGCAGAAGGTTAATACTTTATCCACTACAGAGGTAGAGTATGATGTTGCTATAGAAGAAGCCTAGGAGATGACATGGATTCAATTCTTCATGAATGAATTGGGACATCCATAAAGGGATAATTATTTGTTCATAGATAGCCAGAGTGTCATTCATATTACAATTAATTTTGCTCCAAATTCAAAGACAAAACACATACAATTATGGTACCATTTTATTCAGTCAATTTTGGGCTATGGACAATTAAAGTTGGAGAAGATACATATAGATGATAATCCAACATATATGTTTACCAAGGTAGTAATAAGGGAAAGTTGAACTCCTCTTCAGCTTCAATTGGTCTTCTAGACTGAAAAAAGTAAAAGAACAACAAAGTCCAAGGTGGTTTGATATTCTAATGGGAACTATAGGTTTGGTAGTTCTATGACCAGTCTCCAAGTGGGAGGTTATTTTTCTAGAGTATGATTAGTCTCCAAGTGGGAGATTGTTGTGATGTAGATCTTAATCAGACTCAAAGGTTTACTCAGTAAATTTTCTCCCCAAATTATTTCTGTGAGAGTTTGGGGGCAGTGCCCCCAAGATAGGGTCAAGGGATAGTGCCCTAGGTGTGCTCCCTATTGTAGTATAGGGTAAGGTCGAGGGGTAATGCCTTTGCAAAGGTTTTCAGGGTTAGCACCCTTGAAGCCAAAAATGATCTTATATTGTAAAAGGCATTGACTACCATTTTTCTATTGGATGACTTATTTTAGCCCTAATTTTTTAAGTGGTAAAAATCTTGTATAAAAAGGGATAGGGTTATGGATTTTATAATGCATAGTGATATTGTAGCTTCTTGTGGCAATATTGAATTGTAATGGATTGTGGATTGTAATCACTGGATAGTAATAATATTGGAATTTTTTTTGGTGGATGTAGCCCAAGGATTCGATGAACCACATTAAATCTTAATGTCTTGTGTTCTCTTTTGTGTGATCTATTATTTTTTGATATTGGTTATATTTGTATGTAACTATTATTTCTATTCATGGTTAATCCTAACACTTGTCACATCTTATGTGTTTAGAGGAAAACCAAGATGGTTAACCTCCTCCATTGATAACCATGATGAATCTTTTACTAGTCTCCCTTTCCATTTGACCAAGTAATCTTCATAAGTTTTGTTCCTTGTACTTTTTCCAATAGGATTGTCCAATGTCTCCTCAATCTCCTTTGTAGCCAAACTAGTTGTTGGAATACTCCACTTTGCTTTTGTAATATCATCTCCATCACCTCCTTTGTGATATTCTATCAGATCTAAAATGTTAAATACTGATGAAATATTCAGTTCAGTAGGCAAGTCTACCTCATGGAATTTCTAGAATCATGCCTTTTCACTATCTTGCATGGTCCAAACTTCTTCATTTTTAGCTTATTATATGTACACATTGGAAAATGCCCCTTTCTCAAATGAAGCATGACTTCATCTCCATTATGAAATTCCTTATACCTTCTTTGCACATCTTACTTAACCTTGTACTATGTATTCATCTTAATAATGTGCTCATTCACCTCCTCATGGATGTTCTTCAAATTGTCAACAAAATCTTTTACTTCAGCACTACTTATTTCTCCTTTATCAAACTCACTCAATTTAGAATCCTTTTTGGGACTAGTCCCATATACAATCTGGATTGGTGACTTACCAATACTCCTATTGACAAACTTATTGTAAACAAATTCTACTTATGGTTAAATGAGATCCCAACCTTTTGGCTTATCTCCAACTAAGCATCTCAGAAGGTTTCCCAAACTCCTATTCACCACCTTTGTTCGTTCATTAGTTTGTGGATGGGATGAGATGAAATTCAAGTATATCTTTAACTTATTTTATAATGTGCACTATAAATACTCTACAAAACTTGTTATCTCGATATGAAACTATGCTCTTTGGCAAACCATGTAGTCTTCATGAACGCCATTAGTAGTCTTCTTGTAGGGAATGAAATGTTTCATTTTTGAAAATCTATCAACAACCAAAAATATGGAATCATTCTTACACTAAGTCCTTGGTAAAACAAGAAAAAAATCCATGCTAACACTCACCCACGACTTCTTAGGTACAGGTAATGGCTGATACAACCTAGTATTCTACTTTGCTCCTTTTTCCATTTGACATATTCTACATATCTGCACAAACTTCTTCACATCTTGTTGGAATTATGGCTAGTAATAATCCTCAGTAACCAAAGCAATGGTCTTATCTCTACCAAAGTGTCTAGCCAACCTCCACTATGCTTTTCCTTGATGAGATTATCTCTCATAGAAATTCTGGGAATGGACAATTGACTTCCTTTGAATAACATACCATCTTGGATTATAAAATCCAACCACTTTGTCCTGTCAAGTGTAATTGGTTATGCACAAGCTTTCCCAAAATCAAAATCCTCCAGATACAAATTCTTGAGCTCTTTGAACCCAACTAGCTTGATCTCCATCTCTGTTAGTAAAATTTTTCTTCTACTAAGAACATCTACAATTATGTTAGACTTCTCACTCCTGTGTTTCAAAACAAATGTATAACTCTGCAAAAACTAAACCCACTTAAAATTCCTTTGGTTCAATTATCCCTGACTATTCAAATATTGTGAAGATTGATGATCAGTTTACAAAATAAACTCCTTAGAAAGAAGATAGTGCCGCCACTTCTTCAATGCCTAAACTATATCATAAAATTCTTGATCATAAATAAAATATTTTTTTTTGGCATCATTCAATTTCTCACTAAAATAAGCAACTTGTCTACCTTCTTAGCTCAAAATAACTCCTATTACAGTACCAATAGCATCACAATCTACTTGAAACACCTTTTTAAAATTTGGAAGTGCTAAAACATGTTGCTCTATAAATTTTTGTTTCAACAAATTAAAACTCTTATCCCACTTAAATTATTTCCTATCCCCTCTCATTTTTTCATTCAAAGGCCCACAAATACTACTAAAAAACTCTAATAGACTTTCTATAAAAGCTATCCAATCCATGAAAAGATCTTACCTTTGTTACACTCCTTGGAGTAGGCCATTCAAGGATAAACCAACTCCTTCTTCACAAAATTACACTTATTAAAATTTATCATTAAAATTTCCTCCCTCAACTTATCAAACACCTTATGAATTTGCATCAAATGTTCCTCCAATGTCTTACTAAAGATCAATATATCATCTAGGTAAAAAATGAAAAGCTTACCTAGAAACTCCTTCAGTACCTCATTCATGAGCCTCATGAAAGTGCTTCACATATTAGTTATCCCAAAAGGCATGAATAACCACTCATATAATCCTTCCCTTTTGTTGAAGGTAGTCTTCCACTTGTCTCCTTCTCTGATGTGAATCTAATGGTACCCACTCTTCAGATATGTCTTTGTCAAATACACAACTCCACTCAAACAATACAAAATATCATCCATATGCGACAATAGAAATTGATACTTGGTTGTGATTTGTTTGATAACTTGAGAATATATATAGATCCTCCATCCTCCATTCTCCATTCTTCTTTGGTGCTAATATTGTTGCTACATCACATTGACTTAGATTCTCTCAAATTAACCCTTTCTACAACAACTCATGAACTTGTCTATTCAACTCTTCACTTTGTGTTAGTGTCATTATATGTGCTACCTTGTTTGAAAAACTAGCTCCTAGGATCAAGTCCATCTAGTGACTAATCTTCATCACTAGGGCTAATTCATCAGGTACATTATCTAACACAATATTAGGAAACTCTCCGAATAAATCTGCAACTTATGTAGGAACCTCCTCTACTTCTTCTTTACTATCTTTTGGGATAACAAAACAAAAAATATGCTCACACTTACATTTGAGAAAATCCTTTCCATCAAAAAACATATTTTGGCAGCACCACATACCTTTTCTTCTTTCTCCTTCAATGACTTCAACTAATGTTTCACTCCATCCTTTGTTAGAATATAGGTATTTTCTTGCCCATCATGTACATCATTTTTTTCAAACTATCATGGCATACCCAACAACATATGACATATGTCCATGGGTATGATATTAGAAATCACCTCATCCTTGTAGCTTCCAATATTGAACTTAACTAGGGATTGTTCATTAACCATGACCTTGTGGTTATCTTGCATGCATGAAATACATTATGGATGTAAGCATTTCTACCTCTTGAGATTTAATTTTGTGACCATCTTTTTTGATAGTAGATTGTCAGTGCTTCCACCATAAATGATCTCATCATAACACTTATCTTCACATTTACACCTTGTGTGAAACAAACTCCTCCTTTGATCAGGTACATTCTAACCACTTAGCAAGACTCTCCTATTAACTAAGACTTCTCATCTTTTAGCATCTTTAGAATAAGATGATTTGGTATCTTCATCAACATTCACAACTCTTGCATGGATTTTTGTTCTTTGATTTGTCCTTCCTTGGCACTAGAAACATTCAAATTCTCCATGCCCTTTTTCTCCACAGTTAAAACATTTTCCATGGAAACCTCCTCTTCAATATCCTTTCTCTCTTTCTTTTCTCTAATCATTATTATTCTGATCATGAAAATGATTGGAATTTTTTGACCTCTGGTTCTAAATACTACTTCTTGCCTCATCCTTGTGTTCATCTCTAAGCCTATGTTTATGTTATCGATTAGTGTGCAAACACTTAGTCATTTACTAGGCAAGACTACATAGTCATAATTGTGACCAAGTTATCTAGTAAAGGATGAGCATACAAAGCTTATACCGAGAAAGATAGTGATTTTCAAGCATTCGATTGAGACTGAGCACAGGTACACACCAAGAGATATAGCAGAGACTGAACACATTAACAAGTTATTGATTTTTGAGAAAGAAGGTATATAGAAGCTGAGTGATAGCATGAATAAATCTACATGAATGAGCATTAGAACATTCAAGTGCTGAGTAATTTAGTTTTGAAATATAAGTTTTTAATGGCCGAAACACATATGTGAACCATTTTGGCCCTAGGTGTACAATTCAAATGATCAGAAAATGGGATAGAAATGGAAAAAGGTGATGAATTTTAAACCATCGATCAAGATCTAGAACCTTCTCAAAACTTCTATCTAAGGAGGATTCTAACCCTAGAATCATAATGAGTCCAAGAGAGAGGTGTATCCCTTATATGTGTATTAAGGAAGGAATGACTGAGTGTATGCACATGTGAAGAAGAGGAGACTATGTTTGAAAGTAGATCGGATAGAGAGTAATCAAAGCAGTAAAGGACTAAACAGAGTTATTAGATTAGGAGATCATATTAGAGATATAAAAAAGAGGAGACCCTAGACCATCTTACAAAGAAAACTGAGGGTTAGGTACTAAATTATTAATTATTAATTGAGACAGGGTAAATCTTTTAATAGAGTGGTTTTAATAGACCTATGTAAACCTCCTAATAGAGTCCTTACTTCATTGTGAGGGTAAAATCCTTTAACAAGGTGAAACCTAATAGTCTCTAAATATTTTAATAGGGAAGACCCCTCACAAGGTAGATTATATCTTATGATCAAACATTGTAACCGTAACAGGTTAACTTCATTGTTGCAACAATGAAGATTTGTGGGTTTCATCCCCACCCTAGTTTTACCTTCGCATTGAAGTGTTTCTAGGTTATCAAATAATTGTGTTATGTGCTGAAATCTTTCATGGATGTGATGTATTTCATTTATGTTTCAATATTATAGTTTTAATGGTAGATCTATTATATGAGATGAATTATGTGTGAATTCATAAATTTGGTTTAGAATTCAAAAGTATGAGATCCTGATTCACCCCCCCCCCCCCCCCCCCCTTAGTATCTTGTTTCCCATTAACTCATTCCAACAATTGGTATAAGAGCTTAGTTCTCTTATTAGAAAGCCTAATAGCTTGAGAGGAACAAATCATGGAGATGGAAGTGTATAAGATGGGAAAATTCATTGAGAACTAGATGATTGAAATCCAGATCATATTGTAACAATTAGAAGTGGCAAAAGAAGAGTTAATGAAAACCCTAAAAAGGAGAAAAGAGATAGCTATTAAACAAAATGACACTCAATACAAAGAAGTTGACACAAAAGGACTCCTTAATAGTGAAAAGACTAGTAATAACAATGAAACATTGACAAAATTACTAGATAAGAATAGTGCTCCATAAAAGGAAGCAAAAGATCTGAAGACAAAATAAGAAATTCAATCAACAAAACTATGTCAAGCAATGAAACAAAAAGAATAAAGTAATGAAAGACAAGCTCATGGCTAAAGAAGAAAAAAGATAGATGGCTATCAGACTTGAAGAGAGATCATTTGAAGTTCAAAAGCTTACAAATAATCAGCTAGATATTATAAGTCAATTAGTAATTGCAAATCAAGAAGTAAATAGAGGGGATTTGGAGATCACAAATCTAAGGTTGCAGAATGAGAAATTAAAAAGTGAGTTAAGGAATGAAAAGGAACTTATGGAAAGATTGAATAAACCAAATGGAGCAATCAAACACTTTGAATCATTGTTAAGGTCACCTAGAACAAAAGGCACCTTTGGACTTGGCTGATACCACAAACACTCTTCATCTACTAAAAAAGGAGAATCATCCAAAAGTGGAGAACAAAGGAATGCAAAATTCAAATGCAAACCTACATGTCATTACTGTGGGAAAATTGGTCACACAGTCAACATTTATGGAAGAAAAAATGGTAAGTAAATTTCTAAAACCAAATTGAGTGGTAATTGTTTTAATTGCAAGGAAGTAGGACATCAAACACATGAATATAGGTCAAAGAACAATGAATCAACCAAAAATGTATCTAAATTCCAAGGTCATTGTTACAATGTTCAAAAGTATGGACATAGAGCTGATGAGTACATATTTAAGAAAAATTCAAGCTGGATACTTGAAAAAAAAACTTATACATCAAGAAAAGACAATTCTTACAATTGAGATTGCAATACATGGTACAATTGTCACTATTGTGGAGAATATGGGTGCATTCTAGAGAATTGCATCAAAACAAATTTCAAAGGAAATTTAGGAATTGGCTAAATGAAGAGATAATATGTTTTAGTTGTCTCAAAGTTGGACATATAAGTAGAGAATGCAAAACTAGAACACTAGCACCAACACTAAGTAATGGAAATGACAAACTTGGAAGAAAGAAAATATGGATAGAGATAGTAAGATATGGAAGTAGTAGAGTAGATGAAACCGTGATCTCCCAATCTAATGGATCAGCTGATCACCCACATCTCTCTAAGGAAAGAAGGTATGCAAGAACTATATAGTCAATGTTATATTTTACATCAGTTCCTAGGATAAAAGTGATAAAGGTTCATATCTACATAAATAAATGATGTATTAAGAACTGAAAAAAAGGGAAATCATAGAGTATTGAGCATTAGCAGTACAATATGCATTGGCTAATCTTTGTAGTATAGACTGAGTGATCAAGGAAGGTAATATATTGATTGAATGAATTAGTTATGGCTGAGTGAGTAACCTTGACCAAGCTGAAATGGAGACCGAGCTAGCTATTATACACTAACCAAGTATGAAGACATTAAATGCAGATCTCAAATGAAAGTTTGAAGGTATTTATCAAATTTAGACATTCATTTTCATTCACCAAGTGATCAAAATTTTTATGATAAGATCTCAAGGCTATCGAAGCAATTTCAGTGACCAGTGCAAAAGAATCAAAGTAGTTTACCAACAATTTTGTGAAACAAAGTAAGTATTACTCTCAGTGTCGAGTTAAATATTCATCAGAGATATTGCAAAAGGTTTTGTTCCAAACCTTAGTAAATAATGGAATTTGTAAGAAAAATGTTGAAGGATAATACTACACAAATTATAAGAAATAATCAAAGTCCTCCACCTAACTTCAAAAATTCAGTAAACCTCGAAACACTATTGATGATATTGGAGCTTTATCGTCAATTCTGCCTAGAGTCTTGATTGTTTAGGATGTAAGATCTTGTTACCTATGCAAAGTAGGATAATTGGATATTTTGAGATTAGATTAGCCTATGATAAGCTATGTGTTGATGGTATCTTGAAGGATGAACACAAAATAGTTATTGAGAAAGGGGTTACCTATGTCCTAGGTTTCCTAAAGGTTTTTAAAGTTGAATGGATAAAGATTGTGCTCAGTCATATTCATGAAATGAAAATATGGTTAGAAGGTAGGCTGATCAAGATAAAAAAGGCTATCATTTGCAGGGTAATTGGATACCCTACCTTGGATCAACCAAAAAGCATAAGAAGTACAACAATTAGTGAAATTGAAAATTTGACCAAGGCAAAGTGGAATGGTCATGGTATGTCAATTGATGGAATTGAGGATTGTTGATGTGATTGCACACAAATTTTATTAATCTAGTAGGTTGAACATCATACCATGTGTAGCAATGGATTTGGGCTATAAAATTGTGAAGAAGGATCATTCCTATGATCTTGCCAAGCTGCAACTCCACAACCTTATAGAGAATTTAGAGGTAGTAAGGAAAGTGAAGATACCTCTACTAAGTTTGGATCTTTATTAGTTTGTACATTTTTATATGTACAAAACTCTTTTCCTAATATTGGACCAATTTCTTGGGATAGAAATCAAACAACTATAGAGAAGATTAGTGATTTAGTTAGTAGATTAGTAGACAACTTTAAAGTAATAATGGACAACTATTTTGAAGAATTCAAAGTAAAGATGAGGAACAAAATGAGGATTCCTAAGTCAGTTGTAGTTAAGTGCTATGATAAAGTATGTTTTATTGTAGATACAAATTTTTTTTATGCTCAAGTAGTTTTATCGAGGATAGCATGGCTAAGGCCAATACCCTACAAAGTAAATGTAGACAAGGTCACTAAACAAGTCATTGAACTTTTAGCTAAAGACATTGATGCTAATGCCAAGCAATTTGACCCATATGAAACTATAATTGCTGAGCTGATTGCCAAAACTAGCACACCTAAAGTAGGAAAGCAAAGAAAAAGAAAGATTGCTGAGGGTGGAAATAATGAAAAAGAAGAAGGGTTTGGACAACTTATTGAGGCTGAGGAAGGCAAAGGAATAGAACTTTTTGTTCGAAAGCATAAGAATACCAAATAGAAAAAGGTTATTTTTATTGAGGCTAAGGTAAAGGCTTACTTGAAGAAGGAAATGCAAGGAATGGTGACACCTTAGAAGCCAAAGGGAAAGGTAATCATCACTAGGAAAAAGATATCTCAACCCCCTACCAAGAAAGTCACAAGAAGTCCATCAAAGAAGAGGAAATCAACTAAAATACAAATGAATTCAACACAAGTCAAGTCAAGGAGAAAACTAATTGTAGCACAAGAGGAGGAGGAAGATGATGAGAAGAACGAGTTTGTTGAACCTAGCAAACTTCAAATAGTGAACAAACTCCCTCCAATGATTGTGGATCAAGTATGTGAAAATTTAAGAGAATCAAAAAGTGTTACGGGATTCAAAGATATTCATTATGGTTCTTTGAATGATGTTGATCAAGATAAGCTTGAAGGAGCTATGATTGATATGATGATCAAATTTAGACACACACCCTTAGAATTGGGAGCTAGATTTCCAATGAGATTGTATAAACATGTGGATGCAAAGTGGAAGTGGGCACTGTCTACCAAGAAACAAATAAGAGAGATAACACTGGCACAAGTTATGCCAAATTTGGGTATGACTCATATGTCTATAGCCCTGAAATATTTTGTAAACAAGTTTATTTCGAGAGATAGAGCATACATGATTTTGAAAAATAAAGCTCATGAAGTTGTGCAAGATAACATTAAGAAATGGAAAGAAGTATTTGGGTTTCTTACATCATCTATGGACATCAGGGAAGGCCAAGATGTAATAGAATTTGAAGATGACTACAAGAAAGAAGTGTCCATGATGAGCGAGGAGATTTTGCAACTATTCAATTAGTGTGAATAGAAAGATACCGTCACAATAGAAGATGACAGTGACACCCCTCCATCAAATTTGAATATACTGATAGAAGAGGACATATAAATTTTAATGACATATTAAAGCAAACTCTATACTAATCCAATTTTGTTATAGATTGTAGATTATCCAAATCTTAAAAATATGAAGGCTGATGATATTGATGTGACATCATTTATAGAGGATATAACTGCCAAGAAACTTGGAAAGGCTTTAATTGTATTTACACCATTAACTTGTATTCCTATTTTCCAAAAAGAGGTAAATTTTGAAAAAGTCACATACACTAAATCAGTAGAAGAAGTAACACAGAAAGTGAAAGAGGCTACTCAAGTTCTTATTCAACTATTGAGTGCAAAGGTCGTAGGACATACAACTATGAAACCTATACAATAGGTGATTCCTATGCAATTGTAGCAGCCAGGATCAAGATCAAGTGACAAGGGGAAAAAACTACAATTATCACTACCAAGTGATACACCCTCACGATCTCAAGATGTGACTCACTTAGGTGAGAATGATGGGTCAATAATCCTTGATGAGGTAATCACATTACCTATGTATGATTTGAACAATCTCACACTTGAACAAATACAAGAGCTAAAAAAATTGTTGAGTCGTAAGGAAAAGCAAGAACAATTGAGAAGAGAGTAGAAGAATAAGAATTTTCCTTAGGGAAAAATTCACCCAAGATCAAGGAACTCAAGCACAAGCACAACATAATACCAAAGAGAGTATGCTCAAAATGATGATATATTCATTTAATATTAATTGATATGAATTGATATGATAAGTATGCTAGGAGTGCTTGTATATAAAGGCCTCTAAAATGCTTCTAGAATTCTTAGGAATCAACAACATGATAAGTCATACAACTAGGCACATGCCCACTAGATATGGGTTATCCTCCTTGAAGCACAAGAGTAAGTGTGATGATGAGAGGATAAGCCTACAAAGGTGTAGCATGCAAAATAATGTTGTAGACACCATGTGCTAAATTAGGAGTGTGAATAACTATGTTGTCTACATGACAACTCAGTTAATTATGAAAACTCCAATATTGTAGACACCATGTGCTAAATTAGAGTTGCTTACTCCAGTGTTGTCAACATGACAACTCATAAGAGTATACAAACTCCTAAGTGTCTCACCTAAGAAATAATAAAATAATGCATTAACCTAAGTAAACTTAAGTAAAGTGTAAATAGTAAATACTTATTTACACCAACAACCCCCCTTATGTGAAACTTAGTGGAATGCACTTAAGCTTATGAAAGCTAGGATGAAATGCAAGATGGGTCCTGGCTACTAGGCCATATTAGGTACCCATGTACATAATGAAATGCAATCTCTCATAAAGTAGAGAAAGAGGGAAAACCTCATGGGAAAAACCCTCCCCCAAAAAGAGAGATGAAAAATAAGATGCATGGATGGATGGAGTAATCAAGACCCCCCTATTATGACATACATCAAGTATATACAAAAGAGAAATGGGAGAAGGGAAAACCCCATATGAGGAAAAAGGCCCCCCCATAAAAGAAGAAGGCGACAAGGTAGTCCCCCCCCCTAAATGTAGTGTGCCATGCAGTGATAGCTACTCCAATGTAGAAGTTGATCCATGACCACTGAATGATGTTCCTCCCCTTTGGAAGAAACAATGGTAGAGGTATTGGTGAGATGCTTCCCCTATGTGTAGAAAGAATCTAGATGATGAAAGATGTCTCTGAAACTTGCTCAACTATCCTTGTGTTGATACTAATGGTGGCTCCTTCCAATACTGCTGAGAAGAAGTGCAGATCTAGCAAGGATGAATTTAGAACCTTTCCTAAAGAATGTACCATCTCCTCAAATGATAAAGAGACCTCTTGCAACTATTGTACATAAGTATCCACAATCACATCAGCTTGTAAAGATCAATCATATAGAGAATGGACATGAGGGTCAGAGTGAGCCCTCACAACAACTGAAGAAGGATCTTCTCCATCAAAGAGTAGATGTATATCATCAATGATGCCTTCCAAATCTGCTATGTATGACTCCATGAAAAAACCTAAAATATCTGTCAAGAAGTCATCACCTGATGTTGGAGCTAGAAGACAAGGTGTACCCTATTGTTCTGGACCTATCACTATGGCAATATGTGCATGTAGAATTTGTTAATGTTGTGACCTCTCCCTAGTCAATAGGACCCCACATATCTGAATCTATTAAAACACTATTGTTGGTGTCATGATCAGTTTCCACAAAGCATAAAGTAGTCTCCTCAACAAAGAGAAGATGAATGGTATCGATGATGTCTCCCACATCTTCAATGTGAGATTCCATGAACATACCTACAACAGTTGGAAGGAAGTCATCCCATGAAGTTGAAGTAATTAGACATAATATTTCTTGCTGCACTAAATCAGAAGCATCCATGGCTGGATCTAGATTAGTAGTAGCAACAAGAGCATTAGGAGGTGTGATCTCATCTGGAGGTGAAGGAACCATTACTGAAGAAACAAAAGATAGAATGTCATCTAGAAAAGGAGGAATTGTGGGATCTCCATATGCTTCCCAAAGAACCATCCAAACATCATGAGGAAAACTTGTCATAAGAAGAGGAGCAAAAGATTCCTTACTCATACTATTATACATAAAGTGAAGAAGAAGATGAAGATATTCTGCCCAATTTGGATTAGGTGGTGGTATCTTTGAGCAGAGATAAGGAATCACATCCTAATGTTCTCTTAGATGATCAATGATTAAGGCACTCCATTTTTGATAGTTCCTAGGTGTCAACTTTGGTCTTATACTAGACTGACATATGTGACACAACTCCATGATATATATATATATATATGCACCCCCCCAAAATGCAAAAATAATCAATCAACCCCCCGCAATGTATGATTTGAGCACTTAGTGTGATAGCCACATGCCAATTCAGGGCCTATTTCTAAAATTAGTATTTCTATCCCTAGAACTTATAATTTGATTGTAGATCTAGAAAGTAGAAAAAAAATGCACTTTCAAAAAAAATAGAACCTGATTATGTGTCCAGATGAGCCCGTACTAAGCATTTGAAGGGGAAAAAATTGGGATTTGTAAGTTGTAGAAAAATTTAGGAACAGAGATCTCAAACCACCTGCACCAATTAGTAGATCATGAAATTCTACCCCAAAACAAAAAAATTGCTCGCAAAAAGGAGTCTATATGAGGGAGATATCACTATTTGAAAATCACTACTGTAATTATTTTTCTTGAATCACTGCTCGCGCCTCCAAAAAACAAATGGCTCTAGATTTGGCCTCAAATGTCTGATTTGGAAGAAAAAAAATCTGATTTGGGGGTTTTTTGACCTTCTGAATGTGATCCAAATATCTAATTTACACCAGCAAGTTCCAATATTCACTAGCAAAAAATCCATTCTATTGGCCTGATGGCTAAAAAAATTCCATAAAATAATTCAAATTAAAAAAAAGTAGCAGAGAAGTAAATGATAAAATATGTAGATCTGAAATTTAAATTTAGAGATCTGAAATGATCATACCAATTCTGCAAATTGGGCCTTTAGGTTCTGGTTTGCAAAATTTTTTTGCCCCAAAATCCACTATGGCCCAACATAGGCAAGTTTATAGCCAATTTTCACTGAATTGATGTTTTAGATGCAATGGAAAGGTTTGCTTTGGCTCTAGACATTCCCAATATCTATAGATTCTCTAGATTTGGGTTAAGGTGTCCTCAAAGAGGTGAAGCAAGAATGGTCTCGAATGGCTATGTGAAGAGAAATTCCCCAAGAGCTCTGATACCATGTAAAAATTTTCCTTAGGGAAAAATTCACCCAAGACAAAGGAACACAAGCACAATAGTAGACCAAAGAGATTATGATTAGAATGATGATATATTCATTCAATATTAATTGATATGAATTGATATGATAAGTACACTAGGAGTGCCCGTATATAAAGGCCTCTGGAATGCTTCTAGAATGCCTAGGAATCAATAACATGATAAGTCATACAACTAGGTACATGTCCACTAGATATGGGTTATCCACCCTTAAGCACATGAGTAAGTGTGATGATGAGAGGATAAGCCTACAAAGGTGTAGCATGCAAAATAATGTTGTAGACACCATGTGCTAAATTAGGAGTGCGAATAACTATGTTGTCTACATGAAAACTCAGTTAATTATGCAAACTCTAGTGTTGTAGACACCATGTGCTGAATTAGAGTTGCTTACTCTAGTGTTGTCAACATGACAACCCATAAGAGTATGCAAACTCCTAAGTGTCTCACCTAAGAAATGATAAAATAATGCATAATAATAAAACAATGCATTAACCTAAGTAAAGTTAAGTAAAGTGTAAATAGTAAATACTTATTTATACCAACAAAGAGAAAGTAGGTATTACATACTGTCAATGATATTTTTGTAGATGTATTTGAAATCACAAATTATTAAAATGGTCTAAAAGAAGAATGGAACATAAAGTGCTAGAGAAAGTCTCACAAGAACTTGTACATAGACAAGTTGAGCTTTTTACATTAGACACACATTTGGAAATTTTTTTGCAAAGCATTAATTCATTGTATTTGAAATTGTGTGATATTGATTTCTTTACAATAGATACTCCACATTCATTACAGATGTTACATGCATATATAAGAGCAAGTGTAATTTTATTGGGCAAGAACACAAGTTCAATCTCATCCTCATATCATGAATTGACATCTAGTCAAAAGAGGTTAATCAATCTCATGGCTAAGGACACAAAGATTAGGAATAAGATGAAATTGATTCAACTTAAGCTACTCCCACGCATAGAGATTATTCAAAAGGAAACACTTGTTTGCCAAAACCATTTTGAAGAAAGATACACATTTTTCACATATAGAAGGATTTATTAATCTAGTTGCTAAGTTAGAAATTTAGTTTCCAATTTTGAATCAAGTTAAGGAGAGATGGAATAATGACTATGACCATATTGTGGCAAGTCATTAGCAATTCTTTGATATGTATCAATTAACCCCAATAGCTCTAAGTTACATTAGTAAAAAAAAAAATGGGGGATAGCATATGAAAAGAATAAGAAAGGGGATACAAGGGAATAAGACAAGGGGAAATAAGAAATGAGAAGATCAGACATCAAATATCATATCTCATAGGGTCAAACTATGGTCTTTGGGGTAGTACTCATTTTTTGAAAGAAATGTGTTGGTAAATAGATTTTTTCTTTCTAATTTTAACTTTTCAATGCCCTAATTTGTGAACAACATTTGATTACAATAGTTGGCAAGTCACTTTTGAGAAGACTTACTTTCCTTTGAATTTTTAGGTACAACTCCCTATTGCAAAATTTGCAATGAATTTTTTTTACTCCTAAATCTAAATAGGGTATGTTCTTAACTAGAGAATAGGAGAGGTAAACCAAGTCAAACCTATAAGAGATTTGACTCAGGCGAGAAATGATATTTTGAGGATTGGTTAAGTTTATGAACTCACACATCTTATGAACTCATAGCTAATATGTACTAAGGCTAACTGATATCTAGAAAATAAATTGTAGAGAGAGAGATTAAATCGAATAAAAACATCTAAAGGATCTCTTTTAAGCCTATAAAAAAAATACTTATCATATTCAGCTTGTCATTTCAAAATAGGGGAATGAAACTTTGTTTGTTCCTCATTTCAATCCAAAATAAAGAGAAAAAAAAGGAATTGATAACTAACCAAAATGGAACATAAAATAATTAATACAGAAATACAATTTAATTGACTCTGTAACATTAAGTACTTCACACCAATTTTTTTTTGATCTTTTATTAATCTTTCATTATCATATATATAGGATTTTGAGATAACCATTACAATGGAAGTTCAATTGGTTCATCTCCTCAAAAAAATGACAAATGCAAAGGAGCCAGTTCATCTATTATAATGATTATGTAACAAAAATGAAAAAGGTAGAATATGAATCACTTCACCTTCCTTTTTCTACCTTTTCCCTATAAGCTTTGGCAGAAACTATGATTGGAATTAGCTCTTTATGTTTATGGATGTGTACATTAGTGTATCTCAAGAGCCATTTAAAATTCTCTTAGGCTAGATCCTTAACGATGCCCAACCAGTCTTGTAATTCTTCCATGGTCACTTGCACACATCCACCAAGCCTTTGAAGCTTAAAATTTTTGTCTTGGCAACTGTAAGTCATTCATATCAAATCACCTATGAAATTGGAGAAATTTTTCTGCATGAAAGTTACTCCAATGATTGTCTTCCCTTGCCCACTAAAATACAAGTCTGTATGTAAACCTCTTAGTAGTTCATAATCTCTATCCTACTCCTTTTTTACTTTGACTTTAATTTCTTTAAGTCCCTCTTCTGCCACCATGATCATTTCAGATTTGAACTGCATGCTCTAAAACCTCTCAACTAGGGGCTCATCTCCTTTAGGTAAAATCTTTGCTTCAATGGCCTCCTTTACCTTCATGTGGATAATCATCTTCAACAAAGAAACACAATCATCACTCTTGGATTTTTCTGCAGCCAAGGTCACTCTATTTGATGATATGTTATCTTTCTTTGTATCCAATCTTAATATGGCATTACCAATATGCTCTATAATGGAGAGTCCTTCTACCTTGATATTCTCACTCTACTCTCTACCAATTTTCCCAAAATGCTTATCTTCTTGGAGCTGGGAGATAAGTGCCTAGACATCTATGGCGATGGGATCTCTAGTAATGGGAATCTTGGAAATGCTTTCCAAAGGGGCGACTAATTGCCTTATGAAACTATTCAATTCCTATATTTCTGCTTTCATCTGGACCTTTGACAACTTAAGGTTTTCTAGCTATCCTTTGATCATCTAATTTGTGGACTTCCACAAGCTGACTCTAGTATCATATTTGGCTTCTCCAAGATCTACTGAATGCATGGTGAAATAATCTATAGTCATGTCCTTAATCCTTCCTTCTTTAGTAGGTTTGGCTATCTCCATTGTTAAATGCCCTATTTTAGGGTCTTGCCCAAGTATAGACATGGTCTTTTATTTCTTAACCTTAGTCAATGTAGATCCAGAATGGACAAGGGATAATATATCCTTGTTAGGAGTACCTTCATCCTTTCTCTTCCTCTTCCTATCCAAAGTATCTTCCAACCATGAATCTATGCCTATTATCTTTGAGGCTATCCCAAGAGACTCTATGCTGAATATTTTCCTTCTGACCAGAGTGATTACTTTTGCGGTTGTAGAAAGGGATTATTTTGGGCTTGTGAAATGAGCTTTGAGGACTCTTGGCCCTTCTCTATCTCTGTAGTCTTCTTAGCTACTTCATCTGACTTAGTGGACTCGCTATCAATACTTCCTCCAACTCCTAAGTTCACTACTTCCACATGAGGGTTTCTTGGGAGGAGAAGTGTAGGGCTTACAAATGAAATTGGAGTACTATGAGGTGAGGGAACCTAAGTAGCAGCACTATCTTTCAGCTCATCCACCCTCTTCTCAGCTTTTGGCTAGGCACCAATCATCAGGGAGGAGTCATCCTGACAAGTCTTAGCTAAATGGATATTTTTGTCTAGGGGTTGATCATCTCCACATGTTGGTTGATCTGGTCCTTGAGTTATGGCTAGGGTTACACTTGATGTTCCACCTTGTGAGGAAGAAGCAAGGGCAGGTGCTAGAGAAGCTTGAGTGGGAGTACTTTTACTTCAAATCTTTGTTGCTGTAGTCCACTCAACCCACTTTCCAGTCCTTTTAATAATTTGGGCCATCATGCATCTATATTTTCTCCAGTATCCTGATAAGGCTCTAAGCTGATAGGAATATTTCTTAGCTTTGTTAATAGGTATTACTATACATATTCTATCCATCATCTTCCACTCCCTCCACATTGATATCAACCTTATACATTTTTACTTGACCTACTATGAGTTTGGCAAAAGCAGAATCATGGCTCTTGAATTCATCCTTGTAATCGACCCAGTATTCTTCAATAGTGGTGATATGTTTGATAACACTTCCAATCTGCAACACCTCCCTTGCATATACATTTGGATCAAACATAGGCCTTAAAACTTCATACATCTCAAATTTATATTTCATCTCAAATACCTTTAACATGTTCTTTGCATTAGAACGAGACTTACAACTAAAAGCTTCCACCTTCGTAGGAAACTCATAACCTTTCTTCTTTAGACTCCCACTCAACATGTTCACTTGAATAGCTTGTCTCATGATCTCGATCAACACAATCATATCACTTGGATATCTTGACGACTTCAAGGGGAATCCATCAAAAGATGCAAGACACAAATATGAAAATGATGAGAACTAGATAAAATAACTCCCAAACTAAATAATGGCCACCATAGCTTTGGGGTGAATCTCCTCTCTGGGCATCCCTGGAGATCCTTGAAAATTCTTATGGTAAATGCATCATTAACTCTTATATACTCTGCATAACTATTTTCTAATTGCAAACATAAGTAGAACTCATAAGACTTCATGTCATCAAGAAATTTTCTACACTTGGGAGACTTGGCCATAATTGTAGAGAAGCTAACATGTAAATTAGAAAGGAGGACATATAGAAGGTGTTGTAGAATTTTGCGACACTGAGAGCACTGGAAAAAAACTCACTTACCTCATTAGCCCAATCAATATATTGGGTGTTAGAGTAGATAACTTGCACCAAAAATAAATATTGCTCAACTAAGTTTAGAGATTCTACCTCACCTTTCAATCTATGCAAGAGAACCAAGATGTCTACAATCTTAGGCTTGAGATTAGTACCAAAAAGACTCTTAGGAACCTTACTCTTGGTTCTCTATGGTTTTTGAAACCAAGATTGCATGATCTCCTTTCTCCAAGCCATTTTCTTTGTGGAAAACTCAGAGATGGCTCCACCAATTGTCAAATATAAAAACTCTTCTCGCTCTGAAACTCAAAGACAATTTACCATAGTTTTTCTATCAATGGAGATCAATACTATGTCATCTAGAAATACAATCTATCTAGGGTCTGGATTATAATGATTTATGCATTCACATATCAACTTCAAAGCTTGGACTGCAACTAGAAAATCTGCTACTTCAACTAGCCTGCATGCTCAAAGCTTTTTAGTAATGGTATGAATAGGCTCTAATCTCACTCTCTTCTAGAAATCTCACATGTCATAGAAATGAAGAGAAGTATTTGTGATATTTTGTAGTGAAGACTTGAACCCATTTAATCTATTGAAACCTGCAAATCTATTTGCCATTCTACTTGAAAATGAATTTTGACTCCAGTGAATGAAAGGAATAGTGAATGTGCATTTACTAGCCTTTTGAAAAAGTGATGCAATTTTAACAAAATAACAGTTCAAGAAAGAGCAGCAATTTTGTAACTGTTCACATTTCCATCTATATAGGGATTTCAATTCACCCGTTGATCTTCAGAATTCATGCCACACAAATGAATTGAAGGAGAGATTCGTTGGAACAGTAAATTTATAGTTTTAATAGGTATTAAGGTGTCCTTTCACTATTCTATTGGTCCAATGGTAACTTTCTATCTCTCATATTTACTTTCTCATTTTCCATTAAGTTTTGGGAAGTTATAAATAGAGTACTTTGTAACAAAATATCTACTAAATGGAATTTTGCTTAATAGATATTTCTCGTAATGGTTAGATTATTTCCATTATCATCTTGAGATGTTTTGCACATGAAATATGGGTTTAATCTACTCACCAACTTGATTTTCTTTAAAATTCGTAAAATTGTCCTCATTGGTTGAAAACTTGCCAAGGAGAAGACAATTTCTATTTCTTTGCCCAAGCTTCACTTTTAACTTTACCTTTTGATTATGCTTTCCCTTGAGCTTAGAAATGTAGAAAATTAGTGTGAAAAATCATTAGGGGACCACCTTTTGTTTCTTTTCCCTCAGAATTACCTTTTGTGGGAAACAAACTTCATGGGTTGAAAACTCACCAAGGAGAAGTTAATTTCTAGTTTCTGCCTAGATTGATTATAAGAGTTGAAACAAATCTCAAATGCTTCCTAAGATAAATAATTGTAAGAGGAATGTTAATTTGTGATGGGGCACTTTATTATCCTCTTATCTTGACCCATATGCATCATTTGGTGCTCTTCGTAGGAAATTGACTTCATGGGTTGAAAACTTGTCGAGGAGAAGACAAAGTCCAAATTTCTACAAGCTTTTATTCTTATGATGAAAAAAGTGGGCTACAAGAAAATACAAATCTTGTGAATACCTTTGCATGTTTCATGAATGTCCATCAGATTAGGTACTAAGCTACCTGCAACATCCCTTGACACAAAGGAAAGAAACCACCCGTCTATGAAATGTGGAGAAGGGGAAAATGAAAAATTTGATGAAGATTCTTTCCACCTAAGGGGACTTAGACTTAAATACACTTAAGATTTTGCTAAAGCAAAAAATTTCACTTTACAAATTGATTAGAGGATGAAAAGTGGGGCAATAGCTGGCTTTGACTGGGGACTTGGGTAAGCAATACCCAAGCAAGGAATCCAAAATCTCTAGTTTCACAAAATTTAAAGGTGGCAACCAAATAAAATAAAGCAAGGAAAAAAAAGGAAAAGGAGAAAGCAAGGAAAATCTAACTAGGAAAACACAAATAGAAACTAAACCTAACTATAGTACAATACAAGGATTACCTGCTCTCAATTTGAAATTTGATAAAGTTTTAGATCCTGGCCATTGTAGGTCAAGGGTAGCACCTCGCCATCTAGATATGCCAATTTAAATGAGTTGTTCTTGAATGCCTAATGAATAGTGAATGGGCCTTTCCACAGAGTATTGAATTTCTTATGCATACCTTTTGGCACTCTTCACTTATCCCATAGTAACACACTGTCCCCTATCATGAATTTTTGTGGTCTAGCTCTTTTGTCAAACAGGCTCTTCACACGGATTTGATGTTGTGTGATATGATCTACAATTTCTTCTCTTTGCTCCTTGAGTTTGCTTAAGTACAAAACTCTTGTAGTGCTTGCCCCTAGTTCACATTTTATTTTAATTTCCAAACTCTTTTAGACCAGTTTTATACTTGATGTTTAGTAGCATTACTTTCAGATTATCAGATATTGTTTTACATTCAGTTTATTATATAGTGAGATTACTTGGTACTCTATATTTCATGTATGTATGATGATTATTCCGTATTTTCAATTATCGATGATGATTAGTTAGATGGTTAATAATCACATGTGCTTTCTTATGGATACTTACCCCATACTACATGTGTATGGTGTACGTATTTGTTTTCTTTATGTATGGTGTTTCTGATGTGGTTAAGGAAGGGAGTCGTAGTCACCTGCTAGTCGGGATCTACATGATGCACCACTTCTTGCCATTGCTTGTTTAGCTTAGAATATTGTGTTTGTACATTCGTGAATTTTATGCAGGTTGCAGGTACTGGGTATCGACTTCCCTAAATTGCCAAGATGAGCGTACCCTATCGCATTATCTCAATGGTAAGAGAGGGGAGATAAAATCTTAAGTCCAAATCCTAAACCCTTTAGCCATTTGTCCTAATTCATAATTAGGACAAGTATCTGAGTCAAGTACCCTCCAAATGCATCAAATGATGTAATTTTGTGATTATAACCCTTTTGTTTGATTTAGTATGTGTTTTTCTATGATGAGTTTTCGTATGTTGCTTTATGAGTCCTTGATGTATTTTCTATTAATTAAGTCTAATTAAAAAAGATTAATTAATGATTTAATTTAATGGAGAATTAATATGACATCTTTAATATTTAATTAATTGAGAAATTAATTAAATAAAAGAATTAAAATTGGAGATAAAAGTTGAAAGATAAATTTAGAATGTGATAATATTTATTTACTTTAATAATAATATATTTAGAGTTCATTTTTAAATAAATGCTAAATAGTATTGTTATTTAAGTTAATTAAATATTTTATCAATTAAGTTTCTAAAATAAATTAAAAGTTGAAAGTTATTAAATTATTAAAGTTTCTAGATCGCATGATGTGAGCTTGAGTTGAAAATAAAAGAAATAAATTAAAAGATAAAATAAATGGAAATAATAATGTTATTTTAATTTCATAAAGTGCGCATGGGATTAAAAGTAATAAAGATTAAAAGTAGAAGTCAAGAGGGAAAATAAATTAAGTTATTTAATAATTCATTTAATGTGCCTTGAAAGATAAAGCAAAGATTAATACAAGTTAATTTTAAAGTTAACTCAGTTGAGCAAAGAGTCCTCTTGGGTGAACACACAATTAGTGCCCCAATTTGAGGAGAAAACTCCTTATCACAACTTTGGGGGTTCATTTTTGAGGGACACGAATTTGGACTGTGAATTTTGGGAACGAATTTTTGGATGCGAATTTTGGAGACGAATTTGGGACATAGATTTTGGAAGCGAATCTTCTCACAATTCTCAGTTGGTTGCACGTTAGCATCAGGTTTAGGTAGGGTCTTGTGTTTTGACCACTAAATGATTTATGAAATTCAATATGTTATGTCTACTTCGTGCTTGTAAGAAAATTGTTTTCTCAAATCTTGTTGCATGAATCTTGCCACCCTTTATTTATGAAACTTTTGCTATTCTATTCCATCTATGAACCTAGATTAAAAAAAACTAATTAGAAATTCTCGTTTGTTAGACTAAAGAAATCAAATTTTAATTGGGAAGGGTTGAATTTTAAATAAAGTAAAAAAAAATTTGAAAACTAAAAATTTTAGATGGTTAAAAATATCTTCTCTATCAGATGAAAACAATTTCAAAAAAAAAAAAAAAAAATTGTTTAAAAGAAAACTATATATATAAAAAAGAATAATGTTTGAATTAATTTTATTAAACTTTTATAAAATTTAAATTAAAATACTAACCATATATATATATATATATATATATATATATATATATATATATATATATATATATAATGTTAAACTTTAAAGAAATTGTTAAAATGATTTTTTTATAAAACTTAAGATGGTTAAAAGTATAAACATAATTTTTTTAAAAAAATAAACAAAATAAAAAAATAAAAAATTATTAATTGGTGGGGGAAATACCCCATCCTCGGCATTAATTACAGTGGTAGGCCAACAACTGTAGGCATTAATTAACTTTAATAAAAGCCTTCCTAAAACATTGAATTCAATTTGTTATATTGCCTTTACTAGTTGGATTTTATCATGCGTTTTCAATTTGATAAGTATTAACTAGTTTAGTTTAAGTTTATTAATTATTTATAATTTTTATTTCAATAAAGTTTGAGATATTTATATTAATTTAGTTATTTTAAATTTAATAATTGTTAATAATTTTTAAATAGTGATTTTATTATTAGTTATTTAATTAATTAATAATTAGTAAATATTATTTAAAAGAATTTTAATCATAGTTTTTAATTATTAATTATTAAATTAATTAATAATTAACGAATATTAAATATTAAAGAATTTTGTTGATAGATATTGATTAATAATTAGTTATTAAATAATTAATGATTTTAATTTAGTAAGGTAGATAAATAATGGGACTAATTGGAATCAACGATTAATACCAGTAAATAATGATAATTATATTTATTGTCTAAAATTTGATTATTAATGAAATTGGGATTATTTTTATTTAATAATCAATTATTATTATTTTAATAATTTAATAAATGATTATTATTGCTCTTAAGTCATGATATGATTTTCTAAGAACAAGAATGAGTTAATTTGTAGGAGTAAACTATGAAACTTAGTTACTTGAAACATACGTTAAACTGGAACTTTACTTTTAACTCAAACAATGTGTTTTCCGAGATTAAACTCAACTGTGACACTATGATGTTTCCATGTTCTATCTATGCTTTGGGGTTCTTGGGATTGTATTAGCTTGACCAGTCCTAGGTCGTTACTAGAGGTTCGGGGGTTTGTGAATGTGAGGTTATGATGATTTGTTCTCGATCTTTTCAAACCAACCAAGGTAATGTGATAGTATGCTCTATGATGGATGTATTTACTATTTGTTATCACTTTCCAGTTTCCTTGTGTGAAGCTGAGGTGTATGTATATGAGATACCTGACTTAACCATTTTTGAGTCATCGATCAGTTATATTTGATTTTCCTTCCAGTTGCTTTGAGAGGACTGAGATTTTTTGGATGATTTGTTCTTGATAATGTCATGTTGTGACATGTTTGACTTGACCATTTTGGAGTCTTCGATTAGTATTGTGATTTATTATTGGGATACTTTCTTGTTGCTCGTTGGAGAACCATTGGATATTGTGATTTATCATTGATGCCTTCAGTTGCTGATAGAGAACTGTTGTGATCAATATGATTATTTGATGCTTTTCAGTTGCTCATGGAGAACTGATGTGATTATTGTGGATTATATTTATGATGTTTTTCAGTCATTTGTATAGGACTGAGGTGATTTTATTATGATTCTTTGATTGAGATTTCATGAGCCTAGGGTAGGTTATCTATGTGTAGTGTCGGGAAGTGGCTTGCAATGGGGGTTGGGGCCCTAAGAGGCTACCTGGAGAAACCCATTGTAAGTTGTTTTAATAAGTGATAACATTTACATTAAATGGGGATTAAAATAAACCTAATAAGATAATTGTATCTTCTCTCCCATGCCTTGAGTGCTAGTACAGATTAGGATGGGGTAGAGAGAATGCTTGGTTGTGACCTTGCATTCCGTAGTATGCCTCGTCAGTACGAGAGGATACTAGTGGCCGCAGAAAAATAGGGGACCCAAGATTCCTAGTAGATTGCTCGGGTAACTTCCAACATGATTCGTGAGATGACACTTTTCCGCTTGCATAGTAGGTTTCCTACGTGTCTGTGTGGTGCCTCTGGGTCTAGATGTCTATCTATGTTGGAACCTTTGAGTTAGTATACTTTTAGGATTTCCCAGACTTAGAGAGTGCTCGTGCCTTTTGATTATGTGATTTGATATCCTATTTGGGACTTGAGACTATCTCCTCAGTGTAGTGGGAGTGGGCCATTTAGGTTCCATGCGGTCGGGTGGTAGTGCTTTTTACTCTTACCATTGAGATCCGTCCATGGTCACCGTGGTTGGAGTTTTCTTGGTTGGCATTTACTTTCATTCTGTTCATGGATTATTATGATGGATGGTTAGATTTTATGATGGATGTTATATCATTATGGATGTATGGATGTATTATGTATGGTATATGGTTTCATTTATTTTATTGTACTTTGTATCATGGATTAGAGGGTGATGTATTTCTACTTTAACAAATGTATATTCTTTTAAGCCTTTCATACCCTGTGACATGTACAGTGGATGAGTGAGCATTTCGAACTTAATTTTTCAAGAGGCATTCGGAAAAAATGTATATTATATGGACAATTGGCTTTCTTATTATTCTTTCATGTGGATATGATAGTTGTTAGACTTAGGATTAATTATTTTTAAATGTGACTCAATGTCTTGGGATCCTTAAGGAATGTAACCTGTTATGTATGTTTGTTTATGATTACATGTTATTGCTTCTGCTACTATGTGTTTGATGTGTATGTTATACTTTCTTGCTTAAAAAATAAAAAAAATGTTTAGCAAACTTAGTTAAAACTTTAGGTTAACTCTTTTGGGTCCCTTGGCGGGGCGTTACAACTCTCTTTTGCAAACCATCCCTATAGATATCATCTTCAATCACAGTCCTTAGTTTGTTTGTAGCTAATTCCAAAGGTAATGGAAGATTCACTTCAGTTCCATAGACCAACTCAAAAGGAGATACGCCAATTGCCCTTTTAGGTGTCACTCTATTTGCCCATAATGCTTCATGAATTTTCTTATGCTAGGTCTTCTGATTATTCAACACCAATTTCTTGACAATATTCATCAAATTTTTATTATTTGATTTAGCTTGACCATTTCCTTATGGAAAATAATCAGATGAATGGATGGCTGTGATACTATACTTAAAACAAAAATTGGTGATCTCAATCAAAGAAAAATATGTCACATTATCCATTACTAGTTTGATGGGGACACTAAATCTAACTAGGATGTTTTCTTTAATGAATTCACACACCACTTTAGAAGTAGTTTTTTTAGTTGCTTTGGTTTCTACCCACTTGGTGAAGTAATTAATCACAGTTATAACATACTGGTGACCAGCACTAGACGTTGGGTTGATAGGCCCAATGAAATTGAGACCCCATTGTCAGAAAGAACCTTCAATGATGACAAGTTTGAGAGCCAAAGTGACTAACTAAGGTCGTCCAGTAAACATCTTACATTTCTCAAATTTTGTCACCCAAGAGTAGGCATCCTTAAACATTCTCGGCCACTAGTAACACTATCTCAATATTTTGAAAGACGTGACTGAAGATGAGAAATGTCCACCACATGTTTCATCATGGAAGGTTCTCAACAACTTTCTTGCTATTGCTTGTCAATGTATCAGAGGAAAGTACCATCTATATCCTTTTAAAACAATTTGTCATCCCAAATTACATATTTAGTTGCTTTCAACTTGAGATCTCTTCTTTTCCTTGTTGTCATGCCCTCTGGACATTCTCTATATGTTAGTAAGTACTATTCTCGAACCAAGAATCTTGCATGCTAACTGCCAGTACTAGCTGCTTCTCTCTTGGTTCCTCTATTTCTTCAACAATTCTATTTTTTGCTATTGCTTTACACAAGGCATTACCTCTCACTAACTTAGTAGGCTTGATTTTGATGTTGTACTTTTGTGTTTTCACTATCCATGTCCCTCTGGCATTACACCCTATATCATGTTCTATCAAAACACTTTTTACTACTACGTTTGGTACATAAACCACAAAATGTGAATGTAAGATATAAAACCTAAAATTCTTTAGTGCCTTAACTACTACAAAGGCATGTTTTTCAATTTGTGAGTATTTTAACTCATGGTTTTTCAGAGGTATAATCATGAAGGCTATAGGGGCTTGTATCCCTTCTTTTTTGTCTTGCATCAGGACTGCTAATAAAGTGTGTTTAGAGGCATAACAATAAATGATGGAATCTAGTTTATAATTCAGATGACCTAGTACTGGAGCATTAGCAATGGTAGTCTTTATGTTCTAGAAAGCTTGTTTTACAACCTCATTCAATTTTAAATTTGAATTCCCCTTCATCATATCTACAATACATTTGGTAGTTTCTGAAAAATCTAGGATGAATCTTTTGAGGAAATTTACCTGTTCGAAGAATGACTTAACTCCTATTTTATTTACTGGTAGGCTTAACCTACAAATGACCTCAACTCGATCTGGGTCAATTTTGATACCCTCCTGGGAAACTATATGACCTAGAAGCTTTCCTTCTATAACACAAAAAATGGATTTTCTTGGATTTAGGGAGATTTTGTGTTCCCAACACTTTTGCAATACCTTCTTCAAATCTTCTATGTGATTCTTTCTTTTATTTGACAACATAGTGAGATCATCCAAGTATATAACAATAATTTGGTCTTTTAAATCAGTAAATGTTTTTCTCATACATCTTTGAAATGTGGCACCAACATTAATGAGTCCAAAGGCATTCTATGGTATGCAAACATACTCCTCTACTTCTATTTGATTGTACCCTAAGAAGCCATCGAACATGGACATCATTTCAACCCCAACTACTATTTGTAATAGGTAATCCATGTTGGGAAGAGAAAAATTGTCCTTCAAAGATGCCTAGTTCAAATTCCAAAAGTTAACATAGATCCTTATTTCTCCATTCTTATTCCTAACTAGCACTATATTGGCTACCCAAGTGGAATGATGAATGGGATAGATAATCCTTGCTTTTAACATCTTGTCCACCTCCCTGAATATAACATCAGCTACTTTATGATTATAATTCCATTATTTCTATCGAAAGGGAATTGTGTCAGGCTTTAGGGGAATTTGATGTTTTACCTTCCCACCCCTATAACTTTTCAAATATTTGTAGCTCTAGGTGAATGCATCTTGGTATTTTATGAAAAGTTGTTTAGTAGCTTCTTTCTCTTTAGGTGAACAACACTTTCCAATATTAATCATTTTGGGACTATGATTATCTCCTATATTAACTCCTTCATACTTTCTTGTAGTAGGACCGTTTTCCATTCTCTTTTGCTTGATGTAAGAATTGTGTCTAGTAAACAACCTTTCTAAAGATACAAAATATGGGGGAATGATATTACCTTGCAATTGGACTTCATTAATTTGATCTTCTCTTTTCTCGAGTTTGAGGTCTCCATGGTTGTCTTCCTTTAATGAGTGTTTACAAGTAAATTTATCATTTTCTAAGAACAATTTTAAACTATTGTCATCTTCAAAGACTTGCTAGGATTCTATATTGCTTGGAATAGAGGCTTGATACACAATCTCAACCTCGTATTTCTTATTCTTGAATTTAGGATGAGGTAGCAGCAAGGAAGTGAAAACAACTAAGGAGTTAGCTTTGGTATTAATTTCACTTGGTACTAATTCAATAGAAAAAGTGTCAAGGCCTACTACATTATCCCAAACTCTGTTTCTATAGTTTTTCAACTTGTTGTTCTTAATAGAGTATTGCCCTTTAATTTGTCTCACAATAAGTTCTGCATCACCTCGGGCTTTCAGGATCTTTATTCCTTTTTCCTTTGTGGCTATTATTCCAAGGAGTAAGGCTTCATACTTTGTGGTGTTATTAGTGTATACAAATTCCAATTTGAAAGCCATGGGTTTAGGTTCTCCTTCAGGAGGTATTAACACTACACTTGCACCTGATCCTGAAGAGGAACAACTTCCATCAAATTCTAATGTCCATATATATGAAGAATCTTTTTCTTCACCTAGGATTTTTGGTTCCAAATTTTTGATTCCTTGTCCATTTAGGATGTCTTCAGTAAACATCATGTAATTGCCAAACTCTAGTTCTTGACAGAGGACCTATGCTTTAGGGCCATCTAACTTTAAGACAGTAAATTTTGCCTTTTCCTCAGGTTCTGACTTAATTTTTTTGCTCCCTATGGGAATAACTACTTAAGACCAGTCAAGTTTTAATTCTCATCCTAAATCTTAGCAAAAAATCCTACTTAAGGGAAGGCCATACCTTGCCGAAATATCCACAACTAGGATAGTCAATAATAGTTTCTTTTTTGGATGAGAAGCTAAGACTACTTGAGCATCTTTGATTTGTCCAAGCAAGGGGACTTGTTTAGCATCCCTAGAATAACACCTTCCATGAACTTTAGTAAGAGTGAGACCCAAGGCTTTAGCTATAGAATAAGTCATCACATTATCTGATGCACCTGAATCTATTATATAGTTACTCAATTTGCATCCATTGATATAGAATGAGATGTAGAATGGGTAAGGTTTTTACCTAGGAGAGGTTGCTAGGATAGTGGAATCTTCTTGGTTAAATAGGTTAGATGTCAAAGATTCATCTTTTTCTTCAATGGTCACATTATGATTCAAATCTAAAGCAGTCCCTTTATTTGAATTTTTGACTCTTCACAAAATTGGATGAAATCAAATGCGGTCCTGTCCTCGCCAGTTTGAGATGTTGATGCTTCTTGATCAATGTGGATATTATTTGATGAAGAATTGGGGTCATTTCCTAGAGCATGACTAGAGTATGAATTTTTGATTTTTTGACCTTGGGTTAGTACTATGTATGAAGTTCCATCAATAGTCGAATATCATTCATTCTTTGACTTAGAATTGGATTCATATTCCAAGAATAAGTTTCTAGAATCTCTATTTGAGTATGAATCTAAATTAGGGAAAGGGGTTGCAGTGCTTAACTCATTAGTGGATAACAAATACATCATACAAGTAGTTTTTAGGCAGCTTTCACTATCATGATCTATAGTCAAATGAAACACGCACATGTTTCCTTTCTTTGGTGCCACTTCAATCGCCAATCTTGGTTGTGACCTTGTAAGTTGTAGAAACTTTCCATCATTATTTCTTCCTGGTGAGTTTTGATAGTTCCACAAGTAAGAGTTACTTAACCTAGGTAATTATCTCTTTACTACCACCAATTCATTTGATAATTTTTGAATCAATTCATCAGATGAGGTGGTATGGCTAGAACTTCCCTTTGTTTGGAGTTCCCTTTTCTACTTTCTGGCAGAGATCAGGTCATCTTCAAATTTGAATGCTTTCTTTTGTGCATCTGCTAAATCTATGGGATGAGACCTTCTTAAGTCATAATTGATATCTAATGACATTGCACTTATAAAGAATGTTTTCAAATTTCTAGTAGCAAGTCTATCAGTTGTCGAGATCCTATTAGTGATCTTATTAAAAGTCACAATGAAGTCCCTCATACTCATGGTGGGTTTTTTTTTAATGGATGTCAACTATGTTAACAAGACATGCTCATCTTTTGCAGGCTTGAACCTTGTTTAGAAGGTCATTCTCATTGTATCCCAATTGGTGATTGAACCATCATCCAGATGATAAAACTAGTCTGCTACACTTTCTATCAAGGTCTCTAAAAATAGTCTTATAGTAACATCTTCATGAGAAACCCCTAAGATGTGAGTGGCTGCAAAGAGGGCCTTAATATGTTCATTTGTGGTAACCTTTCCATCACCTAAAAAATAGGGAAATTCTGCCTTGAACTAGATGGGAGTGGATAATAGGTTGTCAATGGTAATAGACCTATTGTTGCAACCCAAGGAACAACCATAATTGTTCTAGCAAGGTATGGCGGAAAATTGACAACTGGGGGAGCAGTAACTCCGTGCAAGGCCAATACCTAGTAGGTGGTATGTGAAGAGCTTTGATTTATAATAGGTGAAGATGGTCTGCTCCAACTTTTCTTTTCACCTTTTCACTTAGGAATATCTAGAATGGGAAAGACAAGTTCTGTAAGCTTATCAAAAATAGGGTCTTTCCCACCCAGTTCTTTGGTACTTCTAAGGAACCTTGTTTGTTCCAGGGTGCTAGATTAATTTTGTCTCTGAGGTTCACATCTTAACCATCTTTTTTCCCTTTGGATGTCTCTCCTTTGGACAACTCTTTCTAAAGCTTCTACCCTAGATTCTTCTTCTTCCAATATTCGGCTAGCATTCCTATAATGTTCAACATTCCTCCTATTTCTCCAAACGAATGTATTAAGGGATGAGATTATGTCTTCTGGATCATCTTGAAACCCAAGATTAGTTTGGAGTACTAGAAATATTTTTTCATGAGGTAGTACCAGTTTCCCTCATGTTAAAGGCTTATTTAATCAAGCGAGTGTTCGTTTCCCCAGTAGAGTCACTAAAAATCTCTTGGTAAATAGATTTGTTCTTTCTAATTTTAACTCTTCAACACCCTAATTTGTGAACAAAATCTGATTACAATAGTTAGAAAGTCACTTCTAAGAAGACTTACTTTCCTCTGAATTATTTTAGATTACGGTAAAAATAGGTTTTGAAGGGACCCCAAAACCCTTTCACATCCTCAAAAAAGGAAAAAACAAGCCATCCATCAGGAAAGAATCCTTATACCTAGTAGAATCAATACCAAAATTAGGTTTTACAGGGACCTGAAACCACTAACAAAGTCCAAATAAAGTACCTAGGTTTTACAAGGACCTGGAACCATCAGTACAGTTTAAAAACTAAAGCCAGAAAATAGGACCAAACATAGGAACCAGAAGTAACAACCAACAAATAGGACTTGAACAGGAACCCAACCAAAAAAGAAGACCCAAGAAACTATTGCAGTTCCATAATCATCTTAATTGCCTCCTTACCAATCTTAGCCATGTCCTGGATGGAGTTAGCAGCCGAAGAAGTAGCAACAATCAAAGCTTTCTTCCTTGAACTTTGTCTTGTCCTCTTGCTAGGGCCCTCCGAAGATATGGTTTCTTCATTAGCTATTTTTCCCAATGTTGTCGCAACTATACAGATGCTTGAGGTTACTTGCTCCATTTTTGTTCCACTTTCCTTGATGAGCATTCTAAGATTCTACTCATAATCCTTCAGTTTTTTTGGGATATCTCCCATTTGCACCTCCATGTGTTGAATTATAGCCCAGTCAGCCTCCTAGTTATGTTGCAAGGTATCCACTTTCTTATTCAACCCCATTATTTCATTATAAATCTAGGAGTTGACCTAAAAGAAAGAGTCAACTTTTTGTTTGGTAGAGTGAAGGAAGGAAAGTTTGGTTTCCCTCGTCGGGGAGTCACCCACGTCATTAGCAGTGGTGTGTGGTAAGGGGCCAACTTTATCAATTTGTACCTCCCCATCCAACGGCTCCTCCTCACCAAGCTCCATAGGAATATGATGGCTCGGGACCTCCTTATCTTGTCCCTCAATCTCCTTTACAGGAGTGGAAGCTATCCCCATGTTTTCCTCCTCACTCAAAATGGCTGGGTCATCATTTAAATTTTCTTTCTCTTTATTACCTCCCCCAGACACAATATGAGTATCCTCATTATCAGACTTGCTCTATTCCAAGTTATCCTCAGTAGCATCTTCCTCTCTCCCTTCCTCATTTTTGTCTTTCGTATCTGGATAACCATCCAGGTTAGAGCTAAACTCCCCAGCATCCATCTCTTCCTCTTCCTCAAGGACATCCTTATCTAAGCCTTTAGTACTCTCCACCTCCGTATCCTCTTCCACAATTTGTATTTGAGAGCTGGAGGGTTTCAGTTTAGCCTTAACTTTCTCTTTAACATTCTCATTAGTTTTATCTTTTAAGGGTTTAGGATTCTTATGCTTGCCAGTGGAAGGAGACGAAGCAATGGATTTCTTTTTACAAAAAACCTCAATGAGAAAAATCAAACCTTCATGTAAGATAGGTCAAGATTATTTCTTTCTATGGGCATTCAAAACTTTGGAGCAAAGAAAACTGCAAATAGAAAGGGAAGGAAATTCTATCCTTGTACCTAAAATGGTTAAGAAAGAAAAAGTGGAATTTGTGCACCCTTTTATTCCTTCCATCAAGGATAAAATACTCATGAATACAATCAAGCACATCATGCCAAATACCTTTGATCTGTTGCACATCAAAGAAGTATCCATTCTTCTCCAATTGCATCTCCTCTTCATCCATCTTCGAGAATTTTTTGTAGGACGCATTGGAAATACTAGTCTGCTTCAAAAATTTGATACCTTTCACAGGGAGACCAGTGACCTCGCAAATGAATTCCTCAGTAAACTTTACAGAGGCTCCATGTAAAGTAAATTTGTAATCCACCTAGTTTTTGAAGAAGGCAGTGGTGACATGGAGTTTGAATCCATGCAACCACTCTAGGTAGTTGACCAACTTCCCTTTCTGGAGAATCTTCCAAACTTTCTTCTGAATTGTTAGGTACAACTCCCTATTGTGAAATTTGCAATGAATTTTGTTGACTCCAAAATCTAAATAGGGTGTGTTCTTAACCAGAGAATAGAAGAGGTAAACCAAATCAAACCTATAAGGGATTTAACTCAGACAAGAAATGATATTTCAAGGATTGGTTAAGTCTATGAACTCACACATCTTATGAACTCATAGCTAATATGCACTAAGGCTAACTGATCTATCTAGAAACTAAATTGTAGAGAGAGAGAGAGAGAGAGAGAGAGAGAGAGAGAGAGAGAGAGAGAGAGAGAGAGAGAGAGAGAGAGAGAGAGAGAGAGAGAGAGAGAGAGAGAGAGATTAAATTCAATGAAAACATCTAAAGGATCTCTTTTAAGCCTATAATGACAATACTTATCATATTCAGCTCATTGTTTCAAAACATGGGAATGAAACTCTGTTTATTCCTCGTTTCAATCCAAAATAAAGAGAAAAACAAGCAATTAACAACTAACCAAAAAATAATAGAAAATAATTGATACATAAATACCATTCAATTGAATCTACAACATCAAGTACTTCACACCAAAAATTTGCTGACCTTTTATTAATCTTTCATAATCATACATATATTTTCCTGAGATGACTGTTACAATGGAAGTTCAATTGGTTCATCTCCTCAAAAAAAATGACAAATGACAAGGAGCTAGGTCATCTATTACAATGATTACATAACAAAAATAAAAAGGGTAGAATATAAATCACTTTGCCTTCCTTCCTTTTTCTACCTTTTCCATATAGGCTTTGAAAAAAACTATGATTGCAATTAGCTATTCATGTTTATGGATGTGTACATCAATGTATCTCAAGAGCCATTTAGAATGCTCTTAGGCCAGATCCTTAATGGTGCCCAATCGATCTTGTAATTCTTCCATGGCCAAGTGCACACATCCACCAAGCCTCTGAAGCTCAGAAATTCTATCCTGGCAACTAGAAGTCATTCTTGTCAGATCATCTATGAAATGGGAGAAATTTGTCTACATGACAGTTACTCCAATGATTTCCTTCCCTTTTCCACTAGACTGCGAGTTTGTATGCAAACCTCTTAGTAATTCATAATGTTTATCTTGCTCCTTTTTTACTTTGACTTTAGTTTATTTAAGTCCCTCTTTTTCTACCATGATCATTCTAGATTTGAACAACATGCTCTGAAACCACTCAACTAGGGTCTCATCTCCTTTAGGTAAAATCTTTGCATCAACGACCTCCTTTAATTTCATGTGGATGATCATATTCAACAAAGAAACACAATCATCACTCTTGATTCACCCAAAATGCTTATCTTCTTGGAGTTGGGAGATAAGTGCCTGGACATCTATGACAGTGGGATCTCTAGTAATGGGCATCTTAGAAATGCTTGCCAAAGGGGTGACTAATTGCCTTATGAAACTATTCAATTCTTGTAATGCCCCGCCAATGGATCCAAAGAATTAACCTAGAATTTCACTAAGTTTGGTAGCATTTTTTTTTTAACATGAAAGTAAATACCACAAATAACTCATGCACCATACAGAAGCAATAGCAATGTCCATCTAAAAGTAAACATAACATACATAATAGATTACATTCTTTAAGATCCCTTAATGTTGGATTACATCTAAAAACATCTAACATACATGAATCCATCTAGTACAACATCCACATGAAATAATAATGATAAGTCCAATGTTTATTCGTTACATTTCAAATGCTTATTCATCCTCTGTACATGTCACAGGGTATGACAAGCTCAAAAGAATATACATACGTGAATTATGGTACATCATCCTATGATACATCAAAGTAAAGATAATCACATGATACACATGATACATCATCATAGAAGACATATACATCTATCATAAAGATCAAACATAATAAACTAAGTGCACGGTTCCTCCCAACTGTTAATAGCATCATTAGACCATCGTGGATCCTAGCCATCCCTCTATGCGTAACATTCCAAATCACCGAAGAGATCATCGATATTAACATAGTAGGAATGTCACTCCTAACATATACAACATCATATGTAGAAAGTAATCTAACATGCAAATAAAAGCATAAGATAACATCATCTAACATATGCTAAAACATCAATGAAAGGATACATATCTACCATCATGAAGGATGCATCAGCCACGATGTCTCAATAAATCTCAAATGATAAGAGTGGAAAATACACTACCACCCGACCACGTGGTACCTAAGTGGTCCACTCCCACCGTGATGAGGAGATAATCTCAAGTCCCAAAAAAGCTATCAAAAATCACATAGCATAAATCTCTATAAGTCCAAGAATCCTAAAAGTATAATAACTCAAAGGTTCTAGACACAAGTCTGACATCTAATCCCAGAGGCACACAATGACATGTAGGAACCTACTATGCAAGCGGGAAAGTGTCATTGCATTTATCATGTACAAGTTACTCTGGCAGTTAGCTAAACTCCACGGGTCCATACTGATCTCATGCGGCCACTAGTATCCTCTCATACTGACGAGGCATACTACAGAATGCAAGGTTGCAACCATGCATTCTCACTACTCCCATCCTAGCCTGTACAAGCACTCAAGGCATGGGCGAGAACAAAACACTTATCTTTTTAGGTTCATTCAGTTAGTATTAGGTGTGAATGTTATCACTTATTAATCCAACTTACAATGAGTTACCCTGGTAGCCTCTTAGGGCCCCAACCCCCATTGCAAGCCACTTCCCATCACTACATGCAAATATCCTACCCTAAGCTCATGGAATCATAAATCTCAAAATCACAAAAGATAATCCATAATAAAATCATCAAATATGCATAAAAGCATCAAATCTCCATGAGCAAACATCCATAGAAAATCATGATCACAATAGCTCTTTATTGGCAACTGAAGCATCACTAATAATCAAAGTATCCAATGGTTCTCAATAACCAACTTATATCTCAATCATACTGATTGAAGACTCCAAAAATGGTTGAGTCAAACATGTCACAACATGACATCATCAAGAATAAATCCACATTACAGTCCCATCATGGCGATTAGAAAATAACCAAGGATAACTGATCGATGACCAGAAATAATGGTTAAGTCAAGTGTCTCATACATAAGAATCTCAACTATAACAATCAGTAATCACATCCAATACATAGAGCATTCCATCACATAACCATGGTTGGGTTTATAAAGATCGAGATTAAAACATCATCATGACATCACAATCACATAACCCCCAAGCCTCTGGTAGACGTCCTATAACTGGTCAACACTAGTCAACCCAAAACCCAAAACAATAGCATAAAGAATACACAATGCAAACACATGTTTTGGTTTTGCTAAATTTACAACTTAAATTTAAATGCAAAAGTCTCGGTTTACATTTCCAAGTTTAGAGAAAGAATTGGAGGAAAATTTATACGTTTTGGATGAATACAAGTATTCTTTAAAATCCATCTTTCAATTATAAACTTTGATTCAAAACGTTCCCCACCAAACTAACAATTAAATTTCATATAATTAATTTAAACCATGAACCTTTGTTATAAATCATTTATCAGTTATACAATTATAAACTCAATTATTATTAATCATATTCACATATTATATATATATATATATATATATATATATATATATATATATAAATACATATATATATAAATTAATGTTACATTATACAAAATCAAATTAACAAATTCGATTAATATCATTTAACACATATAAATTTTTTAATAACAATTAAAAAAAATGATTACATATGGCAAATGTAATAAATGCATACATATAACATAACAATCGTCGGTACGTAGGACCCTGTGGTCGCAGGGCCTGTGATGTCAGTGGTACTGCGTACCCCTGCCGTCGCAGTACTTGCGATGATGGTACACTGCAATCGTAGTGGGGGCGTGGGTCTCGTCCCCCCCCCCCTACTTAATGCATAATATGTATATTTTTCTTAAAATCGCTTACGCGATTTCCATTCGGGTTTTGCGATTTGGTTTTAACGTTTCTTAAAACATTTTCACCTAAGGATATATTATTTGGTTTTTAACAAATATATATTATATATACATATGTATGTATATATATGAAGGTATACATATACATACATACATATATATATATATATATATATATATATATATATATATATATACATGCAAAATTAAAAATATCACAGCATATGAACATGTATACATATATATATGATTGCATATATATATATATATATATATATATATATATATATATATATATATATATATATATTTCAATTTTCAAAATTTCTCCATAAACGTTTGATCTCCAAAATTTCCAATAATTAATCTAATGGGTTTGACTATGAATCTCAACCCTAGCCTCATGTTCTTTTCAAATCTATGCATATAAAATTCTCAAATAAATTAACTCTCGTGCAAGCTTATAACTCCAATTCACTTTTTGTATAATTTTCTATTTAAATATTTATAACTTTCATTTTAATTTTTATAACTTTTATTATTATTATTTATTACTTTATTATTATTTTATTATTATTAATTTTAATTTCTAATTTTCTTTTATTTAATTCTTTTTCCTCAATTAATTCTCATTTAATTAATTATAATCAAAATATCAAATAACATGATATTTTATATTAATTTTTTTCAAATATTTAATTTATTAATTAAATCTATTTATTAAGACTTAATTAATAGAAAATTCACCATAGACCTCCAAGATAAAATATGAAAACCCATCATAGAGAAAATCACACAAACTCAGTCTAAAGGGTTAAAAATCATGAATTATGTCATCCGACACATTCGGTGGGTAAAATATCCAGATACTTGTCCTACCTCACTAGGACAATTGGCTTAAAGGTTTGGGATTTGGACTTGAGAATTTATCTCCCTTCTCTTATCATTGAGATAGTATAATAGGGTACGCTCATCCTGGCAATTCAGGGAAGTCGATACCCGATACCTGCAACCTGTAGAAAAACCATGCATGTACATACAATATATATAATGCTAAGCTAAACAGACAATGGCAAGAAGTGGTGCATCGTGTAGATTTTGACTAAGTAGGTGACTACGACTCCCTTCCTTAACCACATCAGAAATGCCATACAATAAGAAAACACGTACACCATACACATGAAAGTATGGGGTAAGTATCCATAATAAAACACATGAGATAATAAACCATCCAACTAATCATCAACAATAACTGAAAACAATATAATGATCATCATGTAAGAATGAAATGTAAAGTCTAAATGATCTCATCACATAACCACTAAATCCATAACATAATGTCTAATAGTGTTAAAACAATACCACTAATCCATCAACATAAAACTAGTCCATCATAGTCTGATAATAATAGCAACAATATGTCCAGAAAAGATGTGAACGAGGGTAGGCACTACAATTCTTGTATTTTTGCTTTCATCTAGACCTTGGACAACTTAAGGCTTTCCATCTATCCTTTGATCACCTCGTTTGTGGACTTCCACAAGCCAACTTTGGCATCATGTCTGGCTTCTCCAAGATCTATTGAATGCATGGTGAAATCATCTATAGTTATGTCCTCAATCCTTCCTTCTTTACTAGGTTTGACTATCTCCATTGTTAAATGCCCTGTTTTAGGGTCTTGCCCAAGTATAGACAAGGTCTTTTTTTTCTTAACCTTAGTAAATGCAGATCTAGAATGGACAACAAGGGATAAGGTATCCCTGTTAGGAGCACCTTCATCCTTTCTCTTTCTCTTCCTATCCAAAGTATCTTCCAACCATGAATTTGTGCCTATTACCTTTGAGGCCATGCCAAGAGACCATATGCTAAACATTTTCCTTCTAATTGGAGTGATTTCTTTCATGGTCATAAAGAAGGGATTATTTTGGACTTGCAAAATGAGCTTTGAGGGCTCTTGGCCCTTCTCTATCTCTATAGTCTTATTAGTTGCTTCATTTGTCTCAGTAGACTCACTATCTCTACTTCCTCCATCTCCTAAGTCCACTACTTCCATGAGGGCGGCTTGGGAGGAGAAGTGTAGGGCTTGTAGATGGAATTGGACTACTATGAGGTGAAGGAATTAGAGTAGCAACACTATCTTTTGGCTTATCCACCCTCTTCTTAGCTTTTGGTCGGGCACCAATTACTAGGGAGGAGCCATCCTGACAAGGGATATTTTTGTCTAGAGGTTGATCACCTCCACCTACTAGTTGAGCTAGTCCTTGAGTTATGGCCAAGGTTACACCTGATGTGCCACCTTGTGATGAAGAAGTAGGGGCACCTATTGGAGAAGCTTGAGTGGGGGCACTTTTACTTTGACTCCTTCTTGCTGTAGTCAACTCAACCCACTTCCTGATCCTTTTAATAATTTTGTGCCATTATGACATCTAAATCTTCTCCAGTATCTTGATAAGGCTCTGAGCTGATAGGAATACTTCTTAGCTTTTTTAAATAGGTATTACTATACATATTCTATCCACCGTCTTCCACTCCCTCCACATTGATATCAAACTTATACATTTTTACTTGATCTACTATGAGTCTGGTGAAAGAACAATCATGACTCTTGAATACTTCCAATCTGCAACACCTCCCTTGCATATCCATTTTGATCAAACATAGGCCTCAAAACTTTATACATCTCCAATTTATATTTCATCTTGAACCCCTTTAACATTTTCTTTGCATCAGAATAGGACTCACAACTGAAGTTCCCACCTTCATAGGAAACTTGTAACCTTTCTTCTTTAGACTTCTGCTCAACATGTTCACTTGAATGACTTGCATCATGATCTCAATCAACATGATCATATTGCTTGGATATCATGGCAGCTTCAAGGGGAATCCATCAAAAGTTGCAAGACACACATATGAAAATGATGAGAGCTGGATAAAATAACTTTCAAACTGACTAATGGTCACCATAGCTTCAGGGCTGAATCTCCTCTCTAGGCATCCCTAGAGCTCCCTACAAATTCTCATGGTAAATGAATCATTAACTCTTATATACTCTACATAACTATTTTCCAATTGCAAACATGGGTAGAACTCATAAGACTTTACATCATCAGGAAAATTTTCTACCCTTGGGAGACCTAGCCTTAATTGTAGAGAAGCTAACATTTAAATCAGAAAGGAGGACATATAGAAGGTATTGTAAAATTTCATGGAATTGAGAGCATTGGATAAAATCTTGCTTACCTCATGAGCCCAATCAATATATACAGTGTCAGAGCAGATAACTTGCACCAAAAAGAAATATTGCTCAACAAAGTTTAAAGCTTCTACCTCACCTTTCAATCTATATAAGAGAACCAGGATGTCTACAATCCCAGGCTTGAGATTAGTACCAAAAAGTTTCTTAGTAACCTTACTCTTAGCACTCCATGGTTTTTGAAACTAAGATTGCATGATATCCTTTCTCCAAACCATTTTCTTCATTGAAAACTTAGAGATGACTCCACCAATTGCAAAATCTAAAAAATCTTCTTGCTCTAGAACTCGAACACAATTTACCATAGTTTGTCTATCAATGGAGATCAATACTATGTCATTTGGTAATATAATCTATCTAGTATCCAAGTTATAATGATTTATGCATTCATATATTAACTTCAAAGCTTGGACTACAACTAGAAAACCCACTACTTCAACTAGCTTGCATCCTCAGAGCTTCTGAGTAATGGGATGAATAGGCTTTGAACTCACTCTCTTCTAGAAATCTTGCATGTCGTAGAAACAAAGAGAAGTGTCTATGAAATTATGTAGTGAAGACTTGATCCCATTCAAACCATCGAAACCCACAAATCTAGTTTCCATTCTATTTGAAAATCAATTTCAAATATAGAGAATGAAAGGAATAGAAAATGTGCATTTACTAGCCTTTTGAAAAAGTAATGCAATTTTAATAGAACAACAGTTCAAGAAAGAGCTGTAATTTTGTAACTATTCACATTTCCACCTATATAGAGACTTCAATTCACCCGTTGATCTTCATAATTTGTGCCACATGAATGAATTGAAGGAGAGATCCATTGGAATAATAAATGCATAGTTTTAATAGGTATTAAGGTGTCTTTTCACTATTTTGTTGGTTCAACGGTAACTTTCTATCCCTCATATTTACTTTCCTATTTTCCATTAAGTTTCAGGAAGTTATAAATAGAGTACTTCGTAACAAAATATTCACTGCAGTGAATTCTAATTAATAGATCTTTCCCACAATGGTTATATTATTTCCATTATCATCTTGAGATGTTTTTCACACAAAATATGGGTTTAATCTACTCACCAACTTGATTTTCTTTGAAATCCAAAAAATTATCCTCACGAGTTGAAAACCCACCAAGGAGAAGACAATTTCTATTTTTCCGCCCAAGCTTCACTTTTAACTTTACCTTTTTATTATGCTTTCCCTTGATCTTGGAAATGTAGAAAAGTAGTGTGAAAAATCATTAGGGGACCACCTTTTGTTTCTTTTCCCTTAGAATTAGCTTTTATGGTAATAGATTTCATGGGTTGGAAACCCACCAAGGAGAAGTCAGTTTCCAATTTTTTTCCTAGAATGATTATAAGAATTGAACAAATCTCAAATGCTTCCTAAGATAAATAATTGTAAGAGGAACATTAATTTTTGATAGGGCACTCTATTATCCTCTTATCTTGACTCGTATGCATCATTTGGTGCTCTTTGCGAGAAATTGCCTTCATGGGTTGAAAACCCCCAAGGAGAAGACAAAGTCTAGATTTTTGCAAGCTTTTGTTCTTATGAAGAAAATGGTGGGCTACAAGTGAACAACTCTTGCGAATAACCTTTGCATGTTTTTTGAATCTCCATTGAATTAGGTACCAAGCTACCTGCAACATCCCTCAACACAATGGAAAGAAACCATCTAGCTATGAAATGTGGAGAAGGGAAAATAAAAAATCCAATGAATATTCTTTCCATCTAAGGGGACTTAGACTTGAATAAACGTAGGACTTTACTAAAGCACAAACTTTCACTTTACGAATTGATTAGAGGACGAAAAGTGGGGCAACAAAATGATTATTCATTACAAAGTATTTTTGCCACTAATGTCAAAGGGGGAGATTGTTGATCTCTAATCCTATGATTTCTATTAGTGTCAAAACACTTAGTCATTTACTAGGCAAGATTATACAGTCATCACTATGACCGATTTATCTAGTAAAGGTCGAGCATACAAATCTTATACCAAGATGGATAGTGATTGTTAAGCATTTAGTTGAGACCAAGCATGTGCACGCACCAAGAAATATAGTAGAGGCCAAGCACATTAATAAGTTATTGATTGTTGAGGAAGTAGGTGAAGAGAAGATAAGTAACAACATGTAGAAGTCTACACGATTGAGTGTTAGAGCATTCAAGTATCGAGTAGTTTAATTTTGACATATAAGTTTGTAATAGCCCAAACACATATGTAAACAATTTTGGCCAACATTTATATGAAATATAATATTTTTAGAGTCAAGTAATTAGGTGATCACACATCATTTCAGAGGGTAATGATCCCTTAGTGTACAATTCAACCAATCAAAAAATGCAATAGAAATGACAAAAGATGATGAATTGTAAACTGTCGACCAGTATCTAGATGTTGGAAATACAACAGAAAAGTAAACTCTAAGAGTGGTGTGGGGGGGTGGGTGGGGGTGAATCAACACTTAAAACTTTTAACCTCAAAATCATTTACCACACATCCATCTCACATTATATGCATATAAACTAAAATACCAAATTAAGCATATACATCCATAACATGAAAGTAAAACATTCAACACATGTATGAAACAAGATATTTGGTTACCCAGAGACCCTCCAAGGAGAAGGTAAAACTAGGGTGGGGATGACACCCACAAATCTTCACTACTGTAGTAATAAAGTGTATCCAATAAAGGTTACAATATTTTGATCATGAAACATGATCTATCTTATGAAAGGTTTGCCTTGTTAAAGGCTTACAAGATTGTTAGATCTTACCATGTTAAAGGATTTCAACACCCTGTTAAAAGTATGCATGGTAAAAGGACTTTAACTTATAATGAAGTAAGCACCCTATTAAAGGATTTACAATAGCATGTGAAGACCACACTATTAAGAGATTTAACTGATTCACTTGTTAGAATCTCTTAGCAATGATCCTTTGATTAGCACTCTGTTGCTTGATGTTAGATCACCTCTTTTTTGATGTGTACTTGATCCTTTCTAATCAGATGTATCTCTGATGTCTTCGACTTCCTTTCCTCTATTTTCCTCTAACTGATTCTACAATGTAACTCAAATTATAACTCTTTAGTCACCATGAATGCTCTATTTGTGTATTCAAAAATTCTCTCCTTTCTCCTTGAACATTCATAAAAAGTTTAGGGTTTTTCCTCCTTAGGAAGACCTAGGTGACTTAGGGTTAGGTATGAATCCAAAATTGTGATTCACTCATATTGTTGCTGAATATTTCCCTTTTTTTGATTGGATACATGTAATGCATAGGGATTCACAATTAATATTTTTCCTTATCATTCAAGATCATAAAAAAATCCTTAAGTCAGCCCAAAAATGGTTTACATACAAGTTTGTGTCATTACAAACAACGATGTCAAAACTGCATAACTCATCACTTGAAGTTCCTGATGCTTGGCATCAACTGCAAATTTAATGTTGCAACTCAGCCTTTGAATGACGTGACATCCATTGATCACTAAACATCTATATATCTCAACACATACTATCTACTTGGCATTTGAGTGACTCGACACTTACTAGTTGCTTAGCACATACTAAATATATGTTGCTTGACATATACTATCTAAAAGCTTATGCTAGACATGTATTACTTGTTCAACATGAACTAAGTAAATGATTTAACTATATTGTCACTCATATTTCAAAAAAAATCTGAGATTAACACTAGAACCTTCACATGACATCTATTTAAGTAGGATTCTAACCCTATAATCGTGATGAGTTAGAGAGAGAGGTGTATCCCTTATGCAAGTACAAAGGAAGGAATGACTAAGTGTATGCACATGTGACAAAGAAAAGACTAATTTTAAAAGAAAATAAGAGCAGTGAAGGATTGAATAAAGTTATTAGATTAGGAGATTACATTGGAGATATAGCAAAGAGGAGACCCAAAACCAACTTACAAAGGAAATTGAGGGTTAGGTACTAAATGAGTTATTGTTAATTGAGATAGGGTAAATCTCTTAACATAGTGGTTTTAACAAACCTATGTAAACCTCCTGAAAAATTCCTTACTTCATTGTGAGTGTAGAATCTTTTAACAAGGTGAGACCTAGTAGTCTCTAAAGTGTTTAATAGGGCAGACCCCTCATAGAGTAGATCATATCTTATGATCGAACATTGTAACCCCAACAGGTTAACTTTATTGTTGCAACAGTGTAGATTTGTGAGTTTCATCCCCACCTCAGTTTTACCTTTACATTTAAGTATTTCTAGGTTACCAAATCATTGCATTATGTGCTGAAATATTTCATGGATGTGATGTATTTCATTTATGTTTTAGCATTATGGTAGATATATTATATGAAATGAATTAGGTGTGAATTCATAAATTTGGTCTAGAAGTCAAAAGTATGAGATCTTGATTCAATTCCTCCCCCTCCCCCCCCCCCACTAGTATCATGTTTCTCATTAAATTATTCTAATATCTTGTTCTTTTGATCATCATTTCAACTTCCATAAGTTTGTCTTCTAGATCTTCCACTATGACCTCTTCCAATATTCTTGTTATCAAACTTCTTGTTCATCTTTTCCTCAACCCTTAGGAAAAACTGGTATGCCTCTTCAATATTGTTCACTCAGACTAGACTCAGCTTGTCCTAAATGTTTGACCTCAATCCATTAAGATAATGGGTAGATTTCTCTTTATCAGCTTCTGCATGGTTGGTTCTAATGAGAACTTGGTAGAACTCCTTAGTATAATCCTAAACAAATCTTCCTACATGCTTTTACCCTTGCATTTTCTTTATCAAATCAAGCTCATAATCCATGGGAATGAATCTAGCTTTCATCTAATCCCTTTTGGTGATTTTTTCCTTATATCTTCTATTTTACTTCAACTGAATCTCTTACCACCAGATCTTTGCATGACCCTTCAGTTTTGCCTATAAGGCCTTCAACACTAAGCTTGAAGTTCTTATACCAAAATTGCACACCAAAACTCCACAATAACTTCACAAATACTCATGATATGATATTGATCAGCCTCAACTAATAAACTAAAATAATCAAGATGAACATCCACCTCTAAAATTAGGATATTCTAAGCTCATATGACTAACTTGCTAAGTAGCAAGCCTCTTGAAACAACAACTTTTCACTAAGATGCCCCTTATTCAAGAAACAAAAAGGATATTTTTTGGGTGATGCAATATTTCTCTTACACCTAGGATGCTCCTGGATCACCACCCCTCCCCCACCCCTTCCCCACCAACAATAATAGCATATTCATCAAGTTATAGAATTTTCATACAATTGGAAAAATTCACCAATACAAATTTAATATTTTCTCATTTCAAATTAAAAAATTCACCATCAATATTAAAAAACCTCTCATCAAAATTTTACAGCTATGCATCACAAAATACCCAAATACATGCATGATGTCATTTAGAAAATTTTAACATATATCTCCTTCAAATTCTTATGACCTTATTATTCAAATACGCTGGTATGTTCACTAAATTGTATTGTATTGGTATTTAATTTGAGGCACATATTGTTTACATACATAGATAAATTAAATAGGACTAAATATTGTTTTACTTTTTCTGTCCATGTAGGGCATGTCCTTCATGAACTAGTAACATGAGAAACTTACAAGTCAGCACAAATAGTGTTGGTCACCAATTTTTTTTGGGTTTGTTTATGATGCAAGGAAGGTCCTTATTACATTAAAAAAATCTATTTAAATCCATAAGAACTAATTAGTTGTGGAAAAGTGAGATCTCTTTTCATGTGATCCAATTTTAGGAATTTATTGTATTATCCTTGAGTTCTTAAAGCAATAACCCATATTGAATTTTTTTTTAGATGAATTTTTATCCTCTAAACATTTTAGGTATTCCAAAAATAAGATTTTGATTTATGGTAAAAGTAGCTTTTGAGGGGACTAGAAACTCCATACAAATAGATTTTAAAGGGGATCTAAAACCTTGCCAACATTAATCTCTACCACATGGTAAACAAACAAAGGTCTAGCAGTCCACTACAAATCAATGAAAAAAATGAAGAAAGATAGGTCAAAGATAGACCAACTATGAAAGGCAAAAGAAGTCTCAAACAACCATGAGGGAGAGAAACCCTCAACCAAATAAAATAAGGAAAATGCTAGGATTTTTCTTTACCTCCCTTCTTTTGGGAGTGAAGAATCATATCAAAATGAGGAGAAAATTTCTTATGGTGTTTTCCAGTAACAGAGATCCACCCCTCCTCAACCAACGAGACTACCACCTACAATTTCATAAAAAGAAAATCAGCCTTAGAACCAACAAAAGAGACATGAGAAAAGTCTACAACACTAGTCACTACTACATTTGGGCCTAAATTTCAATGGTACACCATCACAATTATGATCGTAACTCATCGGCCAACCAACATCAAGAGGAATTGGCTCTTGTTGGACTGACATTAGACTTTTTTTGTTGCAAGTTGCAATGACAAGGGCTACCATTGCAATTATGATGGCCATAGGTGTCATAACTTGAGCTAATGAACTAGAAAGCCATTCATTTTCATTATCACAAGTGTAATAGAAACTTGTCTAAGAAATCATGGCAATTGCAATGTTTGTGTGATAGAAATGCTATGGGCCCCATGGAAAGCCATCATAAATGTCTATCACAATTGTGGTGTTCATGCAACAAGAATGTTGTGGGATCGATGGCTAGACATCAAAATTGTGATGACAAGTTGTATTAATAGAAAAAATTAGAGGAAAATGTTGAATAGTTATGATGCAGTCATAGGTTTATATTGTCATTGAATCATATGCTAATATTGAGTTTCACTTAGTTTCAAGAATAGTTTAATATTCTCTACTAAGTAGGGCCAACCAAGTGAAGGTAGAAACTCATTTGCCTCCCCCCCCCACCACACCAAACATCTAAATTTTCTCATTAAAATCTAAAATATTTAAAAAAGGATAAATTTTTTAAGTACAAAAAAAGGTTCTAGACCTATAAAAGTGACATCATTTTCCCATCTTTTGGTGCATGTCATTTTTTTGTTGCATCCAAATAAGATTTTGCCAGCTGCATTCAAATGCATGGACAGTAGGCAGAGCTAATAAAGCATAACATGGTTACATTTATTTAATAGGTCTATTAAGATTTTAAAATTATAGACCATCATGAACAATGTTCATGATGGTCTATAACTTAAAATATCTAATTAAAAACCTCTAACAAAAGTACAAACTTGTTGTGTCTTTTAGCTCCACCTAATGTCATATGCATATGAATTGACAATGTATATTGAACTATGGTGTCCTTCTACATTGTCTAAAACTGAGAGATTCACACAATTAGTTGTCATACAATCATAGATTAATGTTGAGCTTCATTTGGTTTCGAGAATAGTTTAATATTCTCTAATAATTAGGGCCAACCAAGTGAAGGTGGAATCTCATCCCCCCCCCGCCCCCAAAACATCTAAAATCTTGAAGAAAGGATCAATATTTAATGTACTTGTAATTTCCTCATTGCCTCTTGCTACTCTTAGGGGAAGTCCATCTTCATTGCTCACGAGCAATTCATCACACATGTACATCCAGTAATGTCCTCATCGCCTTTGCATAAAATGAATCTAATATTAAAAAATGCCCCCTAATCAATAAGAGTTCAAGTGAAATAAACACATGAAAAATGAGAGAAAAAAGGAATCTACTTACTAATAGGGATTGCCATCGCATCTATGGCCATGCTACCCATTGAGTGAGTTTTATTATTTTATTGTTGTGTCAAGATCTCTCTGTTTATATACATACATAGATACATATACACATATATATACATATACATATGTATATATACATATACATATGTATATATACATATATACATATACATATATACATACATACATACATACATACATACATACATACATACATGTATACATATACAGAGATAAAAAGGGCACGACAATGAGATGCAAAGATCACAAGGGCACAACAACGAAATGTAGCGATCACAAGGGCACACACACACACACACACACACATGTGTGTGTGTGTGTGTGTGCGCCCTTGTGATCGCTACATTTCGTTGTTGTGCCCTTGTGATCTTTGCATCTCATTGTCGTGCCCTTTTTATCTCTGTATATGTATACATGTATGTATGTATGTATGTATGTATGTATGTATGTATATGTATAATGTAGCGATCACAAGGGCACACACACACACACATACACACACACATGTGTGTGTGTGTGTGTGTGTGTGTGTGTGTGTGTGTGTGTATACACAGACCGATCTTTTTTAAGGTGCCAAATGACTTACCTCAATATCCTCCACAAAAATAATGTAGACTAGGAAAAATGGGTAGAGTTCACAAGAAATTTTACAAAAATATATCATAGCAGATATTTTTAGAAATAAACAAGCCATAACCCAGTTAAATGGGTTTAGTTGCTAATTAGTTGGGTAGATAAATATGTATATTTAACTAGGTTTATGGATTTTGCAATGGAATGAGCCTTGTAATTATGGCATTTACATAGAAGCAAAACTTACTTCTTCAACTCCTTACACTCAACTCTTCATTGAAGTTATTCTTTGAGTGGTGAGAATAGATGCTAAAAATTCTTGGGAGCCAAGGGACCCTGAACCTATGCTACATTTTTTGGAGACGTAGGAGAAGTTACTACTAGCTTCAGTACTTAATAACATTTTGGATCATATAGTGATGCCCAAATTAACAACAACAATAGCTACTTGGGATGTAGAGATCACAAGGGCACGAGAAAAAATTCCTATAGAACTATCATCATATTAGGTACAATAAGATGAACGAGATGCAAAGATCACAAATGTATAACAATGAGATGCAAAGATCACAAGGGCACGACAACAAAATGCAGCGATCACAAGGGCATGACAATGAAATCCTAGATCTCTACATGATACATACATACATACATATACATGTCCATATGTATGTATATAGAGAGATCTTTTTAAAGGTGTTTATTATATCTTAGTTACACGACTAAAAATTTGATCCAGCTGCATACATTTTCTAGAATCCAAATAATTAAACAATAAAACTCACTCAACCTGTGCTAAGTGACTTGGCTCAAGATCCTACACAAAAAATAATGCAGAGTTAATGGGTAGAGTTAGCTCAAGATCCTCCCAGCTAGGAATAGTTGATTGTTCATTTTATTGTACCTAATCTAATGATAGTTCTACATGAATTAGTATTCAATCCAACTAATCAACAATTAGACCAATGTAACTAGGTTCTAGCTCAGACATGTGTTATTTCCATTTATCATATGGTTGCAATGTTGGAGGCAACATTTTTTATTTGTGTAGGTTATGGAGGAAGAGTAGTGGTATTGGAAACTATTAAAATTTAATAATGTGAAGTCACCTTGAGGAACTTGTGTATGCTCTTGGAAAACATGTCATGGAAAATGTTCATCATGACTTGTTTTTCTTCTACATGTTTTTGCATGGAGCCTTTATACACCTAGTGCTCAAAAATGTCTACTTAAGAATGTATGTGAACTTGCAATGTACTACTATGTGGTGAAATGTGTAGAAAATCACATAATCCTTCATCACACATCTTTTGCTTGGTGTGCTCATTCATTAAGTTAAGCACCCAAGTTTGCATTTCAAATCATGATTATCTATTTTGGGCTCAAGAATTGGTACAAAAACCTAGAAAGAGTACCTAAGAAGAGATGGATTTCACATTCATTCATTAATAAAATATATCATTCATTCATTATCAGATAAAGCAAAGATAATTATGAGCATCCATAAAATAATCTCATAATGTCCAAAGCTAACATCATTTCATCCTTTAACATTCATTAATAGTAGCACATAAACACATACATTCAATAACATGTGAAATAAGGTATTTAAACATGCCTCAAACAATTATAATTTAATTTTGGATCACCTACCTAATTAGTTTGGAATTTTTTTCTCACCCAAAATCATAAAATGTAAGATCAACTATGCCAAAAAGAGCATAAAAAGATGATTATTGGGCACCAATCATGTTATTTATCTCTTTTGGCACAATATTTATTAAATTTTTTTGGCTCAATCTCCAAATAGTCAGTATGTGTTTTGAAAAATTATTCTTAGACAGTGAGTTAGGAAAAAGAGAAATATCAAACTTGAAAAAGATGTATATTAAAGAAATAAATTTTTAAACTTCAATTTTATAAAATTACAAAGAGAACCATAGAATTATAAGAAACTATTTTCATTTTTACTATTTGAAAATTATAGTTACAAGTGATAAAGTTATATACCTTTGATTCAGAGAGTGCAAGTAATGGAAATGAAGTATTGCAGAATGTGCAAGCTCAACTGCCCCCCACCCCCATGTGGATGGCATTATTAAGTAGAGAATAGTTACATCCATACATACATACATACATGGTTAAGTGCTACCTAACTATGTTCAAGGCTACCTAACTATGTCTAAGGCGTTTGCACACTGGAGGCATACTCTACCTACCAGGCTGCCTATATACCTGTATTTATAGGATCAAGACCCTTGAACTACTCACTCTAATGAATATGTAGTTATGGTTTCTAATTTTTTTGATATATCTGTATTCCTATAACCATCAGTGAGCTTTACTCACCTAATACATCTCTTCACCATCATACAGCCACTTGAGTGAATCAGGTGGTTTTCTATAATTGCAATACTATAATACCCTGTGCAAAATTCTTGTTGTAGTTTACAATTAATGTAAGGTTAATTTATACACATCCTAACTTACTCCTTATATAATTATGTTTAAAAGATTGTGACAATAATCCATATGTCTAAATAGACTAGTCAAGTTAATGCTAAAACATAGAGTTTAGCCTTCTATTTTCAAAAGCCAGGTACACTAGGTACAATAATGTTTTAAAATATAAGCCTCCTGAGTTAACATATAATATCTTAAAATAGTTAAGTGCTACCTAACTATGTCCAAGGTGTCTGCAAACTAGAGGCATACTTCACCTACTAGGTTGCCTACATACTTGTATGCATGGGATCAAGACCCTTGAACTACTCACTCTAACAAATATGTAGTTATGGTTTCTAATTTTTTTTGATGTATTTGTATTCCTATAACCATCGATGAGATTTACTCACCTAATACAACTCTTCACCATCATACACCCACTCAGGTGAATCGAGTGGTTTTCTATAATTGCAATACTATAATACCCTAGTGCAAAATTTGTGTTATAGTTTATAGTTAATGTAAGGATAATTTATATACATCCTAAATTACTCCTTATATAATTATGTTTAAAATCTTGTGACAATAATTGATGGATCTAATTAGACTAGTCAAGTTAATGCTAAAATGCAGAGTTTAGCCTTCTATTTTCAAAAGCTAGGTACACTAGGTATAATAATGTCTTAAAATATAAGCCTGATGAGTTAAAATATAATGTCTTAAAATATTTAAGTGCTACCTAACTATGTCCAAGGTGTCTACACACTAGACACATACTTCACCTACCAGATTTCCTACATATATGTATCCACGGGATCAAGACCCTTGAACTACTCACTCTAACAAATATGTAGTTCTGGTTTCTAATTGATTTGATGTAGTTGTATTCCTATAGCCACTGATGACCTTTCCTCGACTAATACATCTCTTCACCATCATACACCCACTTGGGTGAATCAGGTGGTTTTCTATTATTAAAATACTGTAATACCCTAGTGCAACCATTGTGTTGTAGTTTATAATTAATATAATGTTAACCTATATATGTCCTAACTCACTCCTTATATAGTTATTTATAAAAGATTGTGACAATAATCAATGGGTCTAAATAGACCAGTCAAGATAATGTTGAAACACAGAGTTTAGACTTTTATTTTCAAAAGTCAAGTACACTAGGTACATATAATGTCTTAAAATATAAGCCTTGTGAGTTAACATATAATGTCCTAAAATAGTTAAGTGCTACCTAACTATGTCCAAGGCATCTCCACACTGGAGGCATTTTCCACCTACTAGGTTGCCTACATACCTGTATCTACGGGATAAAGACCCTTGAATTACTCACTCTAATGAATATTAGTTCTGGTTTCTAATTGTCTTGATGTAGTTGTATTCCTATAACCACTCATGAGCTTTACTCACCTAATACATCTCTTCTCCATCATAAACCCACTTGGGTGAATTAGTCAATTTTCTATAATTACAATATTGTAATACCTTGGTGCAACCTTTGTGTTGTAGTTTATAGTTAATGTAAGGTTAACTTACAAACATCCTAACTCACTCCTTATATAGTTATGTTTAAAATCTTGTGACAATACTTATGGCCATGCTACCTATTGAGTGAGTTTTATTGTTTTTCTGTTGTCCCAAGATCTCTCTATTTATATACATTGATACATATATAGAGATCACAAGGGCATAGAAATTAAATCCTAGATCTCCACTAATCTCCACAATCCACAATATCTCTCTCTCTCTATATACATACATACATACAAATATACATACATACATATTTACATACATATGTACATACATACATACATACATCTACATATGAAATTTTATCACCTTGGAAACCTATATTTAATCCTACTAATTGGGAACAATTGATTGTTTATTTCATTGTACCAAATATCATGACAGTTCTATAGGAATTTGTAATCAACCCAGCTAATCAACAACTAGACCAATTTAACTAGGTTATAGTTTGTTTGTTTCTAAAAATATCTACTATGATATGTTTTTTCTAAAATTTCTTGCCCATTTTCCCTAGTCTACATTAGTTTTGTGCAAGATCTTAAGCTAAGTCACTTAGCATGAGTTGAGTGAGTTCTATTTTTTTATTATTTGGATTTTGGAATATGTGCTTTGTTTTACCATTGGCTTTGTTCAAGTAGTTATTTTAATGAAGTAATAAAGTGATTTTTAGGGTGGAAAGGATTATATAATGAAGATGAAACTTGAAAACTTGAATGTTGAAATGTTGGAATGAAAGCTATTGAGGATCAAACACCTATGGAGGAGTTACAACACAATGTGAATTTGATTTTAGATATAAACCAAAAACAAAGACATAAATCATTCTCCATGTGTTTTGATTGTGGAGATATGTGTGCGAAAGAGGGTGGAGAGCTATGAACATTGGTGGAGATTTCATTTCCATGCCCTTGTGATTTTTGTATTTTGTTTTCATGCCCTTGTTAGGGATTAGTAGAGATCTAGGATTATGTTGTTGTGCCCTTGTGATCTCTACATTTTGTTGTCATGCCCTTGTGATCTTCGTGTCCTTGCTTTTTGATTTCATTGTCATGTCGTTCCCTTGTGATCTTTGTGCCCTTTGCAACACTACAACATTTGGAGTCAAATTGCGATAAAAATTTGTGATGGAGGTGTAATTTGTAGTGTTTGGGCCCAAATGTAGCAGTGCTTGCTCTGTGATTTTCTTCAAAGGGAAAAGAGGTACTATTAGAAAAAATAGTCCACCAAGATAATTGAGAGGGGGGGTGAATTTTTTATCCAATTGAAACAATTATCAACATTAATTATTATTAACCATTCAATCAAAGTAAACAACAACCATAATAAGATGCACATACACAATTACACTAGATTTTTTAACTAGGAAAAACCCTGGTGGAAATGATGCCCACAAAGATATATATGTATGTATGTATGTATGTATGTATGTATATATGTGTATGTATATGTATATGTATATGTATATGTATATGTATGTATGTATGTATGTATGTATTCCTTGTTAAAGGATGGAACCTATTAAGAGTCTATAAACTCATTCAGTACATAAGAGTCCATGTTAAGAGACTTTGAATCCTTGTTAGGAGATCCCAACCCTGTTAGGAGTTGTAGAAGATAGAAGGACCCACTATCCAAAAAACTTCTGGGGCAAGACCATTGAACTCACTATCCAACTGATCTCTCAACTATTCCTTGTAGAATAATTGTTTGTACTGTGCTTTAACCTCTTTCTTTTATCCTATCAACCAGACCAATCACTGTTAGACCTTATAGACCAAGTTACAAACCTCAAATCCAAATATTAGGCCTTAGATCTCATAATAAAACCTTGGCAACGAAGTTCTCTCCATCTTTGCTCTGATCTGCTTATCCTCACATATCAACTTGTTTCTTTTCTATTTTGCTCTTCGTGCTTCTTGCAATCGTTCATACATTCCTTCATAACAAAGGAAAATTTCCTTCCTTTATTCCAAATCCATAAAAAAATTCCCTGAGTTGGCTATTACACCTTTTCAATTAATTATTATAGGACCTCATTAAGAATACGTTACACTTAGAGATAACATTAATTTGTTACCTTGTAACTTGAATAAATTTCCATACATGTAATATCATGACAAGTGAGCTTAGCCACAACATCTCTAGCATGTCTTCTACATGCCTTTAATCTTGCTTCTCAGAATAACAACTCTACTATGAGACATAACAAGTTTACAAGAACATGCTTCTATAAACTCTATCTCAGAATAGACATCGCCAAATCTTGCATAACTTCTTCCAAACTTAATATCTTATGCTTCCAAGGTTAGCTACATATACTAGAAACTTAGTATTATATATCTTTAACCTTGCTTAGTGAAAGTACTCAATGATCTATCTGTACCAACTTGATCTTTTTGTTGTTCTTCTATAGATACCATAGAAAATTACTATGTTGATATCAATGGAAAACATAGTCATAAATGTAACATATCATCATGATAATGATCTAATCATGTTTCTATAATACTCCCCCATAGAAGTATCATCAACATTAATCCTTCCAAAAATCCCCCCCTTGGCATTGATGGAAACATAGATGAAAAATATCTAGTTCCAAGGATACCAACATTAAAATATTGCTATCCTTTCTTTTCAAATCCTCTTCATCAATCATTCTCCCCCATTGATATACCTCAATGTGCTCTATATCAACTATAATCTCTCCCTTCAAGGTACTCTATATCAAACTATTTTTCATGTTGCAATCTCTCCCCCATTGACATCAATGTCAAAGGTTTCAACAACCATCTATTTCTACAACAACTGTCTCTGACTTGCTCAAGTGTCCAAAGAAACTATTCAAAATAACATCTATCAAGAGTGTAGATGACTCTGTCCATTACAAATACTTTGCATACAGGAAGCATCTGCATTCAATCCAAATAGAAAATAGTGCTTTGTAACACTAGTTTGATGCACTTTTGCATCTTCTACTCTGATGTAGGTAGGGGCATAACCCCTAGCATACATCACAAATACTCAAAAATCTCATTGGAAAGAGGCTTGGTGAAAATATCTTCAATCTACTTTTTGGTGGTTACATACTCAATCTGATTTTCTTTTCTACAACTTTCTCTCTCAACATGTTATCTTTGATAGAAATGTGCTTAGTCTTAGAATGCAACACTAGATTCTTAGATATATTCATTGTGCTTGTGTTATCGCAATGTATGACAATAGGTTCACTAAATTCTATCCTTATATCCTTCAACATCTACTTCATCCAAACAACTTGATTACAATTGTTTGTTGCTGCAACATATTATTCCTCTATTGTACTTTGTGAGGTACAATCTTGCTTCTTACTTAACCAAGAAATCAATCTTCCTCCAAGAAAGAAGGCTCCACCACTGGTGCTCTTTTTTTCATCCATATTGCCTACCGAATCAACATCAATATACGCATATAAAGTGAAATCATTAGATCTGTCATACCACAATCCAAACTCTGGTGTTCCCTTTAGATCTCTAAATATCCTTTTAACTTCTACATAATGTGCTTCTCTAGGATCAACTTGAAATTGATCGACTTTCAATCATACAACAATTCCAACTGCATTTTCTATATCTAGCCTTGTGTGAGTCAGATATTGCAATCCACCAATCATTTATCTATACTTCTTCTACTCAATAGTAGGTGTCTCATCCTTTGTAGATAACTTGTGTCCAGTTACCAAAGGTGTTCCAATTATTTTACATGTTTCCAAACCAAACCTTTTCAATAGATATTTCAAATACTTAGTCTGTGAAATAAAGATTCCTTCTTTATCCTACATAATCTATAATCCTAGGAAGTATTTCATCTCTCCTAGCATACTCATTCCAAATTCTTTCTTCATTTCTTCTAAAAACTTATCACTTTTATCATCATTTCATCCAAATATGATGTCATTAACAAATATTACCAAAATCATCAATCCATCATCTATTTCTTTCCAGTATAGATTATTGTTTATCATACCTTTGTTGAATCCAAGGTTTGTCAAATGCTTGTCCAACCTTGCATACCAAGTTATGGGTGCTTGTTTTAAGCCATACAATGCTTTCTTCAATCTACATACCATGTCCTTGTCATCTATTAAGGAAAACCCTTGGGTTGTTCTATGTATACTTCTTTTTCAAGTTCTCCATTTAGAAATGTTGACTTGACATCCATCTGATACACTTTGAATTTCTTATGTGCTGCATGGGCCAAGAATAACCTTATTGCTTCTATTCTTGCCATAGGAGCATAGGTTTCATCATATTTTATTTCTTCTTACTATTTGTAACCTTTACATACCAATCTCGATTTATTCATTACAACTTCAGCTTGTTCATTCATCTTGTTCCTAAATACCCATTTTGTTCCTATCACATTCTTGTCTGCTAGTCTAGGGACCAATTCCCATGTTTCATTCTTCACTATTTGATCCTATTCTTCTTTCATATCTTGCTTCCAATAGTCATCTTTACATGACTCATCTGCATTCTTTGGTTCTACTTGAGATATCAGACATAATTCTTCATTGATTATGCTTCTTGTCATCACAACTTTATCTCTATGTCTGATGATCTACTTTGGTGGATGATTATTCATCATATGCTTATTGGAGGTAGGAGTTGTTATCTCAACTCTTACCTCAATTCTAGGTTCTAAACTTTTTTCCTACCTTAGCTCTCCTTCATTCTGCAAATCATTGTTATTCTCAAAGAATATTTCATCATTCCTTGGTTTAGTAACAACATTCTCATCATCTAAATTGTAGTCAACTATTCTTTCTCATATCTTGAATCTCTCATCAACTCTTACATTTTCACTTTCAACAATAGTCTTAGTTCTCAGATTATAACATCTATAACCTCTAATTTTTAATGAATAACCAAGAAACATACCTTCACCACTTCTAGCATCAAATTTACCAATTGTTGGAAATGATTGAAATGATCATAAGAAGAGTTGTTGGAATAATATATGGAACTGGTAAAAGAATGTCCTCAATCATTGTTTTGTCATTGATGTCAAACTTGCTACTTGCAGGAATGACAATTTCTTTAGTGATTCAAATACTATCAATTAGTTGATTGTCAAGGTGGAGGAAATCAATAAGATGTAACTAGATCACCTAGAGAAAGGTTGAAGTTATGATGTTGTAATGAAGTACAAGGATCAGCTAAGCCATTGATGAAAAAGTGTATTTGATGGAATACTATAAGAAACAAAGAATGGGCACACTGAAACATATCAAATATTTAAGGTTTTATCTAAGTCTTTTGTAAAGCTCAAACTAAGATCATTAGAGAGAAGGATCCAAGCAAGCTAGTAAGAGCCAAGCAAATTCCTAGTTAATGTCGAGTAAACTTCAGATGCTGAGTAGAATCAAGTGCCGAGCAGAATCAAGTGCCGAGTAAAACCAAGTGCCGAGTAGAACCAAGTGCCGAGTAGAACCAAGTGCTGAGCAAAACCAAGTATCGAGCAGAACCAAGTACCGAGCAAAACCAAGTGCCAAACAAAACCAAGTGCCGAGCAGGTATAGGTTTTGAGTAACACAGAGGTGCCAAGCACCAGTAACTCAATAATGCTGAGTTGCTGCATTATTTTGGAAATTGAAGATTTTCCAGATCTAAGCCAACAAGGTTGTTATCTAGAAATTTGTGAATTAAAAGGAAGATAAGAATGATGAGCTGGTGGCACGGAACACCATGTAGAAAATTTTTCTTTTAAGGATATAACTGGCGAAGTTTCAAGAAGAGAACAAGATATGGGGTAGATACATTGTATCCTACCTAACCCATTTTGAAGCCCTAAAATTGGAGAGGGAGAATTGAGCAGCAAAGGCAAATTAGACTCCTATTTAAGAAGACATAAGTTAATGAAGAATAAGGGGACAATGAGAGAGAGGCGGTCGAGCATAAAAGCATGAAGCGCTGTAGAATGCGCTAAGGAGAAGAAAGCATAGGAACTCTATTTGGATAGACGACCACAAGGATGATTGCATTCATAGAATGAGTAAGAAGACTCAAGGAGATGAAGCTTGAGAGGGAGACAAGCAGTCAGAGCTGAAGTGATTGAAGCCAAGCATAAGGATTGAATTGAAAGTGTGATCTAAAATTTGCAAAGTATGTTGTAAGTTATATCAGATCAAAAGACCATTATCGTTACTTTTTAGCAATTGTAACAGTAAGTTTAAATCCTATGGACTTAGGTTGGTTTAATAGCCATAAGATAAATCCTTTAACAGGGTGACATTCCAAGTGAATGTTCTAAAGACCTTTTACCAGGCCCATTCCTAACATTTTGGTGAAATCCTCTAACAAGGTCACATTTAACAGTGTGTTGTAAGCCTTTAATAGGGCAGGCTTTTAACAGGGCATCACTTCAGAAGAGTGAAAATCAAGTAGCATGTTACTGGTGGTTTTTCCCAAATTGGGTTTCCACGTAAATCATTGTGTCATGTGTTGATTTTGGATATTTTATCATTGCATATTGATTTATAGTAACTTGCTTATATGATTGATTTAAGTATTGGATGGATGAAAAAGTATATGGATTCGTTAAAAGTAGTAAAAAGGTATTAATAGGGAATTTTGGACCTTGAATAACTGATTCACCCCCCCTCTTAGTTATTCTAAAGAATTCTGACATGTCATAATCTCTTTTGATATATTTCTACCAAAAATTCTAAAATACTTAACTGTAGGTGAGTGACCAAACTATAGTTCATAAGGGGTCTTGTTTGTGTCTTTCCTGACTTGTACTTTGTTCATAGTATAGACTATTGTATTCACAACTTCTCTCCAAAATATCTTAGATACATCATTCTCAGCTAACATAGCTCTTGTTGTTGGATATAATTGATTAATTGTGTATTGTCTTTGATGTTACACAAAATGTCATATCATTATCAGTCAGTGCATGCCGAGCTCACTTAGGCATTGAAGATAGTTTTTTGTGGCTATTGAGAAATCTTGAGTTTGCCTAGTCCAAAAGGCAATTTCTACCAAGCTCACTCAGGCATTGAAGATAGTTTTTTGTGGCTACTGAGCAATCCTAAGTTTTCCTAGTCCAAAAGGTAGTGTCTACCTAGTTCACTTAGGTGTCAAAGGAAAGTCTATGGAAGATGAGTGTTAATTGAGCTCACTTGGTTAATGAAGGAAAAGTTGGATGGAACTAATGTTAACCAAGCTCACTCAGTTACCAAAGGAACTTTGCATATATGTAGTCTTAACTGAGTTCACTTGGTTAACATAAGAAAATCATTTCTGAGTTAGTGTCTACCAAGTAGGGTCGACTAATGAAGGATATTCTTGTTTTGTCATATTGAGTTCAATTGATTTGTCTATTGGTTCTAGCTTACTGAGAAGATGAATATTAATTATTCTAAGTTATATTCGAGCTAACTTGACAAAATAAAAGATATAAATAAAAGGTCAAGTTTTGGGCTAGAAAGTGTGAATGCATGTAAGATATTTGAAGATCTAATGATGCAAAAAGGAAGTGAATTAGAAGGATAAGAAAAATATCCTTGTGAAGCTAAAAGGATACATTCAATTAGGAAGGATCAAGTACAAGCCAGAATTGAGATCTATAATTAGTAATTTAGTTGCATTCAAATTAGGTCATGTCAAGGTTACTCTCTAACCATTATACCAGTAATCTAATTCTCTTAATAGAGTTGGCTTAATAACTATTTGTAAATCTTGTAACAAGGTGGCAGTTCTATTGAATTGCCTAAAGACCTCTAACAAGGCCACTCCTAATAGGGCGATTACATCCTCTAATAGGGTCACACCTAATAGTGCATTTTATAACCTTTAACAGGGTTGGCTCCTAACAGGGCTCACTTCAAAAGAGTGAAAATAGTAACTAGTTGCAATTGGTGGTTTTTTCCAAATTGGGTTTCCACATTAAATCTTGGTATCAAATGTGTTCATGTTATTTCCTTTATATGCTTACAACTAGGTTAAAGTAATGATAATCACATATAAAATCTAAAGTTTTTCATGTTGAGTGTTTGCTTAGCAATTACAGTGTTTATCAAGTTACAATATTTCTTTGTTTGTCGAACATCAATGGAATTAAGTTTTGACAGAATTGTATTGTACTGACATCTAAGGGATTTGGGATTTATTTTAGTGGTAATAGATTCACCCCTCCCATATTAGTTACTCCTCTTATATTTCCAAAAATTGGTACTAGAGCTCTTGGTGCTAGCAAAGAAGGTTTTAAGTACCTAAGCTAAAGATCAGGATGTATTATAGAAGAGAGATTCCCAAGCTAAACAAAGAAAAATTTGTAGCATGGAAAGGACTTATGAGGTTACATCTAGCAACCATTAGTGATTCAAGTTGCAAATATCTTGATGCCAAGTACAAGACTCCTACTGGAATATTATTAGTTGAGGATATTGTTGAAAAGAAAAATTATAACAACATGATGATTGATATTGCATCTGCTCTTAGTTATGTTGAATTTCATTAAGTAAAAGATTGCCAAATATCTCATGCAATTTGGACCAAACTAAAAGACATTTATGGAGGTGATGACAATGTGAGAAGAGCCAAAGTAGAAAGTCTCAGAGGCCAATTTGATCAGATAAAAATGAGAGAAGATGAAAACATTGCAAAATATGTGGAAAGAATCAAAGCAAGTGTGAGCACAATCAAAGCATCTGGAGGAGACATTGATGACAAAATAGTTGCAAGAAAGGTGCTCAGGACTCTTCTTCCTATTTATGCAATTAAAGTGTTTGTTATTCAAGAGATGAGATGTAATCCAAATAACAAAATAACTTTGGATGCTCTAGTTCGAAGATTGACAACTTTTGAGTTGGATAACTATGATAACTATGTTACTAGTTCATAAAATATTGAGTCTACATTTGAAGCCAAACTCTCACTCAAAGAAAAGGGAAAGAAATAAAGATTAATCAATCAGGAAGTGAAGAAGAAACAGATGAAAGTTGTGACAGTGAACTTGAAGTTTTTGAAGCCCAGGAAGAGGAAAGTACAAAGGCAAGATTCCTCTAATATGTTTTTCTTGTGAAGAAATTGGTCACATTGCTACTAGGTGCCTAAACAGAGAAAATAAGGATGAAAAGAAAAGTAAAAAATACAAAGGAAAGAAGGAATTCAAGAACTACAAGGATCAGGGATAACTTTAAGAAACTGCCCTTTAGAAAAATATATAATTTTTCTGAATCGAACATTTGTTTAGGGGGAAAAATTAATTTCTATTGACAAATTTTTATTTTTAAGTAAGAATTTTTTAAATTTTATTGGCAATTATTTTTCAATCATATGAAAATTCTATAAAATTATGGAAAATCTTTCATTATTGATGAAAATCATGGAAAAAGTACACATACCTAGAAATAATGATTTTTTTAATTATTATTGTTGTTATATGGAGCCTAATTAATTATCAAAGGTTAAATTTAGCCCACTTTTATTATTATAGAGTCCCTCCAAATTATAGAATGGTGGTTTGCTGGAAGCACCCCTATTATTTATAACCAATGATCCTAAATCAATGGCCTAAATCTTATTAAAAGTCAAACTTTTAAAAGGATACCAAGTTTTAAAGAAAGTTCCCAAAGTAAAGACGTGTGTCCCCAATAAAATCTATTTGTAGAAAAGTGAGAAAGGATAAAAAGTTTCATGAAAAGTCTTCAAAATAGAGACATGTCAAATCTAAATACTTAATTTGCAGTCTAACTAATTTTTTTACCAAATATTGGCAAATATGACCATCAATTAAGATAAGCTTTGAAAATTGTAGGTGAAAATATTTAATTTACTATGTAGAAAATTAGATTCCATTAGTAAAGTCATCACTAAAATATAAATACTTTTGTATTATTATTGGCAATTAGCCTAAGCATGGGACCCAATTTTGGTTAAGTGTAGGCAACATGGACACCTCAAACGTGCAAAAAAATTTAGCCAAATCAAGGGTCCCTGATGAGTAAGATTAGCCAATTGGCGAATATTAGCCACTAAAGTTATCCTTGACAAGGATCACAAGGAGAAAGGTAAGAAATCTTGTTTTATGGCTAAAGATTTTGATCACAAGGAAGATAAAATGGTATATATTGCTATAAAAGATGAATTAGATGATGGAGATAAGATGTCACTTATCTCTCATGTTAGAAAAAATGATACGTAGATAGTGGCTCCTCACATCACATGATTGGAGATAAAACAAAGCTTGAGCACATGGACTATTATGATGGTGGTAGTGTAATATTTGGAAACAATGAACCTTGTAACATAAAGGGAAGAGGATGTATCCCTTTAACTAATGAACTTGTATTGATAATGCTTATTGGGTTGAAGGACTAAAGCATAATCTACTAAGTGTGGCACAGTTGAATAACAATGGATTCAAGGTAGAATTCATGAATGGGAAGGCAAACTACTGGATGGAAAAGGAAATCTAGTTGGATCTAGCAAACAAACAAAAGATAACCTATTCTATCTTGATCTCAGTGAAAGTTCATGTTTTATTGCTCAAATAGAAGAAAGATGGTTGTGGCATAAAAGACTATGTCATGTAAACTTTGATCATCTGATTAAGATAAGCAAACATAGAAGAGTAAGAGGTATTCCTAGTTTGAAGAAACTTGATATGGGTTTATGTAAAAATTACCAAATTAGTAAGATGGGAAAGACTAGTTTCAAAAGAAAAAACTATCATTCTGAAGAAGTATTAGAACTTGTACACATAGACTTATGTGGACCTATTGGAATAGAGAGTTATAGTAGTGAAAAGTTTTTCATTCTTTTTGTTGATAATTATTCTAGAATGATGACTATAATGTATTTGAAAGGAAAATTAGAAGATTTTCAAAAATTCAAGTGGTACTTGGCAAGTGTAGAAAAAGAAATCAAAAAAATATTGAAATGTTTGAGATTAGACAGAGGTGGTGAATTCATCTCCAATGAATTCAATAAATTATGTATTGAAAAAGGAATTAAAGGACAAGTATTAGCCCTTGGTACACCTTAGCAGAATGGTATAGCTAATAGAAGGAAAAGATCCATCATGGATTGTGCAAGGACATTGATGATAGAAAAGAATATTGTAATCAAATACTGGAAGAAAGCAATCAGCATTGCAGTTCATACCTTGAACAGAGTACAATTAAAGAAAGATTCAAATCAAACTCCTTATGAACTATGGTATGGCTAAAAACCTAATATAAGTTACTTTAAAGTATTTGGTAGCAAATGTTATATCTTGAAAGAATCTAGAAAAGGAAAATTTGATGTCAAAGGTGATGAAGGCATATTTCTAAGACACTCCTGCACAAGTAAAGCATACAAATATTTGAATTTGTCTATTCACATCATAGAAAGTGCACATGTGAGAATTGATGAGTTTGCAGAAAAGTGTGAGGAAGAAAGAAACAAAGAGCTTGAGGGTTATAGAAGATTTGTTTACTATGAACCTGATACCCTGCCAAATCTATCTGAAAGAAAGTAGGCTTCAACTCCCAAGTCCCCAAAATCTCCAATAACTACCGAGTTGTAGAGAGTGCATCATGAGTCATTGTCTAAAGGAATAGAGTCATAGTTAGAAGCTACTGAGCTACTTCAAGGGCAAACCGAGTCTGATGGACCCAAGTCTCAGACAATGGGACCTGAGTTACAGATAATGGGACTTGAGCTTGATATTGAAGTTCATGATGAAATCAGTGAAATTCATTACAAATCCAAAGAACCTATGTTAGGAAGATATGTCAAAAGGTATCATGCACTTGATCAAATCATTTGAGACAAATCAGATGGAACAATGACATGAAACAAATTGAAAGGTACATGTTTACTTGTTGAATTTAAACCTAGAAATGTTAAAGATGCATTGGATAATGAAATTTGGAATGAAGCAATGAATGAAGAAATAGAGTAGATAGAGAAGAACAAAACTTGGACTCTTATTACTAGACCCAAGGATACAAATTTAATTGGCACAAAGTAGGTATTCAGAAACAAGCTAAATGAAGATGGAAATTTTTTTAGAAACAAAGCAAGGTTAGTATGTAAAGGCTATTCTCAAGAAGAAGGTATTCATTATGGTGAAAATTTTGCTCCTATTGCAAGATTAAAAGGTGTTAGAGCTTGACTAGCTTATGCAACACATAAAGGATTTAAAGTTTATCAAATGGATGTAAAATCTACATTCTTGAATGGAATTCTTGATGAGGAAGTTTACATTGAACAACTAGAAGGTTTTGTAGATCCTAGCAAAAGGGACATGGTCTGAAAATTACACAAGGCATTATATAGTCTCAAGCAAGCTTCGAGAGCATGGTATAAAAGACTACATAACTAGTTGGAACATACTGGTTTTTAAAGACCAAATGATAATAGTAGCTTGTATATCAAAGAAGGACCAGACAAGAAGATTGTGTTGGTAGAAATATTTTTTGATGATATCTTATTCACAAAAATGATAACTTGTGCAAGGCATTCTCAAAATAAATGAGTAAAGAATTTGAGATGTCTATGTTTGGTGAGATTAAATTCTTTGTTGAATTGCAAATTTAGCAGAACAAAAATGGTATCTAAATTACTCAATCTAAGTACATCAAGAAAATACTAAAGAAGTTTGGAATGGAGGATTCAAGACCAATTGGAACCCCTATGTCTACTAGATATAATCTTTATAAAAATGATGATTCCAAAGAGGTAGATTAGACCACATACAGATCAATGATTGGAAAATTGCAGTGTGTAATGCATACAAGGCCTGATATAGCATTAACAGTTGATATGGTGGCAAGATTCTTAGCAAATCCTTAAAAAAATCACTTAATGGTAGTCAAAAGAATCATGAGATATCTAAAAGGTACTAAAGAATATGGTTTATGGTAAAAAAATAGGAGGCAATTTGGACTTAAAAGTATTTACAAATGTTGATTGGGTAGGAAGTATTGATGATAGAAAAAGCACCAGTGGTAGAGCATTCTTCCTTGGTAAAAGACTAGTGTCTTGAACAAGCAAGAAACAAATTTGTATCTCTTAGTCCACAACAGAAGTAGAATATGTGGCAACAGTAATTAACTATTCTAACATTGTTTGGTTCAAACAATCGATGGTAGGAATGAAGATAGAGATCAAGGATCTAGTAGTCATATACAATGATAACACTAGTGCAATCAATATATCAAAGAATCCAATGATGCATACAAAAAAAAAACACATTTATATAAAATATTTTTTCTTAAGAGAGTTAGTACAAGATAAAAAAGTCAAATTGGAATATGTAAATACAAAAAAACAAATTGTAGACATATTCACCAAGCCATTACCTAAGGATGCATTTGTGTATTTAAGAGGTAAGCTAGTGGTCATTCCCCTATCTAAACCTCACTAAATGAAGTTTAGTGATGCATGAACTAGAGTACTATTGAAGATCAATTAGTTGATGCAGAATTCACAAGGGCTTATTATAAATGAATTAGTTTTTCAGGAATATTGATATTCACCAAGTATTATCTTTGGCATGTGTTGTCAAAGAGGGAGAAGTATATTGTCATATCTCATAGAAATTTTAGTTGTAAAGAAGGATGAGTTTGTTGATATAGTGAAGAGATGTCAAAGGAGATTGGAAGAGAAGAATTGTCTGAGAGAGAGAATGAACTTGGAAGAAGTTGTTGTAGACAATTTGTTTTTGATAGAGGGAGAAACTAAAGATAGAAAGAGTTCACATTGACTGAGGGAGTTCTCATGAATAAGAATTAGAATGAAACTAAGGATATGTTCATGCTTCGAAAATTTTATTGTGTTATGCCATCAATGCCAAAGAGGGAGATTGTTGGATACAATTGATTAATTGTATATTGTCTTTGATGTTACACAAAATATCATATTATTATCAGTCAATGCATGCCAAGCTCACTTGGGCATTGAAGATAGTCTTATGTGGCTATCAAGCAATCCTAAGTTTTCCTAGTCCAGAAGGCAGTGTCTACCAAGTTCACTCAAGCATCAAAAGAAAGTCTACACAAGATGAGTGTTAACCTAGCTTTCTTGGTTAATGAAAGAAACATTGGATAGAACCTGTAAGGAAACTTGCAGCATAGAATATAATATAACTATTTCCACATAGCTCATAATAAATTTAAAATAAATATGCAATTGAAATCCACATGCAAGAGAATAGACAAAATACCCACAAAATTGTGACACAAGATATACCATGGGAAACCTTCACTGAGGGAAAAAAACCAGCCTCTAAAAACATCCATCACCATGTATTATTTAGCAAAAATACTATTGGAATACAACCATAAAAGCCTTTAAAGCCATAGCCACAACCAAGTAATCCATGTGAACAAGCATGAATCCACACATCCCATACCACACTTCCAAACTTAACAAATGCTCCCTTGGCTAACCTGTCAAGCCTTGTCCCGCTCGATTCTTTCCTTTTTGCCTTATGCCTTGTCCTCTTCTCATACAACAACTACCCTTGTGGTTTCTTATATAGTAGCAAGTCTCACAAAACCACTAAGTGGTATTAAATAAACTATGTGTTAAAACCATGTGCTATCTACCCCATTGACCCCACATTTGATATTAGAAATTTAATTCTTTTTCCCCAATATTAAATAATTACATGAAATATTATCACAATGTTACAATACAACTCATCAAAAATATCCCATAGGAATCTTTACATGTTGCACATCCATCTAAGTGCAACATTACATAATAAAATAAAATAATACAATATAATAATCTTATGCAATGTGTGCAACACCCATTATCTCAGCAATCTCCCACTTGTTGTATACATTGCATAGGGTCAATCTATAGCCACATAAATGAACAAGGGAACAATCCCTCCTAGCACATCCAACACTAGGAATCAAAGTACATGAAGTGCTCCATCCTAGTACTTGTAACAAAATCAAAGTATCTAGCATCTCAAACATGAATGATCTCACCTCCTACTATGCCACTATCACTAGACATACATAGAAGCCATCCAAAGAGAAAGCCACCCAACCTGTCACATTACAAGATCATAAAATCTTGTACCAACTAAAATTCCATGCATAGAAACCTAATCCAAAGGTAATCACATGCATTCACAGTTGTCAAAATATCCATAGCTGGAATAACACCCACAGCAAGTACCAAACCCATCCAACTATCCATACCTCCAAAGGTACACCAAGTGAATCTCACATCATCAACATATCTAATCTTTAACCTACAATAACAAACCTCAAGAGCAATACCTGTCACATATATCCCAAGAATCTTCCACTGTAAAAGATTATGTCAACTCTATAACCAATTCACTCACAACATCTCAAAGAAGTGAATCCATGTAGTATGAAGGACATCCACAATACATAAACCAATAGCCTACAATAACAACTCTCATAATAAGTCTCCAATGCTCTCCCAAGCTCTCCATAATCAATAGAGGAAAGAGATAGAGGAGTAATCATGTCATCTCTCACATGACATACATGAGCACAAACCAGTGATCACAATCTCCAACCAATCTCAAATCTAATGTAAGTGAAACCAAACATCCAGAAAGATAACCAAGACCAAAGAGGAACCCTGCAAATTATAATTTGTATCATTTCCTTCTAAACACACATCTAGATGTAAACTATGCAATTATGATCTCCTCCATAAAACCCCAACAAGAAGCCTCAATAACACCCAAGATATACCATATAACTAATCATAGATGGAAGCCTCTCATAAGAAGATCAAACTCATAAATCATTTCTAAATCAAGGAATAACCATTCCTAATCCAAGGAATATGCCCAATATAAAACTATCTCCCAAACTCAACTAGCATAACAACATATGCAAATGGAGATAACCAATGCTGAACCATTTCTCAAATGAACCCTTTAGAATTAACTCATGTACCATAGCTCAAGATCCATATCCATGAAAGACAAGCATAAACATAATGCACCTGAGAAAAAAATTATGGGTTATACCTCTCAAATCGAAAACTGTCGAGTGGACCAAGAGTGGGCAATGAGAATGCTTATCAAGATATCCAAGTCTCCAACCAAGACTCATCTAAGAAAAATATCCTCTCAAGTCCATATCAGGTGACTGCTCCTCAGACTTCCTGTTGAAACTAAACAATTGTCCCAACAAATACTTCTCTAATCCAAGAGAAATTAGCATCACCACCATCTCTAAGTATCCATGAGCACCTGTAACCAATAAATCCATGCCAACTCCAAATACAACATAGAAGTTCTAGCTTCTCTTCTAACTTGGATGATATTCAAAGCTTAAGCTCTAAGGATGGGGGGATTTCATCCGCTCGTAAAAAAGTCACCCATCAGGTCAAGAATTTGCCTTCTTCCATAACCCCTAGTAGAAAAAGCCCTAGGGATCATGGGCAGAAGCAACCTATGAAGAATGAGAAGGATGACAGCTATGATGAGGAGGATGTGGAGATAGAAGAGGAGGAAAAGGAGATGCAAGAGGAAAATAAGGAAGACCAAGGAGGGAAGAAATGCAAGAGGGAGGGGCTGGAGGATGAGAGAATGCAGCAAGAACCAGATTTGTCTTTGCTGCTTCTTTCTCCTATCCATCTTCAAACCCAACCTGAGGAGAAAAAAATAGATTTTGAGACCGAGGGAGGGGAGGTGCAAGTCAAAGATAGGAGGAAATATTGGAAAAAATTTAATGTTAGGACCTTGAAAATGGGCATTTTTAGAGAGGCCATGAATCTACAGGTCCTCATGGAAAATCAAGAAGGGCCGCGGCTTGAAGAACTCATAGACTTGACAATTGTGTCTATTTCAGATAAAGCCAGGGAAACTAGGATGAATCTCTTGAACAATGCCCGCAACAGTATGATTGATAACTATAGATCAATCAAGTGGCTTTTCCATGAGCTAGAGGAGGTCAAAGAGTAGGTGGGTCATATGGAGGAAAATAGGAATGGAACGGGTTTTAATAATAGAAATGGCCATGGTGAGAGGCTTAGTCTGGAAGAGAGAAGGATTAGCAACCTCAAGAACTACAACCATAATCTCTCAAACTAGATGTTTTTGCTGTTGAGCTCCATTAACAACAACATTATATCTTTAACTGGCTGGATCAAAGACAAAGTTATGCAAGAAGATGACGAATAAAAAGATAGGGAAAAAGCCAGACTGGAAGTTGATCCTACAAAGGACAACATCAACAATGGTTAGGACCAGGAGGATCAAAGGGTGCACTAGCAGGAGGCTAAGGAGAACCAGATGGCCTTTGAGGCTGGTCAGGTCATGCAAGAGCTAGAGAGAAAGAATGAGGACTAATCCACTGCCTATTCTTTTGTTTCTATTTGTGCCTTTTTTTGTCTTTTTTTTAGGGCTTTTTCCTTTGTCATTTTATGTTTCTTTTTTTCCTGGTCTTTTCTAAGTTCTTTGTTTTTTGGCTGGGCCTTATGCTTATTTTCAGCCTTTGAACTTGAACTTTTTTGGCTGGGCTTTTCATGCTTATTTTCAGTCTTGTTAATGTTCTAACTCTTGAGTTTTAGGGTCCCTATAAAATCTATTTATCTAATAAAAAACATAGTAATATCATGAAGTATCTAGCTTATGATCAATGTACTCAATACCAAGAAACTAAACCAAGATCAATGTTAAAGTTCCAACCAATATGGCCTTAGGAACATAAACATGACAACATGATCTTACCATCTCAACTAAATAGATAACATGTTCCATATGAACATACTATAACATGTCATAACTCTAAATGCATATCAAGAGTATACCATGACATAATAATAAAACCATCCTCACACCTAGGATAACATACCAAATGAAAGCATAATCTGCATCTTTACCAAGAACTCTGTAAGTCCTCAAGATGCAACCATCTCCACACACCATGAAGAAAATCATCTCCACATACCATGAAGAAAACCATCTCCACATACCATGAAGATAATCAAAGTCCATAAGACCTCAAGATCTAACCATCTTCACACACCATGAAGATATCCAAGTGCACCATGCATATGTCAAAGATGCATTTGTAGCAATAGGATCTAAGACAAACCTCCAACATCTTTAAATGCTCAATAAGTATATCAATTCCAACAACTCCCACTCAACTGTAGTACCAAGTCACCTATGGCATCATAAAATCCATCTCCTACACGAAGATCCTCTAGGTCTACACTCACACAACCAAAGTGTCATTACTAAATGAAACCAAGATCTCCAAACCAAGAAGATACAAACCAAACTAGGAACTAATCTTGCATTGTCACCTCATCACTATCACAAGCTCTCACTAAACTATGTATCCAAGCTATCCATGACATCATGATGATAAATCCATCCTCTAACAATGAGAATCATCTAAGGTATCAAACCATCAAAGAACTCAAAATACACATCATAAACTCCTCAAAAGAAACCAAATAACCATGATCCTTAAGGAAGAAGATATACCACCATAACCAAAGTAGGAATCCAATCCAATGAACATTAAGGATGTACCTATATATCTAATCATGTCATGTCAAAATCTATGGCACCATGATTACATCTATAAACTAAGCATCTAACACTCAATATGTCCAACCTATTCGCATAAAATGGTCAACCATAACCCCCACCATGATTGTACCTATTAACAACATCTCATCCCTTCTGCATGAAGAAAAATTAACAAATCATATGACTTAGGGAATAGAAACCCAAATCCAAGTAACCAATCTGAATATGCATTAATAATGAAAGATCAATGTGCAAAGACAACCCATAACCAAGCCATAAATGTAACCTATAAGTATAGACTGCTTGCAACACTGTACAACTTGTAGACCCAAAAAGTTATCATACATATCCAAACCAAACACTAATAATCATATCATCATGAGACCAATCTGAAATATGAACTGAGTATACAATGACATCAAATCTTAAATCTCCAAACATACAATGTCATAATCTCACAATGCTACCATAATCAATATATACCATAAATTATTCAGATCAATATATCACCAAATAAACAATGTCAAACCTGCACCAAAACTAAACCAATGTGTAGAGCTCTCCAAGAGCTTTTTTTTGACTACTCGAAGTCCAAAATCTAACTCTATATGCCCAATTTATGTCCTAATTTGTGCTTAAAATAAGGAATATCTAACTTTTGGGCTCTTAAAACCTAACACAATGCCAAAATCATAGAACCAAACCTAGATTATGTTGTAGTGCTCTGAATTAGGTTTCCAACACCTATAAGAAGTCTAAAATCTAATATCCTAAGAGAAAGTTATGGTCATTTTACTAAGATAGTCTTTTTTACCATTTTCACTGTGATTTTTTTTTTTTTGTAACAAATTTTTTTGACGGGATTAAATTTGACAGCCATCACAGGATGAAACTAAAAAACTCTTTCATTTTCTCTGAACATGGCCAAACTAGGGCATATTATATATCAAAATTTATAAAAATGACGGCCCAAATCCAATGGTGATGTATGTTTTTAGCTAGGAGGTCATATTTGCAAGCTCCCCCTAAAACTCTCATTTAAATGAAACAACCAAAAAACCCCCTTTTGTCCAACAATTTCACATGCCCAAAATCTACCAATATCCCATCATTATAGCAAACCCAAAACCCTCAAATTTGCAATAAACAACTCATATATCTTGCCCTTTCTTTTATCCTCCCATGCATTCTCATGGATTCAATCTAGGGATACAAAAATAAAATCATAGCTCTGATACCACTTGTAAGGAAACTTGCAAAAAAGAATATAATATAACCTTTTCCACATAACCTATAATAGATCTAAAATAAATATGCAATTGACATTCATATGCAAGAGAATAGACAACATACCCACAAAATTATGACACAAAATATACCCTGGAAAACCGTCACTGAGAGAAAAAACCCAGCCTCCAAAAGCATCCATCACCATGTATTATTCAACAAAAATACCATTGTAATACAACCATGGAAGCCTTCAAAGCCATAGCCGCAACCAAGAAATTCATGTGAACAAGCATGAATCCACACATCCATGTCATGCTTCCAACCTTAACAAATGCTCCCTTGGCTAACCTATCAAGCCTTGTCCTACTTGACTCTTTTCTTTTTGCTTTCTATTTTGTCCTCTTCTCATACAACAACTGCCCTTGTGGTTTCTTATATAGTAGCAAGTCCCACAAAACCAGCAAGTGGTATTGCATAAACTATGTGCTAAAATCATGTGCTACCTAACCCATTGAACCCACATTTAATATTGGAAATTTAATTCTTTTTCTCCAATATTAAATAATTTCATGAAATATTATCACAATGTTACAATACAACTTATCAAGAAATACCCCATGGGAATCTTTACATGTTGCACATCCATCTAGGTGCAACATTACATAATAAAATAAAATAATACAATATAATAATATTATCCAATGTGTGCAACACCCATTATCTCAATAGAACCATTGTTAACCAAGCTCACTTGGTTACCAAAGGAAGTTTGCATATATGCAGTGTTAACCGAGTTTACTTGGTTAACATAGGAAAATCATTTCTGAGTTAGTGTCTACCGAGTAGGGTCAGCTAACAAAAGACTTTCTTATTTTGGCATATTGAGTTCAATTTATTTGTTTGTTAGTTCTAGTCAACTAAGAAGATGAATATTAATTATTCTAAGTTGTATTTGGGTCGATTTGAAAAAATAAAAGATATAAATAAAAGGTCAAGTTATGGGCTAGAAAGTGTGAAGTATGTGTGAATGCATGGAAGATTTTTGAAGATCTAATGATGCAAAAAGGAAGAAAATTAGAAAAATAAGAAGAATATCCTTGTGAAGCTGAAAGGATCCATTCATTCAAAAAGTATCAAGTACAAGCCAAAATTGTGATATGTAATCAACAATTTAGTTGCATTCAAATCAGGTCATGTCATTGTTACTCGCTAACCATTGTAGCAGTGATCTAAATATCTTAACAGAGTTGGCTTAATAGTTATTTGTAAATCCTCTAACAAAGTGGTAGTTCTATTGAATTGTCTAAAGACCTCTAACAAGGCCACTCCTACTAGGGTGATTAAATCCTCCAATAGGATCACACCTAACAATGTGTTTTGTAACCTTTAACAAGGCTAGCTCCTAACAAGACTCACTTTAGAAGAGTGAAAATAGTAAGTAGTTGTGATTGGTGGTTTTTCCCAAATTGGGTTTCCATGTTAAATATTGGTGTCAAATGTGTTTATGCTATTTCCTTTATATTTTTACAACTAATTTAAAGTAATGATGATCATAGATAACATCTAAAGTTTTCCATGTTAAGTGTTTGTTGAGTAATTACGAATTTTACCGAGTTACAACATTTCTTTGTTTGCCAAACCTCAATAGAATTAAGTTTTGACAGAATTGTTTTCTACTAACATCTAAGGATTTGAGATTTATTTTAGTGGAGACTTATTCACCCCTCCCCTCTCAATTACTCCTCTTATATTTCCAACACTTGTTGCTTCTGTTATTGACTTGTTTCTTCTCCTTGGAATGTCATTTTGTTTAGGGGTTCTCAAAGCTGAAAATTGCCTTTTGATTCCATTAGCTTCACAAAAGATGTTAAACTCATTTGAAGCAAACTCTCCTCCTCTATCTAATCTTAAACATTTAATCTTCATACCTAATTCATTCTCAACTCTATTCTTGAATATCTTAAAATTATCAAATGCCTCATATTTTTCTTTAAGAAATGCAACCCACATCATTCTAGAAATATCATCAACAATAATCATGAAATAACTTTCACCATAGAATCTTTTAGTCTTTGTAGGACCATTAATATTTGTGTGTACAATCTCCAAATTTATTGTAGTAGTAGAATTCATGCTTTTCCAATACACACTCCTTGTAAATTGTGTTAGTAGGCTTTACAATCTTAGGCAAATCTCTAACTGCAAACATACTACTAGTTTTCACAATGCTATCAAAGTTTATATGATAAAATATCTTATTCCATAACCAATTGTCATCTACCTTTGCAACCAAATATGTCATTTTAGTGGGATTTAGTTCAAATACATTACCTCTAGATCTAGTTCTTGTTCCAGTTACCTTCCCATCTTTGTGTCTGATCATGCATGTCTTCTCTATGAACTAAAATTGATAACCTTTATCCACTAGTTGTCCAACACTCAAAAGATTGTTTTTTAAACCATCAACAAAATATACATCCTCAGTGTTAGTCTTACCATCAAGAGTTATAGATTGAATACCTTTCACATGGAAAGTTGCATTATTTTCAACTCTGACAATGCCTCCATCATAACTTTTGAAGTCAAAAAATTGTTCATATCACCAGTCATATGATGTGAACAATTACTATCAATTATCCAATTAGATTTATTTTCAACCTATGATACCAAATCCATTTTCTTTGGAATTTCTTCTTTAATAGTTATAAATCATATTTCATCATCATTTGCACTTAATACTTGTTCATCAGAATCATCTTCTTCATTTGTATATAAACAATCTCTATCTCTTCTAGGTTTGAAATTTCTTTTATACTTTTTGTCTCTTTTAGGAAAATTAGATGCATAATGACCAAACTCATTACAAGTCCAAAATTTAAATATTTTCTTACCATATTTTTATCTTCTTAACAAAAGGGCTACTCCTTCTATCTTTCTATCCTCATTAGATCTGCTACTACTAGCAAAATCTCCTCTAGCACTTGTGCTCCTTGATAAACTAGGTCAAATGTTTAGGGCACTGAAAGTTGTCTCTATTCTGATCAATTCTCCAAATTGTCTAAGCTCATTCTCAACCACTTCAAGTCTCCAAAGTGATGTTTCCTTTGTGAAATCTTTGGTACAAGAGATCACCAATTCTATCATTTGAACTGCTTGCTAAAATGGTGGCCTTAAGCTCTTCAATATCTTCCATTTCACCTCATCATCTTCCTTGGTTCCTCCTTGAGATTTGATGCCTATAGTAATTTCTAATATTTTTTCTACATATGTTCTTATAGATTCATCTTCCATCATTTTAGCATCTTGAAATGCGCAAATCTGTCTTTGTAGTCTCAATTTCTTAGAATGTTCATGACCTTCAAAACTATTTTGTAAAGCTTTCCAAATCATATAAGAAGTATCAAGTGTTTTTACCTGGTTGTACTCAATTTTAGGAAGTACAAACAATAGTGCTTCTCTAGCTCTCATGTCACACATGAAAAGTTCTCTCTCATCCTTGGTACAAGTCTCCAAAGCACTTTCAACAATAATTGTCTTTTTTTATTTGGTCAAGATCCAAATCCTAAACCCATACACAGTAGATGTGTCTTCATCTTTTCCTTCTAGCTGTCATAATTTGTTTCATCAAACTTTGAACTATCTTTTCTAAACATTTTTTCCATGGATCTCTCAAAGTTGTTAAACTTTATCTTCAAGGACCTGATGCTCTGATACCAATTGTTAGAAACAATAGTCCACCAAGATAACTTAGAGAGGGGGGTGAATCAATTATCCAATTAAAAAATTTATCAACCTTAATTATTCTTAACCATTTAATAAAATTAAACAACAACCATCACAAGATGAACATATAGAATTACACTAGATTTGTTAACTAGGAAAACCCTTGATTAGAGGGAAAACCCCGGTGGAAATGATGCGCACAAAGATATACTAATATATATTCATTCTTGGAGGATGTATCATGTTAGGAGCCTATAAACAAATTTAGTATATAAGAGTCCCTATTAGGAGATTTCAACCCTATTAGGAGTTGTACCAACCCTATTAGGAATTATAGAAGATAGAAGGACCCACTATCCAAATAGCTTCTTGGGCAAGAGCACTGAACTCACTATCCAACTGATCTCTCAACTATTCCTTGCAGAATAATTGGTTGTGTTGTGCTTTAACCTCTTTCTTCTCTCTAGTAAACTAGACCAATCACTATCAAACCTTGTAGACCAAGTTACGAACCTCAAATCCAAATATCAAACCTTGGATCTCACAATAAAACCTCGGCAACAAAGTTCTCTTCACTCTGATCTGCTTATCCTCACATATCAACTTGTTTCTTTTCTGTTCCACTCTTTATGCTTCTTTCAATCATTCCTAGATTGCTTCATAACAAAGGAAAATTTCCTTCCTTTATACCAAATCCATAAAATAATTCCCCGAGTTGGCTATTACACCTTCTCAATTAATTATTATAGGACCTCATTAAGAACATGTTACACTTAGCAATAACATTAATCTATCACCTTGTAACTTGAATAAATTATTGTACATGTAATATCATGACGAGTGAGCTTAGCCATGTTATCTCCAACTTGTCTTTTATAGGCATTTAACCTTGTTTCTCAGAATAACAACTCTCCTAAGAGATATGACAAGTTTACCAAACCATGCTTACATAAACTCTATCTCAAAATAGTCATTACCAAAACTTCCATAACTTCTTCCAAACTTAATATCTAATGCTTTTAAGGTTAGCTACATATAATAAAAACTTGGTAGTATCTCCCTTTAACCTTGCTTAGTGCAAGTACTCAATGATCTATCCATACCAACTTGATCTTTTTGTTGTTCTTTTGTTAGATACCACAAAAAACTACTATGTTGACATCAATGATAGACACATTCATGAATGTAACATATCATCATGATATTGATCTAATCATGTTTCTAGAATACTCCCCCATAGACATTTCATTAGCATTCATCCTTCCAACCAATACTTGTGTAAATGTTCTTTTCTTTTCCTTCTAAACATGTATCTCTTCATATTTCCCCCAACAAGTGATTAGAGAAGCTTCTCTTTATGTATATGTATATGTATATATACATACATACACACATATATGTGTGTCTATGTATGTATTTATGTATGTATAAAGAAGATTATATTTATGTATATGTATGTGTGTGTGTGTACATACATACATATACATACATACATACATACATACATACATCTACATATGCAATTTTATCACCTTGGAAAATTGTATTTGATCTTTACTAAATCACCAAGAGATAATATAATTTGTAAGTGCACATTTATGCATAATTAGTTTGGTATGAATAGTTTTGATTGAATTCATCTGAGGAGAATAAGTCTACTCATGATGATAATGGCTCCATGTATTGGGTCTTTAGAGGAGAGATACTTACAAAAGATTAGATGTTGTTTATGGATATGGAATGATTCATTTGTGATGCCAATATATCCTCCTTCATATTAAATTTCTATATCATTAATTTGCTACATACAAACCACTGGACTTGTTTTTTTGAAATGGTGGGACTAAGATATAAACCTCAAACAAGGGTTGCATGCTATGGTGAGGTAGGAGGAAGATGCTTGTGTGAATGGATGATCGGGCAAGTTGCAAAAAATTAGGGTGTCAATTGCAAGTAGTTTCATTAATTTGATAAGGGAATCAGCTTTGAAAGTGGGATGTCCATCCTTATGATAGATGTCTCTATCTCATAATAGAAAATTATCTCAAATGACAAGTGAAAAATTATTAAATATATGGAAAATCAGAAGAAAATTCACCTATAATATTTTTTAAGGACAAAAATATAATAAAAGCATAATATGGTGGAAAAAGCCCTGAGCTATGTGGCTCCACATTGTGGATATTCCACTATCCAGTAGTGGAAACTCTTCACATTAAATATGAAGATCTTGAAATTAAAAAAGATAACTATCAGAGATCTTTATTTGTGTTTTAGTATTGACAAATATACAGTCTAATTTTAAGAAAAATAATAGTCTTAAATGTATTTGATTAAATAAATTAAAAAAGAGTACTAGTTGTAGCTATATAATTCTAGTATTATTGATTATGTTAAACAAAATGTTCAATAAAAAAAGTATGAAGTAACATAAATGGGTCATCTACTCAATCCTTTTATGACTTAATGTGAATGCATTTGATCATTACATGTATGATATTATGCACGAGATCTTTACTCAATCACCAAGAGATAATATAATTTGTAAGTACATATTTCTGCATACTTAGTTTGTTATGAATAAATTCAATTAAATGCAAGGATAATTACTTGTGTGAATTCAAGACATGAATGATTAATTTAATTTAGCACAAGTAGCATGCAAGTGTGTATGTATGCATGTAAAGTAGGTCACATAGTGAACTGATTTACATACGTACATGCACATATGCATACAATCATCATAATCAATTATCCTTGAATTTGACCAAAGCTATTATATATGGACAAGAGATACGTGTTTATAAGGAAAAGAAAAGAAACTTTATATAGGTACCTCTTCTCCCCTTGAAGAAAATCATAGAGAAAGGGCACAAAGATCATAAGGGAATGGTAAAAAAATCCTAGATCTTCACTGATCTCCACCAACATTCAGAGATCTCCACCCTCACTCAGAGCTTTCCACCCTCTTTTATGTGCAACTCTCCATAATCAATCAAAATAAAAGGGGAATAATTAATGTTAGTTTTTCATTTCTTTTTTGTTTATAATCCACAATCCACAAGATCTCTCTATATACATACATACATACATACATACATACATACATACATACATACATATATATATATATATATATATATATATATATATATAAAGTCTTAAAAAGTGCATTGTTGCTTTCATGCATGTATGTATGTATATATATATATATATACATACATACATACATACATGAAAATAATAATGCACTTTCTAAGAGTTTACAATTGTTCAAAAAAATTAATGTTTTACAAGAAAATGCATCTAAAGAATTGTTAGCTTAGAAGAAAGAATATGGTGTTGAAACAGTACAAAAAGTGCTTGACGTGAGAGGTATGCAAGTGAGGGTGTTGACCAATCTTGAAAACTTGAATTCTGAAGTGAAAGCTATCGATGTTCAAACACCTATGCCAAAGGTACAACATACTATGAAGTTGATTTTAGATAAGGTAGAGGCAGATATTTAGAAGTTGGATAATTAAAATTTAAGGCATGAGAGCGAAGGAGAAGAAGTGGCTTTAGAAAGAAAATGAGAAGGAGCGTCTTTAGAAAGAGAATACACAGTAGAAACAATAGCTAGACAACATAGATGATATTATGGGAGCCACTAGATAGAATCTAGGAAAGTGTTGTGGTATGTACTATGACGTTGGAATCACTTGCAAATGTCCTTGATAATTTATAGTCCAAATATCAAATGCTTATAAGACTGTTTCATTTATTGACACAGTCTCCCTACGATGATCCCAAGTATCAAATAGTTATAAGAGTATTTCAACGTTGGGAACCACTTCAACATCCTTTGCATGGTTTAGAGGTAATGTCATTATGGAAAAAGCTTCTGCAAGGGAATGAGCCTCATGATTATGGCATTTACATAGAAGCAGAACTTGCTTCTTCAACTCCTTACACTCAACTCTTCACTAAAGGTATTCTTCAATTCCATGCATATGCAATTTTATCACCTTGGAAAATTGTATTTGATCCTGCTAGCTAGGAACAACTGGTTGTCCATTTTATTGTACCTAATTTGATGACAATTCTACAAAAAATTGTAATCAACCTAGCTAATTAGCAACTAGCTCCATTTAACTAGTTATGGCTAGTATCTTTCTAAAAATATCTGATATGATATGTTTTTGTAAAATTTCTTGCAAACTTTGCTGATTTTTCTTGGTCTACATTAATTTTGTGAAGGATCTTAAGGTAAGTCACTTAGGATAGGTTAAAGTGAGTTTTTTATTATTAATATTTGGATTATGGAATATGTATGCAGCTAGATCATGTGTAGCTAAGATGTAATAAGTACCTTGAAAAAGATCTCTAAATATACATATTTAGAAGGAGATATAAAGAGATACCTACTTAGAAGGAAAGGAAACCATACCCTTGAAGAAAATTGTAGAGCTAGGGCATGGAAACAATGAAACACATAGATGACAAGGGTATGGCAACCAAATTGTAGAGCAAAAATGTAGAGCAAGGGCATGACAATGAAATGCAGAGATATATCATAGGAACAAAATGCACCAACCATATATGCATAATCACAAGGCGCATTCTCTTGCAAAATCCATAACCCAGTTAAATATATGTATATATCAACCTAGCTAATCAGAAACTAGATACATTTTACTATTTATGGCTTATTTCTTTCTAAAAATATCTACTATGATATATTTTTGTAAAATTTCTTGCCAACTCTACCCGTTTTTGTTAGTCTGTATTATTTTTCTGGAGGATCTTGAGATAAGTCACTTAGCACAGATTGAGTGAGTTTTATTTTTTTACTCTTTGGATTCTAGAATATGTATGCAACTACATCAATTTTACTATTGTGTAGCTAAGATGTAATAAGCATCTTAAATAATACCTCTAAATATACATGTTCAGAAGGAGATATAAAGAGATACATGTTTAGAAGGAAAATAAACCAACATATACATACTCTTGAAGAAAATTGTAGAGCTAGGGCATGGCAATGAAATCACACGGTAAGGGCATAAGTCGACAATGGAATCATAGAGAAAGGGCACAACATGGCAAAAAAATCACAAAGCAAGGGCATGACACTAAAATCATAGAACAAGGGCACAACAATGAAATTTAGAGATGACAAGGGCATGACAACCAAATCATAGAACAAGGGCACGTCAAGAAAATGTAGAGATCACAAGGGCGTGACAACCAAATCATGGAGAAAAGGCATGGCAACAAAATATAGAAATCACAGAGTAAGGGCATGATAATGAAATGTAGAGATATATCATAGTAACAAAATGCACCAAGCACAAGGGCATGATGACATATAGAGCTCTCCACCCTTCACATGTAGCTCTCTACAATCAAAACAAATGGAGAATGATTTATGTCATTTTTTCTTTTTTTCTTTTTTTATGCTTATCTGGGTACTGCAATTACGATGCTCACATTGATATTGTGACAATTTTGAGGAAAATTGCAAAAAAAAAACATGAAAACTACCACAAATTAGACCATCATCACAAATTTCCATCATAATTTGACCCCAAATGTTGTAGTGAGTTCCAACAAAGGGAACAATAACAAGCAAACCAAATCTAATATGTGTCTTCACCCAATCAGCCTTCATCATTGTAGGGGAATAAAAAATATCATCTAAACCATCCACCAAAGTGTCACAAGTAGCAACAATATGAACAATGGGAGGAGAGGACTCTACAGTGGAGGAAGCCTGAGAAAGTTTCTTAGCAATTATATAGTGTTCCAAAAAAATTGTTATTGTTAGTGGATTTTCTGAAACATTTAGAGAAGAATAGAGGATAGAGAAAAAGATATAGCATTGAGAAATTTGATTGAGAAGGATCAAGAAGACATTTTTTAGAGGTGATTGGTTATCAAGCAAGCAAGTGCCAACCGTAAGATCTATGCTGAGACATTTTAACAGGTGATTTCAGTCAAATCTCTTAATAGAGAAGTCATAATAGATTTTATGAAATCCTTTAACATGGTGCTTACTTAGTTGTAAGTTAAAGTCCTCTAACAAGGCACACTTCTAAAAAGGTGTTGAAATCCTCTAACAAGGTGAGACCTCTCAATCTTTGTAAGCCTCTAACAGGGTAGACCTTTCACAGGGTAGATCATATTTCATGGTCAAAACATTGTAACCTTCATTGGATACACTTTATTGCTATATTAGTGAAGATTTGTTGGTGTCATCCCCACCCTAGTTTTACCTTCTCACTTGGAGGGTTTCTGGGTAATCATACCTATTGTTATGTGTGTGAGTGCTTGCATGTTTACATGATTTAGATATATATGCTTTACATGTTATTTCAATTTTCTCATTGAATGCATGAGATGAATGTATGGTGAAAGTTTTATGGGTCCAAGTTTGAACTATTGATTCACTCCCCTAGAAGTTCACCTTTCCTATTGTAATTCAAACAATTGGTATCAGAGCCTTGTTCTCTAAAAGGGAAGCTTTCTAGCTTTGAAGAAAGATCTTGAAATGGATGTCTAAAAGTTGGGAAAGATTAAGAACTAGGGAATTGAGATACAACTCATTCTACATCAATTGGATGAAGCAAGAGAAGAATTAAAGAAGTCCTTGAAGAGAAGGAAAGAAATTTCTATTGCAAAGAATGACACACAATACAAAGAGATAGACACTACTAAGCTATTTTCCAATGGTGACTCCAATGAATTTGATGTAGCAATTGTAGATTTGATGGAACAGAATAAAGTACAAGCTGATTTGAAATTTGAAATCTCAAGTTAGAGAAAGAATCACAACCCATACTGCTATGTGAGGTAACTAAACAATAGAAGAAAGCTATGGAAGATAAAGCCATGATTGAAGAAGACAAAAGAATCTTGAACAATAGAGTGGAAGAAAAATCAATAGAGCTGACCAAGATCTCCAATATGTGATTGGATACTCTAAGCCAAATGATGAATGCCAACTATGAGTTAAATGTCAAGGACATTGAGATAACTACATTGAAGTTGCAGAATGAACAAATGCAAAGTGACCTGAAGAGAGAAAACGAATTTGTTGAAATTTTCAACAAACCAAATAAAGCCATAAAATACTTTGAGCAATTATTGAGATCTCCTAGATCCAAAAATGATACATCTAGATTGGGATATACAAGCACTAAAGAAGGAGAATCTTTCAAAAGTGCAAAAGAAAGGAACAACAAAGGTAAGAACTCCAAACCTACTTGTCATAATTACGGTAAGAAAGGACACATTGCTAATGTGTGTAGGAGAAAAACTACAAATTAGAATGTCAAGCCTAAGAATATGATTCATTTTCATAAGTGCAACAAGCAAGGTCATCAAGCACATGAATGCAGAACTAGGACCATGCATACACAAAGATTTGAAAGATATTGGTACAATTGTCAGATGTATGGACATAAAAGCTTTTGAATGCAGATCCAAATCCATGTGGTCATCAAGTAGGAAAACAAAGGTAAGAAACAATGAAAACTCTTATAACTGGGATTATAATACAAGATATAGCTGTCATTATTGTCAAGAATATGGACACGTGAAAATTGCATTAGGACACATTTCAGAGGCAACTACCAAAGGTGGTTAAGTCAAACCACATGTTTTAGCTATTTGAAGACTAGCCATATTAGTAAATATTGTCCAACTAGGTCAAAGGCACCAAGTTGTGAATTTGATAAAGGCAAAGGTAAGGAAAATGTTGAAAACATTAGAAAAGAGATGAACAAGACATGGAAAAAGAAAAATGATTGCAACACATCAAATGGAGAAGGGATCACTTCACCTAATGGGTTAGGTGATCACACCTCATCAAATTAATCAATCAAAAGGTATGTGGGACTAATATCTAAAAGTTATATCATACATCAATTCCAAAAGATTCTAGTACTGAAAGGACATATTAGCATAAACAAAGATGCAAGATGTTGTTAGAAATTCAAGACAAATCTTCAAGTTTTTCATGATTGTTGTCGAGCATGAAATATTTTCTATGTATGCTGAGTGGAATACTAGAAGATGCCAAGCTATTAGACTAGGTAGTTAATATCAAACTCGTAGTAGTTTTCGAGTGATGGAAATATCAATGAATGCTGAGAGAGACTAAAATTGTTTGATGCCAAGCTTATAGCTATGTAAGCACTCATCATTAAATGCAAGGTTTTTAAAGGGTATTTGATTGATTTTATCCCATTTTTTATCATTTCAAATTTGAAGAAGAGTGAACAAAGTAGAAGGTGATTGGAAATCCATCCAAAGTAGTTGCCAAAGATTTTAACAATGATCTCATGCCAGTTCATCAGATTTCACAAGGTATTTATCAAGAACCGAGCTACATAGTTTATATTTTCATAAACCCTAGTTTGACACAATAGCATCAAGTTTAAATTTTTTTGAAGGGAATGAAGTTTTAAACATTCATTTAGTGAGTAATGAAGTTAAGTAGCTCATGTTTAAATCCATTCCTGACATTGTATATAAGCAAGACCCTTTTGGTGCATTGTCTATGATCCCTCCGAATGTAATAATGGTACAAGATGTGAGAAAATATTATAACTGTAAGATAGGAAGCATTGGTGACATGGAAATCAGAGGTGCATACAATAGGTTATGTGAAAATGGTGTTTTGAAAGAAGAGTAAAAAATTATTGAGAAAAATGGTTTAACACGAGGCCTAGATTTTCCAAATGTGTTTAAGACAGAGTGGATACGAATAGTGCTTAGCCAAATTCATGATGGTTCCTTATGGTTGGAGAAAAAACCTATCAAGATTACTAAGAAAATAATCCATAGGGTTACTAGTTACCCAACCCTATATCAGCCCAAGACATTAAGAAGTGATTCAAAGGAAGTGATTGAAAAGAACACTAGAGCTGTCTAGAACAAAAGAGATATGACGATAGACACAATCACAAATCCGCTTATTAACTTTGTTGTAAGGGTAATATCACACAAATTATATCAATCCAGTAGATTGAATAGTGTACCTTACATAGCTATGGATGTTGGATACAAGATTTTTAAGAAAGATCATACATATGATCTAGCAGAGCTACAATTACAACAATTGATGGAAAACCTTAGAGCAATCAGAAAAACAAAGAATGCACAATGCAAATTTGGTTCAATTTTTATTTGTATATTCTTTTATGTGAAAAGAACATTCCCCTCATTTGGTACTATGGGATATAATTCTAATAGATTAGTTGAAGTACATACTGGTGAGTACATTGAGCAGCTAGGAGAAATTTTTGAATCTTTAATGACTAGTTACTTTGACAATTTCAAAAAGTCAATGAAGGACAGATTAAGAATACTAGTATCTTTAGTTGAGAAATATTATAATGATGTATGTTTTCTTGTGGATGTTGATTATTCATTTGTAGAAGCTGCCATACCAAGGGTAAGATGGTTGAGACCCTTACATTATGAAATAAATGTGGATGAAGCCTCTTTAGCCATCACACCCTTACTTGTAGAAGAGGTAGATAAAAGTGCAAAAATATTTGGAAACTATGAAATGGTAAAGTCCAAAATTACCATGGACTTGAAGACTGCCTCAACTCTAAAGGAAAAGGAAAATATAGTGAAGAAACTAAAATCCAAATTTGGAGAGGGTACCAAGGAGGAAGAGGAAGAAGGAACTCAAGCACAAGAACCTCTAGCATTAACACAAGGAATGGGAGAAGATAAAGAAGAGGAGGAGACTGAAGGTGTCAAGGGAGAAGAAGATGAGGAAGCACCTACTCCTGCCAAACAAAAGAAAAGGAAGGCCAAGGCACAGCCTGTGGAAAGGACCAAGAAAATTGCCAAACCAAGTTAGCCAAATCCCAATACACCTACAACAAGAGCCAGCACACATGATACAACACAAAATGCTAAAGAAAAGATAAAGTAGATAGAACAAGTAGGTCAAGAGAAAAAGAGACCTAGAAAAAAGTATGTGGCACAACTAGATTCTGATGAAGAAAAAATATAGTCAAATGACAATAGCCAATTTAAGGTGGTGAGTCACAATCCTCTCTCAGATCTTGAGAATTTATGTGAAAATATTAAGAACAATGCAGATCTATTAGGTTTTAGTCCTATTAATTTTGATAATTTGGGTAAAGTTGAGAAAAACCAAGTGGAAGAGGCCCTATATGCCATGATGTCAAAATTTAAGACAACACCACTGGAATTTGCCAACTCTATACCTAAGAGTCTATATGACATAGTTGAACAAAAATGGCAGTATTGTCTAAATCTAGAAAGACAAATCAAGGAGACCACACTAGCCCAAGTAATGCCTAAGTTAACTAAGGGACAAATTGCTAAGGCTGTAAAAAAAAATGTAGTTAGGTTCACACCTGAATACATAGCCTTTAGAATTTTGCAAAATAATATAGAAGATATTGTCAAGAAGTCAACACAAAAATGGAAACTCATTTATGGGTTAACAATAGTAAAGAAAGGAGAAGCTAAACCCTTAGAGGTTAAAGATGATGACAAAGATAACATAGTTGAAGGAGAAATAGAAATGGAAATAGATGAAAAGGCAACAGCTGAGCCTAAGCAACTAGAGGAATAGAGTGTGCATGACAACCAATTGCCGAATGTCAGTCCTCCCCATGACACAACCAAGACTACTAAAACTATAACTATAAAGGATGTTTTTGATCTACAGCTTAGAACATCAATCCACTTACTAAAGATGACTTGAAGAAGATAGTAGATCAATCTACATTGTAGGCCAAACTTTGTGGTAATCTTGTTTCGGTTAGTGTAGATGAACTACAAAAGTTAGTTATTGATATTACAAGGGAAAAGGTGAATCCATGAGAACCACCTTCTATCATCCCTTCAGTTACTAATGTATAACCTTTGGTTCAAATTCCAAAGTTACATCTACCAAGGTTGATACAATTGAGAAAAAAACAATAGAAGAGAAAGATGCCAGTACAGGATAGAAGGAAATAGGTTAGATAGATTTATCTACACCTACAACACAAGGACAAGGTGCAAGTCAAGTCATAATGATAGACAAGGCCAAGCCTAAAGAGAGTGAACTAACACTGAAGGTAAAGGAGCAAGTCACCATTCAACTAGTGGTATTTTTACTAGTATCTGGCACTCCTTCCACACAAACTCTTCAGAAGCTAAGCACAGATGCTACTCCATTACAGATCCTAGTGTCGAACCCAAGCTCATCAAAGGCTAAAAAGGAAATTCATTATGGAGATGTAAGCCTTGATGAAGACATTGTTATACCTAAATATGATCATGGTACCATGGCAATAGAATAGATAGGTATATTACAATAGGCCCTAGAAAGGAAAAAGCATCAAGAAATGGTTAGGAGGGAATATAGGAAAAAGTAGGCTCTACAAGACATAAAAGACATCTTTTTAGATGCATTTAGTCTACCCACTCTAGATGAGACCAAACCACTAATGGAACAACTGATAGATATAGTGGAGAAGGTTAGTAATTAAGACCTTGATACTAATGCCCAACTATTAGAATGGTCAGAAAGGAAGTTTCAAAATAAGGTAAATGAGAAAATATCTGGTGACATAGCACTAACTCAAGTTGCATTGGCAACTAAGGTTGAGGATGTGAAGAAGGTACTTGAGAACATATTCTCATTGTAAAATAAATTTTGTAACCTATCACTCTTCACCCAAGAGACTAGAAATCATATTCTAAGTCTAGAGAGCCAAATTTCTACATCAGAGGCAAGACTGCCAACAAATCTAGCTCAGAGTGAGAAGCATTTTAGGATATTGCTTCAGACACAGAGTCAGTTAGCTGCATTGACAATAGATGAAGCCAACATAAGGGCCAAACTAACTAGCATTCAAGCAACCCTCACCCCCCATATAGAAATATTTCACAAGGAACTAGGCTATGCTGAGACCTTACTGAGGAAAGACCCCAATCTTTCTACCTTAGATGGTCTAGTTCATCTTGTTGCCAAGCTTGCCATACAAATCAAGTCATTAGATGTAGCATGTGATACCTAGGATGCAACCCTCAAAATAATATTGGATGTCCATAAATATTTTCTGGACAAACACACAATCAATGTATAGCCCATTTGACATAAGTGTCAAAAAGGGGGAGAATAATAAGAATGGGGGAGAATAAGATAAAAAGGGGAGATATATTTTTAAAGTGAAAGAAAAAAAGGGGAGAAGCATCACAATATAAGAAGCATCAGATGAAAGAGTATAAGAATGAAGTCAAAGTGTATCAGTAGAGACACATTTACTCAAAGGGAGTACATATTTTTGGTTTCAAAATAGACATATCAACTCATGGGGAGTTATCAAATTTGAGGTATACAAGTTATTCCAAAATTTTGAAGTATTGTATATATGTCGAGTTATGGATATGTTATGCTCAATAAAATATGGATGTTACTATATATTCAAGTGTTTTTGACACTCATGTCAAAGGGGGAGATTGTTGATCTTAGATTGGTTTTGACAAGTAAGTGTCAAAACACTTAAGCTACTTATTTAGTTCATTCCAAACTAGTAATACATGTCGAGCACAACATGCAAATATTAGACCAAGCCAAGCTATAATGAGTGACAAGCCACTCATGTGCTAAGTCACTCAAGTGCCGAGAAGAAAACCATGCCAAGTGATTTAGGAGCTAATTAAATAGTGGATACTGAGTAATGCAGGTGCCAAGTCACAATATAAATATTAGTACATGCTGAGCATTAGAGACTTTAGATGAAAACTCCAGGTATAAAGCCTTCCAATTTCTCTATTTTAGATAAAGAGTTTTCAAACCTATTAACAAAAAAGGATGATGAATTTATCCAAGCCAAGATTGACCCTATGCTTGAAGAATCTCACTTCTATTTTGAGGGAATTTTGAATTATGAAAAGCTTCTTACTTGTGCTGATCCCAAGAGTATATATTGAAAATGATATAATGCTCACTTTAAAATAAATTGAACAAGTTTTATTTCAGTGGGTTGTTCGGAAGGGGCTTGAAAGTTCTCTGCAGAAGGCCTAAGAAAGCTCATAATTTCATGACAAGATGTGGCTCTTTGGGGGTGGTGATCAAGTTAATAAGATTCTTATACATGATCAATTTGAGTTACCAAGATGGAGACTTTACCAAATGGAGGTGGTGTTGGGTTGCACCATGCTGATGCAACTCATTATTTTGAAAATAATCTTTCTTCTCATAGCTAGTAAATGGCTTCGTGTAAGTTTTCTTTTGTGCCAATCCTTTGGTGAGTTCTTCTCACCTATATATACTTGTAAATCTTGCTGCTCTTTAAGCTTTTGATGGTGTCTAGTGTAGTTGGTTGGTTGTTTTTCTTGTTGGTAGTTTAGGTGTTTTGGTGTTCCACCTTCTCCTCCCCTTTCTACAAACAACTCCTCCTTGTTTCCTACCCTATGACTCTATTTCCCAATGGCTAGACACTAGTCTTTTACCAAAGATTATTGGATTCTTCATGTCCCTTGCAGCCCACATCCCCAATCAGATCTATTTATAAGCATACTTTTAGCACATTCTTTTTAAACTTTTAAAATTAGCCCCATGGGAAGAATCTCTAAATCATCCTGATGTTTTAGTTTATTTTTACTACTAATGATGATTTTGTAGAATGTGACTTATGTAGAATACAGTGTTTTGGGAATATGTTGAACCTAAACTTTGAACCTCGAAGTTCAGAGGTTCAAGTTCAAAGTTCAAAATTGAGTTCATTAAATCAAAGTTCAAGATCCAAATTTAGAGGTCCACCTATCAAGTTTTGAAATGTAGATTCAGAGGATCAATGACTCAAAAGTCCAAAACTAAGTTCAAATTCAGTTTCAAAGTTCAAGGCTAAAGTTAAGAGATTCAATTTCATGTCAGCTTCGAAATATACAACATCTGATATCACTATGGGCCTATTTAGTTTCTTGTCATCTTGCTGCTCATTCTATATTTTATTGCTAATATCTTCAACAATTATATCGGGGTCTCATCTAAGCTCTATTTGAAGAGAAGTTTAGGTTGGCAGGTATTGAGTTGTGGAGGATAATCAATTTCATGAAACATGCAATCAGGTGTTACTCATACTAAGATTAAGAGAAAATCACAACAAAGGAAAAACATATAGTGCAACTTCAAGATATTATTATGACACCTACATAATCATAGTATTTTATGGTGGTCATTTCCATTCAATTTTTGGAGAAAATTGTGACAATTTTGTAAACATAGGGCACTTTTAAAAGTTTGCAAGCTGAAAAAATGGGTCTTGGTGTGGGGGCCTTAATTAATTATGCCACTATTGGATTTTCCTCAAGTTTTGATATGTTGTTTTGAGGCAAGTTGTGCACAATCTCATTGGAGTGATTGCTAAAATATGATTTAGTTGAAAAGTTATTAACATCTAAGTATAGGTCCATCCAGAAAATTATGAGGAAAAGATTAATATGAAAGCTCATTTCATGAAGAGTTTTGAAACTAAGACCCAACAAGATGTTCAAGATTACTAGCTACAATTAGAACCATTTTATTATAATTTTGATTTTATAATACCATATCATAACATTTAAAATCAACATTGTATTAAAATATATGAAAGATGGATAATAGATTAATTACTAATCTTTCCAAGATTTAGTTATGAAATTGAATACCAAGCCTATAATGTTATTTATGGAAAAATATTGGAGAGGCCATGGATTCTTCTTTTTCAAGTCCAGCAGTCTTAAGGCAATAGAAAGAAAGGGGGGACATATTTTTGTAAGTCTTGATTGTAATAGGGGAAAGAGAGAAAGCTTTATTTTATGTTTTCTTTTTTTTTTCTGCAAACTTGATTGTATGAATAGGGGCATGATGATTTTATAGTTGTTTTGCCATGCTTTCTTGAAATAAAGGAAATATTTGTGTGTTGGATCTTGTGATCTGAACATTAGTTTTTTTGATTAAAACCAATCATGCAGTTGTTTCTTTCTCATTCTTGAATATAGTCCTGTGATATCATGTCAAGTATGAGTATATTTATAAGTCAGTCGATTCATAAATTTTCACTTTGCATAGCAGGTATTATGTTTAACCTCCTTATTTATTTTGTAGTGTAGAGGGTTGAATAGGTGATCAAATGGTTATCTATTCACTCTCTTGCTCTGGTTTGTAAATCTAATAATCACACTCAGTCCATGGTTATAGGTGAGTGTTAGTATGCCTTAGTGCCTTCAGATTAAAGGTATATCAAAATGTTTAATTCATTGTAAATCTTTCAATGAGAGAGTTGTACCTCTCAATTTAGAGGAAGATAATCAATGCAATGATAATCTATCCATCTATTTTTTTTAATTTATTTATCAATAAATGGATGAAGCCTTTGATTATATTAATTTAATAAAAATAAAAATACAATAGAGTATCTCCATTCAAATGGGCACTAGTAGGAAAGAACAGAGAAGGAAACCTCAAGTCTTGCCTGGGACCATAATCCTTTATTATTACATTATTAAAAGGGGCATACTCTAGTTACCAATTTCCAATTTTTGTTGTTGAGTACAATATAAATGACTAAATCCTTTTGTGAATTATGCAAGCTCCAATGATCTCTATAACAATCATTTGAACTCTTTAGTGTCTAAGATGAGAGTGACTACTTCTAACAAATCTATATATACTTTATAGTTGACTCTTCTTTTGCAATCTTGAATGGAGTGATAACACCTAGCTAACCTGCTAATTAGTAATGAAACTCTAAATGCAAGTTAGTACTTTTAATTAAAAACATCAATTTAGATATCCTTGAATTCCTGGTTGGAGATTCCTATGTTTCTTTCCTTTAACATTATGTCAAAGATTACTAATCAGTAGTACATTTTAAGAATACTCTTACTTAAATTCTAACATAATATCCACCTTTATTAAAAACTTGATCCTAACAGAGTTGATTAGTTTAAGATTTTGTCAATTAATCTAAATCCCTATTAAAATCATTTTTTATTTAAAAGCCTTATACTTAGATCCAAGGTTGTGGCTTCAATCTAATGATCAATAGTTTCCTGATGACAAATAGAATCTCGCCCTTACATGTCAATTTAATGCCAGATCAATTAGCATATATGAATTTGTATACTTTAGAATTGAGTCTCTAGTAACCTATACTAATAGATTATGCTTACACCAGCTTTTGAATATCAACTAACCCCTTGATAATTAGTTTAAATCTGTAGACACTTCTCAATTTTGAACTTGAGATTACTGTAAATCATGAACATCTCTCACATTTTGGTATCAAGAACTCCATCGCATCTAAACAATTAACCCAAAGAAAGCATGGATTTTTTATCTAGCCAGTTCATAATGCAAATAAATTGTCCTCGAAAGTTTCAGCCATGTCAATAAGTCAAAAACCATTCTAATGATGCAAAAATCAAGAAATAAGTCCAACACATTGATGGAGATAATAACATTATATGTATTTATAGTGTCCAGTATTTACAAAAATAACTTTCCATAGAAGGAAGAGCCCAAGCTTCTAAATAGGCTTACATTTGTTTCCATTCTAATAATGAAGCTAAAATAGACTCAATATAGACAAGAGAATATATTTCGTAAATATCTAGTCGATATAAATAGAAAACTAAATCTAGTTTGTTAATCATCATCACCTGATGTCAGCTAGATGGCATCGAATAAATCTATGATAAGATTTAGCCTGGTCTCACATAATGATGATAAGAGCATGAGAGACATAAAGCCCTAAATGTATTAATAAACCCACACCTCCGAGCAATAAATTAGGAATACAAATTAATATATATGATTTACTAATTCCTAATTCATACATAGAGTTCCTTTTCTAGATGTTTGAGTTATTATCTAATTGTTTGATTTTTTTTTTTAACTTTTGTTTTTTGATTAATTATTTTCATATTGCCTTTGATTCCTTCAAATTCTTGATTGGTAGCTATACATTTTCTCCCACTATCCCTTTGATAACTACATAAGTCAAATGTTCCAATGACTATAAGTTGCATTCATCTAGATATATAGATTTTACATATGTATATTCTTGAGCCAACCTTTGTACCCTTATAATAGATATCTAAAGGTAATGTGAATGTATCCTCAATCTCTTACTACGAAATAGACTCTAGAGGATTCCACCCCCTTCCCCCAATGCTGGCCCATCTCTCCACTACACGAGGGCTCCCTCTTCCCCACCCCTTATGATATGAGCAAGCCAAGCGACTATACCCCCACCGATAGCTCATAAAATTTTAGGCCAGTGAAGATTCCATATATCTCTATAGGCTGATGCTCTTCTAAATAAAGCTCGTCGGGGTGCATGTAGAGTGCCCCCCTCCTCTCTATATAGATGGGGATGGGTAAGATAGTGGGGGGCCTCAAGTTTCTCTCCAAATCTTATTTCGCTAATAGAGTAGTTTTCCTTAATCCATTTATATTAGTATGGCTATTTGATTCCTATTTTCATTATTAATCCTTATATATTAAAATATTTTTGCCATCAACACCCTTATTTGCTAGTTGATCTGCATATGTGTTACCTTCTTGGAAGATATGAAGAATCTAAATATCTTCATAGTGGTCTAGAATATTTAGTACTTCTTCTAGTTAGAGTTTAAAATCCAATTAGGCATCTTCCTTTTCCTAATGGAATTTAGTACAATCTATGAATCTCCTTCACTAATAAGTTTTGATACCCCTAGATTTAGGCAAATTTGGAGACCTTCTTACAAAGCTTCTAGTTTAGAAATGTTGTAGTGGTTGATCCTATGGATTTAGCCCTTTTGGAAATCCACTTGCCAGAATCATTATTAATTATACATCTTATTCCAACAGTACCAGGATTGCCTCTTGAGGCTCCATCAAAATTTAATTTGGCCCACCCAGTCAGTGGTGGAATCCATCTACATTTGTTCCTTGCCTCTTTATTCTTCATTTTATAAATAAGTGGAGGATTAATTAGGTTTTTCCAATTATTTTTCATTAATTCATCCCATAATTAAAATGATCCTTCCTCTTTCTAGGTTTTCCTTAGGTGAGCATTTAAAGTTTCAACTATGCATGCCTCAATTTTTTTAATAATCCCATCTTTCGTCATATCCTTGTCATGAAATATTCTTATGTCCATTTCTTTACATATTTCCCACATAATGATAGATGAACACAAATTCCATAATTTTCTATATATACATTTACTATTATCTGTTGGCCAACCCTTAAGAAAATCATCTAGGGATCCTCGCATATGGGCGGTCCAACCTAGCATCTGTCTGAGCCAATCCCAATAATATTGAGTATATGGACATCTATATAAGATATGATCAGTATTTTCACTATAATGCTTACATAGAACATATCTTGAGGGACCCTCAATACTCATCTTATTGAGTCTACCGACAGTTAGGATCCTATTCTAAGATGCCATCCACAATAAGAATCATGCCTTTGGCAGACAAGATGAATCCCTACATAGTTTAAGTGGGATGTTCACTTCTTCCCATCTTTGGGAATGTCTGGTAACTTTTTATCCATTTTAACACTATACCTACCATCTTTTGATGCTACCCAAATGAGTTTGTCATTTCTCTCTAACTGCTTTATTTTTCTTTTCTGAATGATTTTTTCATATGCCTTTTTTACTATTGATTCTATGTCTATATTCTCCATATATTTCCATTCCCATCTTATAATTCCATTAATAATTTATTTAGTTTTCTAATTGCTGACCTTACTACCCTAGAATTTAACTACTTTCTCTTTGATGCTAGCTAGGATCCCCATGCTATCTACTGAAGGGTAACCATCCCATGAATCCTCCTAAAAGAGAGCTTCATCACCATTCCCAACATCCCATGTGAGATATTTACTAATAAGGGCTTTTCTTTTTGCTATAAAATTCCAACTTTCAAATCCTTTAGGGAGGGTCCTCTTTCTAAACACAAAATAGAGATCATCTGCATTAAGGTATTTTTTATACATAATTTTAGCCCATATATGGTCCCTTTCTACAAAGAGATGCCAAGTAAGTTTAGCCCCTAATGCTTCATTTTTCTATCTTAAGTTTTTGATACCTAAGCCTCCTAATTCCATTGGCTTACATAAATTTTCTCATTTAATAAGTGCCAAAAAAATTTGTTCGTTAGTTTCATTCCAGAGAAAACTTCTAATTTTTGCCTCAAGCTTCTTCTAATCTATCCAACTGTTAGTATATTCTTGTTCTTCTATTTTGGCATATTGAGTCATACATTACACACACACACACACACACACACACACACACGCACACACACACACACACACACACACACACACACACAAGAATGTATTTATATGTGTGAGTGCATGTGTATGTGCTTGACACCCAAAATTAGAGATAAGATAAAGAGGGTCTAATCAAGGAGTAAAAAGCATAAAGCCAAGGAAACTTGATAAAGGAGAAGGCACAACATAAAAAATGTGAGGAAATGTGTGTGATGATGTGAGAGAAATGCCTACTAAAATACATTAAGCATGTATGATTGTAAACTAGATTACATCAAAAACTAAAAGAGGAGTGTGAAGACAAGAAACCAAGGAAAGAGAGAAAGTAAAAAAGATAAGGGAAAAGAGGGAAGGGGGGATCAAAAACCAAAAGGAAGAGGGAGGAGAGAAACATAGAAAGGTCATGGGGGGAGAAAAAGGAGGAGGGTGGGGGGGGAAGGGTGTGAGAAACATGGAAAGGGAGAAAGACAAGGAGAGCAGGTCAGGGTGAGGGGTTGTTGTTGTAAAGGGAAGATAACAACAGATGCCAAGATGTGCTTAAGCTCAACCCTCTAACCTCAACCAAGATGAAGGTTGAAGCTTAAGCACATCTTGGCATTTGTTGTTATCTTCCCTTCATAAAAACAATCCCTCACCTTGACATCCATTGTTATCCTCATCTTTTTCTCTTGCCATGTTTCTTGCCCCCTTCTCGCCCCCTTTTTTCTCCCCCCTTGACCTTTCTCTATTTCTCTTCTCCCTCTTCCTTGTGGTTGTTGCTCCCCTCTTCCCTCTTTTCCCTTATCTTTTTTACTTATTCTCTTTTCTTGGTTTTGTGTCTACACACTCCTCTTTTAATTTCTAATGTGCTCTAGTTTACAATCATACACCCTTAAATGCATTTTAGTAGGCATTCTCTCACATCATCACAAAAATTGCCTCACATTTTTTGTGTTGTGCCTTCTCCTTTATCTCATTTCCTTGGCTTTATGCTTTTTGTTAGCATTAATCTCAGATAGAAATAACAGTTACATGCAAATATAACCAATACTAGAAAATAGTAGATCACATAAAAGAGAACACAAGACACCAAGATTTAGCATGGTTCATCCAATCCCTGGGCTACATCCACCAACAACAAGTCCAATATTATTATCATCTAGTGATTACAACTTGATTATAATCTGTAATCCCTCATAGCTCAATACTGCCACAAGAAGCTACAATATCACCATTCATAATGAAATCCCTAACCCTAAGCCTTTTTATACAAATTTTTGTCACTTACAAAATTAGGGCTAGAATAATAGAAAAATAGTAGCCGATGCCTTTTACAATATAAGGGCATTTTTGGCTTTGGGGGTGCTACCCCCATGGAGGCATTGCCCCTCAACCCCACCCTATACTCTGATAGGGAGTGCACCTAGGGCATTGCTCTAGGACCCCATTAGGGTGCTGCCCCCAAACCCCCAAATAATCTAGAAAAAAATCACGTCGAATAAACCTCTAAGTATAATTAGGCTCCACATAATAGCAATCTCCCACTTGGAGACTGATTAGACTCCATAATAATAACCTCCCACTAGGAGACTAATCATAGCACTACTAAACCTGTAGCTCCCACTTGAGCATCAATCCACCCCAGACTCTGTTGTTCTTTTATTCTATTCAGTCTAGAAGACCAACCAAAGTTGAAGAGGAATTTAGCTTCTCCCTAGTCACAACCTTTGTAAACATATCTACTGGATTATCTTTTGTATGTATCTTTTCTAACTTTAACTGTCCATCATCCAAAATTGACCAAATGAAATGGTATCTCAACTGTCTGTGTTTTATCCTTGAAAGCAGAGTTGAATTCTTTGCAAGATGAATGACACTTTGACTATTTGTAAACAAATAATTATCCTTCTAAGGGTGTCCCAATTCTTCTAAGTGTATATGAGCAATGTTAGTATGCTAATAGAAACCAAATTTAAATAAAGCTTCTACAAACTGAAAAAAATTCATAAACTTCAAGATAGACTAAGATGAGCTCTCAATTGAGAATATGAGCCATTAATGGACTCTCTCAATAAGAAGCTCTCTTGTTGAGTAGCTTTATCTAAATGGATAGGATGTATGCTCAATATGCTTCCAAAGGCTTCAATGGATGATTGTGGATTTTTGGTGTGGATAGATGGCTTTAGTATGGATTTGGCTCTCAAAATAGCATTATAAATTTACTTCATGGATTATGTTATTTTGGCTTGGGGAAGGATCTAATTTATAGGCAAGAGGCTTGAGGGATTGAGGGCTAAGATGCAAGGATGGGAAAAAGCTCATGGAGGGCTCAAATTGCATGAGAAGAGAGCACATAGATTGTGCTTCCTTATAGCCAATCAAGGAGTGACACATGTCACATGGTGAGAGGATGGAGGAAAGGGGAAGGATGAGTCAACAAAGGAGGCTCAAGGGATAAAATCTTCATAAAGACCCTCATAATGACTTGTAAGAGCCATAAAAGGGCTTGTAAGAGTCATTTATGACCTAGTGGACTTCATAAAGTTTTATGGTTGAGATATTTTGAGGGTGATGAGAGCAATTTCGACTTGGACTTGATTAGGAGGGTTTTAAGTTTTCTTAGGCTTGTGCAAATGATTAGAGGATGGATTAGGATGGTTTAGGATTATCTTAGGGATAGGCAAGTGGATGGCATTTAATGAGGGTGGGTGAAGGAGGAGATATTTGTTAACTTTGGCTTGGGTTAGTAATTCTTAACCCATGTTTAGGGAATGTGACAAGGTTAGGAGGGGATTAGGATTAGGTTTAAAGACATCTTCTAGAAGAGTCTAGACTTTGGATGAGGATAAAGACTTTCTAGAATAGTCTAGAATTTCCTAGGATGAGGATGAAGACTTTCTAGAAGAGTCTAGAACTTCTTAGGATGAGGATAAATTAGATTTTTAGGAAATAAATAAAGTTTTATTTATTTCAAGGGTTTGGGTTGAGGAGATATTTATTAAAACTTTTTTTAATAAACATGAGGATTAATATTTAATCTTAATTAAATATTTTGAGTTGGGATTACGGGTAGGAAATGATGGGATTAGCCTTTAATTAAAATTAAAGAAGGATTAGAAGATTTTGGAAGAGGTTAGTGGTCTTAAGGAAATTGGCCAAGTTTTGGGCAAAAAATAAATTTTTTATTTATTTTGGGTTTTTTGGTCAATTTATTAATTAAATAATTAATAAATAAGGAAATAATGTTTAAATAAGATTTAAAAAATTTTGGGAGGGATTCCTTAATTAAATATTTTTAATTAAGATAAAGGGATTTAATGGCATAAAAATTAATTAATTAATTAAATAAATAATTAATTAATAAATGATGATGTCATCAGGACTTTTTCAAAAAATAAAAATACTTTATTTTCTAAAGGTTTTTAGGTGTTTACATTTTGCCCCTCTTTGATGTGATGCCGCAAGTGGCATGGCATCAAAGATAAGAAAATAAGATGCCCAAGGCTAGAGCAGAAGAGGAGAGAATGGACTGTGAGATGCCCCCTCAAGAAGGTAGCGGGGAGAGAAAGCGAGGCTCGATGGCTTCTTGAAAAGTACAAGAATCTTGGATGAGCAAGGAAACTCAGATTGGCAAAGAGAAGGGGCTGAATTAGCTCAAACTCTCACTATGGGAGAATGATAAAGGGAGAATCAGAGGAACAAGAGGAAGCAAGCTTAAGATCTTAGGGATTGCAGAGGATGAAGGAGCAGAGCACTATAAAAGGAATCCAAGATGGGGAGATGGATGAGGGGATTAAAAAAGCTGATGCAACAGGATTTCAAAGAGTCAGATTGGCGGAAGATGGGTTTCGGAGATCCCTAGGACTAGGATTGTGGATCTCGAAAGATGAGGCTTGGTGGATTGATTTGGATTGGTGGATCCCTAAGACTAGGATTGTGGATCCCTAAAGCTAAAGGTGAGGAGTGATTCAAAGAGATACTGATGCATAAGCTGGGGTAGGAGAGACGGATGCTGGATATGGATGGGGGATAATGGAGATGAAGGAAAACCATTGAAGCTTTTTGAGCGGGGGGGATACTTCAAAAAGTACCACCATGTAGTTGAGCACTAGATTTGCTATAGGACTATTGGTTAATTGCCAAGGTTACTGAGAACATCAAGGCCTTTTCACCAACTATCCAGAGGACTGACGAACTGACTCAAAACAAAAATGCAAGGATTTCCCCAGCATCACACATGAGTCCAAGAGGAAGCAGTGTGGAACATCTCCTTAGCTACCTCTATAGTAGCAACATACTCTGCCTCTCTAGTGGATAAAGCATTAACCTTATGTAACCTAGAAACCTAGCTCACAGCTACCCCACCAATAGTAAATACATAAATTGTAGTACTTTTTCTAGTATCAATATCCACTACCAAATCTGAGTCAACATAGCCCTATAAATCAATAGTAGAGCCCCCAAAGTGTAAACACTTATTGAATGTTCCTCTCAAATATCTAAGAATCCATTTAACTACATTTCAATGCTCAATACTTGGATGACTCATATACCTGCTAACAACTCCCACTACATGTGCAATATCTAGCTTAGTACATACCATAGCACACATCAAGCTTCCCACAACTAAAGCATAAGGTACCTTAGACATCTTGTTCTCTTCTTCTTTTGTCTTGTGACACATCTCCTTAGTCAACTTCAAATGACTAGGTAAAAGGTGTGCTGATAGTTTTAGCATTCTCCATACAAAAACATTGCAACACCTTCTCAATATAATCAATCTAAGATAATGTCAATTTCTTGTTCTTCCTATCTCTACAAATCTTCATGCCAAGGATTTTTTTTGTTGCTCCCAAATACTTCATAGAAAATGCATGTCCTAACTGGCATTTCATCCCCTTAATATGATCCATGTTAGACCTAGCTACAAGCATATCATCAACATATAAACATAAAATAATGTAGTTGTCATCATCCAACCTCTTAAAATAAATACAATGATCTGAATGCCACCTGTTATATCCATGCTCATGCATAAAACTGTCAAATTTTAGATACCATTACTGAGGTGCTTGTTTTAAGCCATATAAACTTTTCTTCAATCTGCACACTAAGTTCTCCTTACCTTTGACCTCAAATCCCTGTGGCTGAGCCATATATATCTCTTCATCTAAATCACCATGAAGGAAGGTTTTTTTAACATCAAGCTGCTCCAAATTCAAATATTTAGTAGCCACAATTCTTAAAATAGTGTGAATAGAAGTCATTTTAATAACAACAGAGAATATCTTATCAAGGTCAATGCCTTGATTATGTGCAAATCCTTTTACAACTAACCTAGCTTTAAATCTTTTCTTACCTCCATCCTCTTCTTTCAACTTGTAAACCCATTTATTCTATAAAGTCTTTTTACATGCAGGCAACTTGTATAAATCCCATGTCTTATTTTTCAGCAAAGAGTCCATTTCTTCTTTCATTATAGACTCTCACTAAATCTATGTATATTCTTGCACAGCTTCATCATAACATTCAGGTTCACCAACATCATTAAGTAAAATAGAATACAAGGAAGGAGAAGATCTTTCTAGAGGTCTACTCATCCTTGTTGATCATATAACATTGACTAGGGTATGTGGTATTTTTTGTTGTAGTTGTTGCACATCATGAGGAATTTCTAGAACATCAGCTCTTGGAGTATCATCCAACACTACATAATCATTTTCTTTCTTCTCATGTTACTGCAATAGATCTTTGTACAACTCTTTCTTATTGGAAATGACATCCCTGGTTCTTATAATTTTACAATTTTCAAAATTCCAAAGCCTATAACCAAATTCATTAATGTCATATCCAACAAATACACATTTCTTTGACTTAGTTTCTAGCTTGGTTCTATTTCCAAAATCTATATGAGCAAATGCTTCACAACCAAAGGTTCTAAGAAAAAAATAACTCACCTTCTTACCAGTCCATGCTTCCTCTAGAATACCATAACCCAAAGGAGTAGTGGGACCTCTATTAATCAAATATACAATAGCATTAATAGCCACAACCCACATGTTTAAGGATAACCCTGGATGCAACCTCATGCTTCTTGTATGCTCCATTGTAGTCTTGTTCATGTGTTCAACCACTCCATTTTCCTTTGGAGTCTTTGGAATAGTTTTATGTCTATGAATACCATTAGTGAAGAAATAATCTTCAAATTTATGATTGCAATACTCATCACCATTATCAGATCTAAGAAATTTTAATTTCTTTCTAGTCTCATTTTCAACCAAGCATTTCTATTTCTTAAAAGTTTTTTTAAAAAAAGATTTTTGTCTAAGAAAATAAACCCATACTTTTCTAGTTGCATCATCAATAAATGTAACATAATAATGAGATCCACCAAGGGAAGATACCTGAGCTGGTCCTCATACATCTATATGCACAAGCTCTAATTTCTCACTTTTATTTTCCTTCCCAATCTTCATAAAACTCACTCTCTTTTGTTTTTCATACACACAGCTTTCATAGAAATCCATATTAACACATTTCAGACCTGATAAAACTTAATTTTGAAAGAAGTACTTTCATACCTTTCTTACACATGTGCCAATTTTTTTTGTACCACAGCATTGTATTAGAATCTATAGCAACTATTTGTTCTCCCTTCTCAACTACAACAATTGTTCCTAAACATTCATTTTTTTCTGAAACAATCAAAGTAGAAGGAACATTATGACATATAAAAAGATATGAGGTGCCTACTTTCACACCTTTTGCTACTACAAGGGAACCTTTTGAAACCTTCCAATTTTTATCATTAAAAGTAACTACACAACCCTCATCACTAAGTTTCCCTACTAAAATTAAATTGCTACTTAGCCTTAGAACATGTCTTACCTCATGTAGTAACCAATGATTCACATTTTGCAACTTAATCTTAACTTTTCCCTTTCCAACAATCTGATAGGGTTCATTATCCCCCAAATAAATAAGCCCAAAATCCCCTTGGAAATAATCAATGAAATAATCTTTATGAGGTGTAGCATGAAATGAAGCACCAGAATCTAAAATCCATGAATCATCAACACTTTCTAAAGATAGAAGCAAAGCATCCTCTTCAGATTTGTTACTTACCACATTTGCCTCATTGTTTCCTTTTGGTTTATCTCCTTCGTTGTTCTTTCAAGTCCAACAATCTTTCTTCTTATGACCTGATTTCCCATAGTACCAATAGTCTCTCGATCCTCTGGATTGAGACCTCTTCCCCTTTGACTTTCCTCTTAATTTCCCATGATTTCCAAAATTATTTCCTCTCTTAGTTGTTTTGCCTCTGGTTTGTGTGTTCAAAGCACTTCCTGATGTAGATCCACCTAAGGTTTTCCTATGATTTTCCTCACTCAAAATAACACTGATCACATCATCATGTTTTAGGATACTAGATCTAGAAGCAGAATTACTCATAGCCATTACCAAGCCATTCTAGTTTTCAAGCAAAGAACACAAAATCAAGAGAGCCTTGATTTTTTCATCAAAATTGATACCCATAGAAGATAATTAAATAGTAATAGTATTAAACTCATTTAAATGATTTGCAATAGATCCACCTTTTTTCATTTTCATATTAAATAAACACTATGAAAAATACCTTGTTTAAAGCAGAGGGCTTTTTATATAGTTTCTCTAGGGTTTGCATCAACTTTTCTATTTTCTTCGCTTTTGTAATATTAAATGCCACCAATGGTGCCAAGCATAATCAAATGCTTCCAGGTGTCTTTCTATCTAAAAGATCCTATTATCACAAAAGTTTGCACCCTTGCTTGAGGTATGACCCTCAAGTGACCTTGTGTAACATGGAAACAACCTCCCAGTGTGGGGCTTGCACTCTAAGTTTGAATCTCTGGGCCAGTTTCCTTTTCTATCAAGATGCATCTAACTACTCTCGGAGAGGAGAAGGGAGAAGGAATGCATAAAATAAAATCTACCTATTCTAACCTAAGGGTTGATGTAGCAAAATAGAGTGTTCAAACCAATCTCTACCCATATATGCACTTTTGAACCATCATAACACTAAAAGATATACACATCCAGATATTTTTTAATTTAACAATTAGATGTTGATTAGAAAACCCAAATAAATGATGCAAGAAAAATGAGATTCACTTATATATCATTCATAGTCCAGAGAGATGCAGTCATGAAAAATTGCAGATATCCACAATACACCAATGAAAGTCAAATAGTTCTTGCACAATACATCAATGGCTAAAAGAGATAAGGCAGAATGCCATACAATTTAGAGACAAAGGGGATTTATAGTGGCAAGCTAGAGAAATGCTATAGAAACAAAAAGGGTCTAACCCTTACAAAATTTACAAAATTTGCCTTTATAGCTAAGGCATAACTAAGATATTTTCTACCCTAAACTAAAATCAACCACTACACCTAGAAGTTACTACAAATTTGGAAGAAATCTAATCATGGAATAACTCTAGATGCAATAGTGATAGGAAGAAAACAAAATCAATGCATCTAGCTCTAAGAAAATAAAATCCAAAAGATCTGATCATTATATGTAATAAAGAGGCATGGAGATGCATTAACACCATGGAACAAGGCCCAAAATGTTGGTCAACATTGGAGAAACTATCTTAATTGTAACGTTTCATGGCTACAATAAATAATTATGCACTGTTGTCAAAGAAAATGTGGGATGGGATAACACACAAGTTAATCCACCATGTAAATACATATTTTACCCATGTGGAATAAAATTGATTTTCCCTAAATATATGAGAACTATTTATGTAGATCTTCATTTGAATATGGATGGCTTAGATGTTACAAAAATATCCCCAATAGATGAATAAAACACAACCATAGATCAAGATCTTCCTTTATAACCACAACTGGTTGAGATGCACTCATAATATATCCAAAGATTTGCCAAGATCTAAAAGCCATTGTATCTTCTCAAAAGCAAAGGAATCAATGCAAAAATATGATCACCATTTGATTAAAAGTAGCCCAATAAAACAAAGACCCACCATATCATAAAAAGGACCCACCTGCCACATGGTAAGTGCTCACTATGTCGCATGAAATAACTACCTTGCAACTTTGCATAGCAACATAAAGACAACCATATATGATCCTTGATTTGATAGTTAGTAAAATGCACTGAAGGAACTGACCCACCACTTGGCACTAATTCATTTTTTGGCACATTTCCTAGTACATGGTCCAATAGGCAGCATACAATTTCACAATTTCAGAAAGAGCAAAAAAGTCACTCTCCAAAATGATAAAAATGGTTAACATGAAATATTAAACCCAGCAAAAAATGTACATTAACTCACAACTTGGCACATGAAGAAAAAATGAGCCAATTCGACACATGAAGAAAATGAACTAGCTCGACACATGGAGAAATTGAACTAGCTTGAAATATGAAGAAACAATGTTAACACAAGATGTTAACCCAACCAAAAAGCATGGTAACCCACATCAAAGAATCTAGTCCATTGAAGATCTCTCAAATCAGTTATTAATGATGGGCTGAATGGGGGGAAAAATTGGCCAATAGATCCCAGACATCATTTATCATAGATCCTTGATTCTTGGTTTTTCCTTCCAATAGCTTCCATAAATCCTTTTGATAAAGATAGTCCTCCATTTGCATTTTCCATAATTGAAAGTTCCATTGGTTAAACTTGTCAACCCTTAGCTTACCCTCATTTACCATCATTCCCACTCAACTGTGAGACTCCCACTCAACTATGAGACCTTCCTATAGAGGATCGCTATAAAAAATAGCAATGGTCTGGCTTAAAAAAAATGATGTCTGTCTGGCTCTAATACCACTTTGTAGGATTAACCTCAGATAGAAATAATAGTTACATGCAAATATAACCAATACTAGAAAATAGTAGATCGCTTAAAAGATAATACAAGACACCAAGATTTAATGTGGTTCACCTAATTCCTAGGCTACGTCCACCAATAGCAAGTCTAGGGCATACTTTAAGAAACCCCCCCTTTAGAAAAGGTGTAAAAACTTGGCGAAAGGTGTAAAACACCTAACAAAAAAAATTAAGTTTTGTGGGGAAAAAATCATTTTACAAAGGAAAAGTAATAATCTCCATTGGCGAATCATTCATAGTCTCTCAAACAATGTGAAAAATGTTGATCTCAGATTGGTTTTGACCAGTGAGTATCTATACACTTAATTCATTTACTTAGTTTATGCTAAATAAGTAGTATATACCAAGCACAACATGTATAAGATAGAGCATGTCAAGTCCACAGTGAGTGTCGAGTCACTCATGTGCTAAGTCACTCAAGTGCCAAGCAGATAGTATATGTCGAATGATACAGAAGCCAAGTAAGTAGTGCATGATGAGTCATTCAGATGCCGAGTCATAGTATAGAAATTAGTATATGTTAAGCATAAAAGATTATAGATGACAAGTAACACAATTTTTTCATTGTTGTTTGTAATGGCACAAACTACTATGTAAACCATTTTTGAGCTAACTTACAAATTGAATTATGATATTTTGATGATAAGGACAAATATTAAGTTGGATTTCCTATGAAGGACATGCATCCAATCAGGTAAAGGGAAATTTTAAGGGGAAAATGGATGAATCGTAGTCATTGATTCATATCTAACCCTAAGTCACCTAGATCTTCTCAAGGAGGAGCAAAGAGAGAAGTTTTGCATGCACAAACAGAGCATTCATGGTGGCTAATGAATTGTGGAGTGAAATTGCATTCTAGAATAAATTAAAGGAGAATAGAGGAATGAGATAGTGAACAACAAAGAGACATCTCATCAAGAAGGATCAAGAAAACATCAGTTTAGAGGTGATCTTTCATCAAGCAACAAAGTGTTAACCGTAAGATCAATGCGAAGTCATTCTAACAGGTGAATCCATTAAATCTCTTAATAGAGTAGTCCTAATAGGATGTATTGAAATCCTCTAACAAGGTGTTTACTTAATTTTGAGTTAAAGTCCTTTAACAAGGCACACTTTTAACAAGGTGAGACCTAATAGTCTTTGTGAGCCTTTAACAAGGTAGACCTTTCATAAGGTAGATCATGTTTCATGATCAAACATTATAAACTTCATTGGAAACATTTTATTACTATAGTAGTGAAGATTTGTGGGTGTCATCCCCATCCCAATTTTACCTTCTCATTGGAGGGTTTATGGGCAATCATATTTGGTGTCATATATGTGTGAATGCTTACTTGTTTACATGATTTAGATGTGCATGCTTTACATGGTATTTTAGTTTACTTAGTGAATTTATGAAATGGATGTGTGGAAAATGTTTTATGGGTCAAAGTTTAAACTACTAATTCATCCCCCCTCCCTCTCAAAAGTTTACATTTCCTATTGTAATTTCAACAATTGGTATCAATGCCTAGTTCTCTGAAAGAGAAGCTTTGCATCTTTGAAGAACGATCTTGAAAATGGAAGTCTAAAAGTTGGGAAAGATCATTGAGAATTAGGGAATTGAAATACAACTCATCCTACGTCAACTGAATGAAGCAAGAGAAGACTTAAATAAATCTTTAAAGAGAAGGAAAGAAATTGCTATCGAGGAGAATGACACAAAATATAGAGATATGGACACTACTAAGCTATTTGCTAATGGAGACTCCAATGAATTTCATGCAATAGTTGTAGATCTAATGGAAAAGAACAAAGCCCAAGCTAAGGAAATCAGAAATCTCAAGTTAGAGAAAGAATGACAAGCCATAATACTATGTGAGGTGATTAAAAATAAAAAGAAAGCTATTGAAGAAAAAGCCATGATTTTAGAAGACAAAACAGTTTTGACCAACAGTCTGGAAGAGAAATTATAGAGCTAACTAAGATTTCTAACATGCAATTGGATATTTTGACTCAAATGATGAATGCCAACTATGAATTGAAAGTCAAGGACATTGAGATAACAACATTGAAGTTGTAGAATGAGCAATTGAATAATGACCTAAAAAGGGAAAAGGAATTTTCTGAAAGTTTCAATAAACCAAGAAAAGCCATCAAATACTTTGAGCAATTATTGAAATCCCCTAGATCCAATAATGATACATCTAGATTGGGATACACAAGTATTGAAGGAAAGTCATCCAAAAGTGCTAAAGAAAGGAACAAAAAAGGTAAGAATTCCAAACCTACTTTTCATAATTGCAGTAAGAAATGACACATTACTAATGTGTGCAAGAGCAAGATTGTAAATTAGAATGTCAAGCATAAGAGCATATTTCACTACCATAAATGCAACAAATAAGGTCATCAAGCACATGAATGTAGAACTAAGGCCATGCACACTCAAATATTTGAAGGATATTGTTATAACTATTAGAAGTATGGACATAGAGCTTTTGAGTGTAGATCCAAGTCCATGTGGTCATCAAACAGGCAAACAAAGGTAAAAAATAATGGCAACTCTTACAACTAGAATTATAATACAAGATATAGTTGTCACTATTGTCAAGAGTATGGACATGTTCTTGAGAATTGTATTAGGACACACTTCAAAAGTGACTACAAAAGGTGGTTGAGTCAAATCACATATTTTAGCTATTTGAAGATTGGTCACATCAGTTGATATTGTCCAACAAGGTCAAAGACACCAAGTTGTGAGTTTAATAAAGTAAAAGGCAAAGAAAATATTGAAAATGTCAAAAATGAAATGAACAAGACATGGAAGAAAAAGGAGGCTTGCAACACATCAAATGAAGAAAATATCACTTCACCCAATGGGTCAGGTGATCACACCTCATCAAACTAAGAAATGAAGAGGTATGTAGGATTGATATTCAAAAGGTTATATGATACATTAGTTCCAAAGGATTTAGTTCTAAAAAGATTATATAAGCATGAATAAAGATGCAAGATGTTATTAGGAATCAAATAAATTTTTTTTTAAATTTCATGTTACTGTCGATCATGAAACGTTTCCTATGGTTGTTGAACAAATGAAAAGACTAGTGGATATCGAATGAGCCTAAAAATAGTTGATGCCAAGCTTACAACTATTTAAGCACTCAACATTAATTGTAGTACTTCAAAGGGGTATTTCATTGATTTCAACTCATTTTACATCATTTTGAAATTAAGAAAGAGCAAAAAGAGCTAGAGATGATCTGGAAATTCCACATTACTACATTTGACCCCATTTTTTGACCAAAATTTTTGACCATCAATTAAAAAGATTTAGGTTGGTCAGATTGTAGAAGAAATTTTTTCTCTTTTTTAAAAATCTAACCCGTGTTCATCAAAATTTTGACCAACATGGGCTTTAACTTTAAAATGAAAAATCATTTGATTGAGCATGCAAAGGAGCGAGAGGATGGTTAAGGGTTTAAGTTTTAATTTGTGAATGGATTCCCTAAAATTTGCTGTGAAACTGAAATTGAGATTGAGATTGAAGGAACTGGTTAAAGTTTTGGTGAAGAGGTGAAAATGGTTGTACAATTCAATGTTTCTTGGTTTGGGATTACTGCTAGTGTTAGTCATGGCATTGGCATTTATTGGTAGCCACATTGCAGAGGGGCAAAAATTGATGGGGAAGTGGAAATGAGGATCTAAGTCGATAAGTCAAAGAGCTATCTAAGAAAGGTTTGGTTTGAGAGTGTTGAAGGTTGGTGTTGAAATTATTGTTTTCAATTTTTTTATTTTTTTATTATTAAATTTGTGATAGAAGAATGGTGGTCTTTGGGCTGTGGTATTTAAGAATAGCAGGTGGTATTTGGGTAGTGGATTTTAAAGCCTACCACTGCCTTGTAGAGGCTGCGGGTTCAAATCTCGATCACCAAAACGACGCTATTGTCTCAGAAAGGCCTTTAGTTTTGTGGGTTTTTTTTACTAGAAAAATTATGTCCATTTTGTAATGCTAGTGAGTTTGGGGATGAATGGATCGTGGGATTTGTTTTAGTTAGGGTATACACAAGTACATTGCTGATCGAGCAAGTGAAGGAATTAGTTAGGTTTAATTTTTTTGATTGAAACTTCTTTTCACTCATTTTGTATTTGAACTAAAATTTGAGGGTAATCAATAGGTTCTGAACTTTTCAGTTTTATTTCCTACAAGTACATTGTTGATCAGGGAAGTGAAGGGAATTCGTTAGGTTTAGTTTGGTGAAGAAATTTTTGGATCATGAAATGGAAGTTGCTTGTTGCCACCCAGAAGTGATCATGGAAGATACGCACAATAAGGGGTTCAATCTGCATGGGTCAATATTTAAATTTAGACCATTTTGCCTAAAACTAGGAACATCTACCCAATTCATTCCAGATAATACTATTGTGACATCACTAATTGCATTGAATTCAGTTCCCCGTTCAACCTTCTTTGTTTGTTTATATTTTAGATTTTTTTGTCTCGAGTTTGGATGTGTTTGTTGCTTATATTTTAGATCAACTTATAAAAATATCGGTTCATGAAGGTGCTTTCTTTGTTGTAGTTTATATGTTGTTGGGAATTTTAAGTTAAATTTAAAAAACCTATGATGGAGTTATGAAATCGTCAATATTTTAAATCTCATTGATTGATTTATCATAGCATTTTGATGCATTGAATTGCAAAAAAAAATTCCTTATTAATTATATTTTTGGTTATTCCCTCTGGCTTAACTCTTGTTTTCATACAACCTCTGACAGAGATAAAAAAAAATTGTTGATTTCTTTTTCGATTGTCATGGAAAATTAATGAATTTCACTCTGCTTGGCAATTCTAAATCAAATGCTAGGATTCCATTTCTAGGGGTACGAAACCCTGCTTATGCCAAATGCATAATCATGAAAAAAAATGTTCTCACAAAAAATTTGTCTGAGCGAAACATCTTGAATAAGCACTACCTCTTTTTATGTTTTACACAGTACTAGACACATACTTTAACACACACTTACCCCCAATCTATCTCAATCCTCCCTTGCTCTCCATCCATTATTTTTTCTATTACACTATTTGATAATTTGTATTTATAAGCCCCTATATTTCAAATGTGATGAGCTTTTGTTAAAGGTGTTTTAAGTACTCTTTCTTCATTATTGTTTCTCATCAGATAGATAAAATTAGATATGCACGGTGTACCTTTCATGTGATTTAGTCCTTGTATTGCTAATGGTTGTTCTTTGATATTGAGGTTTTGTTATGAAGATAGTGACTTGCTTTGGTTGTTGTTGATTGCTATGCAATGGGTGTTCGCTAAAGAGTTTGCTCGTCCATAACATTTCAGAATTTGACTTAGTGGCATTTAACCTAAAATTCCTTTTGGCATAATAACCCTTGCATCGTGAGGTGCAACTGCCAGTGTTTATTCTGCCTTTGAGATTCATCATTTTCGTATTATGTCAATATTAATGTATACTTGTTTTTGCATGATGTTGTGTACTATTTGTTCCATGTCAAAATAGTAAGTCATATGTGCCAATAGGATATCTACTTTTAATTTTACTGATTTCATATATACTAATAATGATAATTAATTGCAGGTGTTCACATTACCGTCGAAGATGCCAAATAAGGGCTCCATGTTGTGATGAAATTTTTGACTTCAAACATTGCCATAATGAAGTGAAAGTATGTCTCTATTCTTTACTCTATCCAGTTACAATATTTTCTTTTTTAATTCATTCACCAGTATTAGATGAAGATCTCTCTGTATCAACCTCTAAACTTTGAACATATATGTGGTGGCTTGTGGTGTTCCTAAACAGAATTCTATGGAGATCAATGCACTTGATAGGCATGATATTCCTCATCATGACGTACAAAATGTATATTATCTCTTTCCCTTTCTTAACAGATATTATTTGTTACTCTAATTTTGGCATGCCAAATATTTTTATTTATTAAATTATCTTATAGATTATATAGCATTATAGTATTGAGTAGAAGTAAGACTTGAAAGATTGCTATGTTGCAAGTTTAACACTCTTCTATATTGTAGTTTTAATTTGTATTTATCTATTTTGGCAAGTCATCTGTTCACTTTGTAGTACTGAACAAGACATAAGAAATGGACAATGCTCTTCATTAATTTTAATTTATGTTCTATATCATGTTGATCCATGTATTATGGGTGACACCTGATTCTGCAATTTCCATGGCTGTAGGTTCAACAATACTATGTTAATTGTGGTGTCTGTATGGGGAAGTACTTTTGTGAGACATGCAAATTCTTTGATGATGATGTATGTTCTAGTTTTTTTCTATTTTTTGTAGTACTGATTCCTTGGAATAAAGTTTAGATGTGATAAAAGGCCTTGAAAATATGCATAATCTTCAAAGACAATTTTCTCTACCATATTGCATACCCAAAAATGCATTGAAGCAATAAATTGTTCAAATCAAAAGCATAAAATAGAAGAATGTATTTATTGCCAATAAAATTTATAAAATATTCTTTTCCAGGATTCAAAACAAAAATATCATTGTAATGGTTGTGGCATTTCTAGGTATAATTCTAATTGAAATCGTAATCTCTTGTTTTCATTAGACTACTCTGAAGCTGAACATAGATGGATTCCTTGCAGCTAATTTGTAGATAACTTTGGTTAATTATGTTATTTTTTTGAATTAGATTGAAGGAAAAATTCTTCCACTGCTATAAGTGTGGTAGGTTTCCTCTTCACTTGTTAGACTTATCAAATTCTCTCCCTTTGATGGTTGTTATTTCATTCTAGTCAATAAATTACGAGTTAACTGAAGATCAATGCTGATATGTTTTCTCATGAATCTTTTTCCAAGGTGTTGCTACTCTAACTCTTTGAAGGATCACCACCCTTGTGTTGAAAAAGCAATGCACCACAACTATCCTGTGTGTTTTGAGGTATGTGACATGATTCGTAGTTAAAGTTTCAAATTAATACAAGTTTGGGACTGCATTAAAATTTAATTAGAGAGATTGTAGTTGTTTCCTTTTTTCATAAATTTTTATTGGGCTCTTTATATGTAATTTTTGTTTGAACCTATAAAGGAAATCAGTGTTTTACCTTATGGACACACAATACAAAAGGATGGCTTAGCAGAAATGTAGCAACATCAATGGTAAGTTATCTTTAAGGCCTTAAAATACTTGAATTGAGATATTGAAATGTACTAGTTAGGTATAATTCCTTATAGTTTTGTGTATTATTCTTGTTTTAAATAGCTTTTGTGTAACACTCATAGGCATGAGGCCATGAGAACAATGCAGTTTTCTGAGGATAGACATCTAACTATTCTATAGTTTTCTTTGTAAAATCCATTTTTGAATAGTAGAAGGGATATATAATTTAGTTTCATAGCCTAATGCTCTATAAGTGTAGAATTTTTGAATTTTTTCAGGTTATGTGATGTTTACATATATGTCCATGCTTTCTCAAGCAGTTATTGGGAATTTTGTCCTTGTAAAATTCACAAAGATCAAGGATGCGTTGAATTAGAGTTTAAGGGATCTAGAAGAAATGGTGCCACAGGATTTATCCAGGTAGGTACATGAGTCAAAAATGATTGCATCTAAATTTATGCATATAATGTACTACATAGAAGTTAGAAACTTAGAACTATGTTTTGATAGTTTAGAGTTGGATTACTTTAGATGGTATGGATGAGATGTAAAGGTAAAATTTAATTTGTTTGTGATCGAATTGCATTATCACTGCATAACATGGTTGATCCTTAGTTGCAAAAAAATTAATTACATTTGGTTTCCACATAGCTAACACTACATAGAAGCACAAGAAAATTAGTGGATGGAACTCCATTACTTTATTCATACGTTAGTGGTATAAAATATTTTAGAGATACTGCTGAAAAACATTCTAGCTTTATATGTACATTTTGAATTGACTCTTTTGTTTACAAAACATGCACCCTGAAAATGTCAAACTTTTAATTGGATTTTGTAAGTTTTCAATTTTAAGATTTTAACATTATTTTAGGAATGGAAACTTGACATCTCATGAAATTTATGCACCTCTTTTCCTTTCTACCACTCTTGCATCCACAAAACTTCTATGGTACTTGATCTTCTTTAATAGAAAATGGTAGTTTTGATTGCTTAAGAGAAATACTATTTATGTTCAAGTGATTTAGCAACAACCTTTAAGTCTTTAAATTTTGAAGCATTTGTTCTATAAATCCCATCAATTTACTTCTAAAAATGCAACATCAAATTATCAATAAAATGGTTTTATTTGTGCTTTGCATTTAATAATGTTTATAGTGGTAGTCAGGTGTTAAAAACCAACCAATTCATGCCATAACCAATAGTAGCACTACCCAGATTGCGAATAGTTTATTTAGTACATTCTTAAGTGTTTCTGTAGATGTCTTCCTGGCCACCTTCTTTCCTAAATTCTAATCACACATTTGTTAGTCTAGCCAATGAAATTCATATAAATCTATGAATAGAGTTGATATGAAAGAGGAATGTCACACTGGAATTTACAAAGAGAAAGATAATTTAGAATAATCTATTTGCACTTGCTAATTTTTTCAACTTTCGCTAAATGAAATCTAAACTTACCATTTACTTTTCCCTTAGAAGAATACTACCAATCATGAAGTTCTTGAAGCACTCAAATAGTTGCATTTGTTATTGAAGTGTTAATGGGGAAGTTTGGGAGATTTGTTTGTTTATGTTGATGGTCATTTTGGCTTGCCTTTAAATGAGCTTTCAAAACTTTTCTAGATAGTTTTATTTATCTGTAAATTGAAGCTTCTATTAAGCTTTTATCCATTGACATATTTTCATTTTATGGAAGGGAACAAAATTGAATCCAAGACCAGGCTATGAGAGATGATAATCTAGACTCCCTGATTACTATATCCTCTGGGAGAAAATTGGAGGAAGAGGAAATGTAGGCATTAAGGCAAGCATAGCTTAGAAAGGCAGTTAAATTTTGATCTGAACTGGAAAAAATGATAAACCAAGGAACCATCTATGCCAAGGGCTACCATCTCACTTAGCCATCTCCTCTAGTTTACATCTATTGCATGAAGACCCAGCCTCCCCTCACAGACCACTCAAGACACCTGACCACTTCTTTTTGCACCCGTGTTTCCTATTACTCCTCAAATTTTTGGATCCTAGGACCCAGCTCTACATAGCTAGGCACTTCCTAGAATGGTTGAAACCTCCCTCAGATAGGAATAGAAGAGTTGACAACCTAGAATATTTAAGTTGCATTCATTATGGAGAATACCAAGACTATCTATCTATTAGTTTGGGTCTTTACAGAAGGTCGAATTCCTCAAAGGCATTGTTGACAGGGCCTTTCTCTTGGCTAGAAGTGTGTCATCTTCCATAATTCCCCCTAAAAAAGAAGAGGACAAGGGAAGAACGCTTCCTAGATGACCACACAAGTACCAATCTACCTGCCACCTGCACCTGTTGTTTGTCTTTGAATTCCTCTATCATGGAGTTGTGTGTCTCTAAGATATCTATATGTGTAAAAACCTCCCATCGTAATATTTTCTTAATAAAATTTGGAGAGGTAAGGTTTGGGATAAGAAAGTTATTTTTAAATCCCGTACCTGAGACTATTGCTCCATGGTGTGAGTCTCTTCACTTGTGTCATCAAAAAATTAGCTTTATTGCCTTTCACTCAGATCATACTATTGTGCACCAGTCAAATAGCTAATACAAAATACCAAGGTGAATTGTACTTGAATCTTATTTTCAGTATAAGATCTCACCTACACATGCTACTGAAGAGAGTGGAGAAGTTTCTTATTATCACCTACAGACATCTCTAGATAGACCTTCATGCCTCTGCCAAAGATTAGCCTTTAATGAGGAGAAATTATTCAACATAGCTATAGAAGGAAATAACTTAATTTAATGGGGGTTCAAGTGAGACACAATGGAAAATATGTAGGAATTGCAAGGCCTATATTCTCTTTCGAAGCACCATGAAAATTTTGCTTGACTAAAGCTACTGGGGATTTCTTCCAAGTAGCTGAAAATCTCTCCTTTATTTCATTTTCTTCTTTAACGGGACTTGGTAGTTGTTATGTGACCATTATTGCTTCATTTTATCTATAACAAGAGTAGAGTTTAAGGAGTAAGAAAATGCTAGTCATTTTCTACTAATTTCTATATATCAGGTAAATTTTCATAGATGACTCATGAAAACACTTTGAAAAATATATTTCCTTTAGATATACTGTGTTGTTGTAACTGCAAAAAAAATGGAGATATGATGTCTATATTCCTTCAGTTTGTGACCGCAAAAGTTGAAATCTTTCATTCTTGTGGTAGCACAACTAAGATAATGCTATGTCTACTAAATTTGCAAAATCTTATTTATCTTGGATGATGACGATAGAGTTTGCAATTACATAGGTGCCAAAGAAATTATTCCTACTCTTGTGAGTTTCTTGTGGTCTGTAATTGATGCCTCTAATATCAAGGTACAATAGACTTGGTCTTTGGCTCTGTTAAGCATTGCAAGAAATGATAGGTATGTAATGATTATGTATCATGATAATTCATACACAAAAGTATGTTAATATTATGGTAACTATCAGGTTTGATTCGTGAGTTCTTTATGAATTGATTTGTAGGAACAAGGGATTGATCATATCCTTAGGAACAAGGAAAAACAAGTGGCAGGTGGGCCAGGACAATGATATCCACTTGTAATAATCAAAAGTTAAAGAAAAAATGTTCATGACATTTTTTGGCTGCTCTAATGTTGTTCCTGTGTGGTGATGGTGATTGAGTTTACTACAATAATGCTTGAGATTGTCTTGTAGGAGCAATTATTTATACAAAGATGGTGTGATGAGAGAGCCATGAGACTTATGAGTTGGCATGAATGACTCTCCTATGTTAACTCTTGAATAAAGGAATACAAGCCCATATGATCTCTTTAATGAATCAAGTGCAATAGAGAATAGTTTAATCAACTTAAATTAGTGATACATGCATCTTGGGGATGATCATCATCTTGAAATTGGAGTTAAAGTGAGAAAGTTGATCTTTGAAGAGTGTTCTTTGGATAATGTAAAACTTGTAGTTGATTTTTGTTGAACCTATTTTAGTTGATTACTATTTTACTTACTGAATTGGTCAATTCAATCCTAAGTTTGATCTCGAGGCTGCAAGTAGAATACAATCTTTTAACAAATTGTAGACATCCTAAAGAACTTGTTCAACACTGGAGGAAACAGAGCAACTGCCAAACAAAACTTTGAACTTTCCAATTTCCTTCTTGTAGACTCATATCATGTGGAAACTTGAATATAGGCACTTTTATCATCTATACACATATTGTTAGAAGTGCAAGTCAATAATTGTATATGCAAAGAAAATAGAGAAGATGCAGATATATAATGTGTAATCTATTAGAGTTCATGATTTTTTATTAGCACTTGTGATTGGCTGCTATCATATGCAAGCCCTAGTGTAAATTTTAATTATTCATCTTGATTTAGAAGGTGAAATTGGAGCTTTTATCCTCATGCAGGGTCACCTACCTCATCGACCTAGTATTCACAAACTTTGAAAGAAAACCTTTTTGAGGTTTGCGGTGTACCTATTTCTTGCACATATTTCTTTTTTAGGAATGCTTTTATTTCCTCCTAGCATTATAATCATGCTTTATGCATACTTACCTTGTTCTCCACATTTATGGTGACCACACTAGACATCAACACAACTCTTTTGGCATCAATAAATCCACTTTCTGGAAGGCTTTGTTTGATATCTTGAAACTCAACTAAGCCAAGAAATCTACTCTAGTTGTATTCTTACTCCTTTCACCAAATATCCTACACTTCCTTCACTCCCAACACTAATTTTTCCAAAGTTGCTAGGTACTAGCCATCAAAATTTTCTTTAAGGCAATGACTAAGATTGAGCAAAGAGAAATGGGTCCTACAAGCCTTCTTACAGCTTTGGGCCATTCCAACCATTTGCAACAACCAGTGGAATATCAACACTAAATAGAGAAACATTTAACTGAACATATGCACTAAACAATAGCTAATACACTATCATCCACCATGAGAATGCAAGCTCAAAATAAGAATCCTTCACAAATGTGGCTACCCTACTTGAATAAATTAAAGCATGATGACAATGCAACCAAATTAGTTAAGAAGCTTCATTAACTATCCCTAAGTGTTTCATACTTTTATAGAGTTTAGGAATGATACTCATACACCAGGACTTAACTTGTGTCACTCTATAAATTCACACCTACAAAATGTCTTATTGATGTGACATTATACATTGAGTAGGAGGTCATGTAGAACTTCAAGCTATTTGACACCTTTCAAAGATAATCACAAATTGCATCACTAATCTGCTTTACCTAAAAGATTTTATGATTGCCATTCTAACAGTGTGAATGTATTGATACATTCATTAGTGAAAAATTTAAGATTTAGGAAGACCTTTAACCCTACTAAGAAGGGTTATCAAATCATTGACCTCTTGTTGGAATTTAGTACGGGGGAGTCTTTGGCCACCTTGCAATGGCAAGCTTCGATGTCTTGAGCCAGTTCATGTTTATATTCTTCCTACATTTCTCAGAGTGCTTGCATTATAATCTTATGCTGACTATATGATGATAACAGCATACTCATTGATGTTTGGGCATCTAAAAATCTTATAAATGAAATCCTTGTCTAGCATTACAATCATTTTAATCTGCATTTTTTATGCTCTTGCTCTCTACATCAATGTGACTCAAGGCTCATTTCATTGACTGACCTTCCCCTTCAATTCCCTATCAGAGATGTGAAACACACACTATAACATGTCTCCCTCTGGCATCTCGATCTGTGGATGGAAGGGCCAAAGAAAATGGCATGATGTAATCACATCTAATTTCTAGATGTCCTCAATGGTGATGAACATGCAAGCCAGCTAAAATGTTAGCATCTCCACAATAAGCATGCAGGATCCTTATCTCATTTTGCAGCTCTTCAATTACATTTGTTGCATCTGACTACTGATAATGAGACAAAGCTGAGTGTACACCCTCTACTATGATGGCTTCCAATTTTGTCCTACCCCCAATCATGTATTGAACTGCCATTACTAGAAATTAATCTGGTAGAAGGAATTGGAGAAGCTATATTCTAACGGTAGCATTCAGGAGATATTGTGCAATATGGAGATAACATCTCTTCAATTTGTAGCTTTGGAGTGATGCTCTCACATCAAATTTTTGCAAGACTACTTTTATAAATAGCAACACTAAAGCAGCTGGTTCTTAACAAGTGAAATTACCAAAATTTTATTGTAAAGATGATGTTCTAACGGGTGTACACCTTGTGTTTCTATTTCTCAAGCATCACTTTTCATGTTAGGAAATTCATGGTTTTTTTTGTCTTCTTTGGTCATATGTTCTAGGAGGAACTTATTAACTTGCATGATGTTAATTTTCAACTTGGCAGCAATCTTAGTATTTGTTATGTGTGAATTGTAGGAAAGAGATTCTTTTTCTTCGTGTTGGAATTTTGAAATCACATTCTAGCTCTCCAGATTGTTAAATTTGATGTGACTTTTTCATTCTTTTTAAACTTCATTTTTGTTTGGGGAATCTTTTTCCAACTCTGAAAGGACCCACATGGCATTTATGTTTTATCTTCTATTTCACTTTGTTTTATATCTAGTACCCTATATTACATCTATTAGTCTTGTTTTCCTGATTTTGTACATTGATGGCTGGTAGGGGTGATTTCCTTACATGAATCTATATAATTCATTGGTATAAAATCCATCTTTGCTGATCAAAGAGGGAACCAATAAATGGTTTATTTTTAATGTAGAAACTAATGGTTGTGATAGATCAGTAGAGGACTTGGTGGGGAATATGAAGAAGGCACTTTGAGTTAGTAATGATATGAAGTATTTTTGAGGTCTAATCATCTATGTATACTCAAGTCAAATCATTTTGTATATATATACTTCTAAATTTCTAATGGCACTTTTAAATTTCTTGAGTACAAGCCTATATTGAAGTTGCTGAAGGAATGTTGATAGATGATGTCAATTCTAACAAAGCAATCGGTTTACGTGGGGCTAAATTTATTCTATGCCAGACCAACAAAACTCAAAACCTTAATGTTTTGACTCATTGTAACACTGGAAGGTGTGACAGAACTTCAATAATATGTTTGATGTATCCATTTCTTTGTGAACTCTGCATGATTTTAACATAACTTAGTGATGTATTTGGTCAGTCTTGCAACTGCTGGATATGGTACTACTCTTGGTGTGATTCGTGCACTTCATTCTGAGGGACTATTAGAGACTACTTTTTGCATAGAGACGAGACCATTCAACTAGGTATTGTGGATGGTTCTTTGTTAATTTTTATGACTAAACTCTATATTTTAGTCTATAAGAATTCACTTCATGTCAAAAATCTTCAAGAAAATTGTTCAGTGTTGTTTGTATCTAGATTCTAATAATTAATATAACCTGAAAAATTATCATAAACAATTTTGACTCAAAAAGTTATCATAGATTATTTCAATTTAAAAAGTCATCCACTTTAGCATATGTAGTGATTTCCACCTACCAATTGATTGTTCGTTTGATGTGAACAGACTGTTCTGGTTATTATTTGATCAAGAGTCCTCTCTAAACATAGAGAGTGTATTGATGGTTGACAATTTCACAGGCTTGCTGATTATTGAAGAGATTAGGTGGAAATTTTCATAGTATTTTATTTCAGCTAGTCCTGCTTGTGCTACTATTTTTCATTTTTGAAAGCAACATAAGTTTTTTATTAGCATTTTTTTGAAGAAACTTCCCTGTTGTATCCCTCAAAGTTGATGAAACATGAAAAGTGTTGAACATTTTGATCCAACTCTGCATTTTATTGAAATTCCATATCTGAACAAATTTATCACGTATGATTTCAATATCAAGATTTATATTGACTTGAAGATTTTTTGAATTTCTTTTAGGGATCAAGTCTCACCACATATGAATTGGTCCATGATCACATACTTGCAATCCTTATAGAAGATTCTATAGTAGTGGCATTGCAAAAGTTAGGTCGTGTAGATGCTATAGTTGTAGGAGCATATAGGATTGCAACAAATGGTATGTAGAATTACTATTAATATCCTACAATTTCTTTGCTATGATATTTGAAATTGATGTTCATCAAATTAAATCTCATTAGATGATTGGCTGACAAAATTTTGCCAACAACATTTGTTCTTATATGTTAAGGCTTCCTAAGTTGGTATTATATTTGTATTGTTCGTTGTGTCTAATAAACAAGTAAGAATTTGCAAATATGTAGGCCCTTTCTAATATAACTTTATATTTATGGTCTAAATATTGTGATAAGCTGTCTGATATGACAATATATATATACTCAAAGATGATGTCATTTTTGATGGTAGACTTTATATGCCTGCACTGAATGGGTGCCAAAGGCAATATGCTCTCTTACAGAGTGATCATTGCGAGATACAAAATATAATAAGTTCTTCCAATCTTCCTAAGTTGAATGATAGAACTACCTTTTTATAGCTTACATTAGAAATGATTAGTCATGTTGTAAATGACATGAGTTATATCTCTTCTCAGTTGCACCCTTTCATAATAATCTCTAATCACTTCTCTTATGATCCAGATTGGTTTGTTCACAATAAGCACCATTTATTTCTTCTTGTATATTGTTGTTGACTAAAGACAATAAATCATTGTCTAGACATGTCTCTTTAGATATCAATTAATCTTCCAATTTGTACTTGCTAGTCAATGGCCTAGCATTGTGTCTAATTGGTTTATGTTTATTGTTCACTATCAACTTCTGGTTGTGTAATTTTGATTATTCTATCCATTAATTAAGGGGTCGAGGGGATTAATATTTGATTAAAAAACTTATGGGGATCAATTTTCTAGTTGACCATCAAGTAGTGTACAGATCACTGGTCCTCAAAACTTGGTATCATCATTGTCTTCTTGAATTTGAGTAATAATATTAGCTTCTGTTGCCATAATGATCTGATGGGGATATCATCTTCGTACATGGCTTTTAGACTTCACCACTTTTTGTTTGACCACTTCATATGATATATTGGTTACCTTATATTTGAACAATGCTCCTATAGGGATTAGGATATCTCGATGTTGACATGTCATTATGATCTTTATTCATTTGCTTAGAAAATGTTTGGTTAGCATTCTATGTCTTCATATGGTCTTTGTACATGTTGGCCAAAATAATCACATGGAGTAAGAGGACCTCCTTGGGATATTGGAATATAAAGATTGGGCTCCTCTTGAAGATCATACAACTTTCAAATCTTTAATTAAAACTTGTAATATCGTACATGGATTTGTCAGTCTTGAATTTGGGTATATTACAGTTGTGGTCTTACATTTAGTACAATCTAAAAAATCTCACTATGCAGTTGATTAATGTGCACGTAATATATTCTTGTATGTTTCATAATCTTGATAATTGTTGTGGTGTTTCATATTTTTAGGTCACTAAAATGTAGCAACCGAAAAAAAAAATTGAGGGGAGAAGCTCTAAGGAGGATGAGAGTTCAAAAGAAAGTGAAGAGGAGCCAAAGGCCAAGAAATGCATTAAGGTATAAGAACATGCCTTCCTTTACCTATGATCATTTGCATCTATGTTAATTTCTGAAGATACATGCATGGATGCAGACATACATTCATTTGTGCACTTATATAAAAGGTGTTTTATAAAATGGAATTCAAAAAGGTAAATCTGGAGTTTAGAATATTTTGCAGACAAAATACTGTGTCAAAGTCCAAACAGAAAAGTTCATGGTATCTTCTCTTTCTAAATCAATTTTTTTGGCATTTTGGTATCAAATAGAACTTCGATTTTTTTCAAAATATTGGAGTGAAGTGCACAAATATATCTATTGCAAGAAACTCATAAAAATTATAACCAAAATTATCTCCCATAGAGCATAAGTTCAAATAATAGTAGAGAGACCAATAAGACCAGGTCCTAGAGAGCTTTAAAAAGATTGAGTACACATATCTGGCAGATTTACACGAAACGATAAGAAAATATGAACCAAGATACAACATAGAAGAACAATAGAAGTAATAACTACAAGAATTATTCCCCCTTCTATTTTTCATTTCCTTCTTATTAATAGTTTTGAGTAACTTTAGCATTTCTTCAGAAATTTGGTTCCAAACTCTCTACACTTCCTAACCCACCTCTCAAGATAGGTGCTAACTGCTAACATAACATCTTGAAATAGAGTAGATCCATCATCCATGGTTCCATTGTTGGAGGAGCTATCTACTAAAGTCTGCTGAAACTTAGCTGCATCCAGAATACCCACGTCACCAAGAGCCTTCTTGTTTTTCTCTTAAATAAACTGCATCTACATATGTTGGAGTAAAACTATTGGAAGTGCTTTTATCTTCAAAATATACTTCATGCATTTTCCATCCATCCAATTCATGGCTTATGTTCTAAGAATCAGCTCCTCAACATTGCCCCACACTTTAGGAATGAGATTTGGAATGGAAGGGTCCCACTTTAACAAACTTATTTGCATCTTCATGGCATCTTTTTACCTAAAAAGACATAATGGAGATGATAACTTCTCTGGAGAAGTCACCTAGTAATATTTTTTGTCCTATAACACATATTTAATCCTTTCCATTCAAATAAACAATAAGATTTCAGTGGAGAGAATTAACTGCAGTTTGGGAAAAAACAAGTTTATCATCAAAATTAATAGATCCAAACACAATATGCCACCATTACATAGTAGTCTTGTTGAAGCATGCCATCAGAGATGGAAGAAAATACTTCCAAAGATGTTTCAATAGAGAACAATTCAAAAAGGAAATGATAGAAAGAATTCATTTGACCACAGGCCACACACAACATAAATTAGTAGCAAAACAATAGACAACGACAATAAACTTTTGATGAAGTTAACAAAAATTAAAACATGGCATTTTGCGTTCTTAAACATGGTATAAGGGTTTCCTTGATTTTTCCTAAAATATTTAGAATCTCTACACTTGAATTCCTTCACAGCATATTGTGATGTAGTTATTGATGATCGTGATTCCATAGGCCAGATGCTCTAGATGTTGTGGGTGTTCATAGGGAATAGAATATTTAAGTTTCATGATGTTCCCTAATTTTTTTTAGGGTGTTAAAGAAATGTTATGTAAAAAACTATTTGTGTTTCATTATCTTCTCAAAACTTTTTAGGTGTTTTAGAAAACTAATTTGGAAAAGAATAGTTGAGTTCAGAAAATTGATATTGAAAAAAATAGTTATGTTTATGCAGTACATTTTTAATTGTCAAAAGAGTGATATGAAAATAATAAAAGTTGTTTTATTATGTTCTTCAAAACTTTTGGAATGTTGGCACAATGATATGGATAGAAAACTTGCACTTCATTATTTTTTATAACATGTTAAAAGAATGATATGAAATGTAACGGTAATGTTAAAAGAAACATTATATTCTACAAATGTTTTTAGATGTCAAAAGAATGATATGGGAAATAATATCTCATTACATTCTCTAAAAAAATTTAGATGTTAAAAAATGGTTTTGAAAAATTAGTCACATTTCATTATGTTCTACAAACATTTTTTTGGAAGCTAAAAGAATTATTTGGGATGATAAATGTTGAATGCAGATGGTGGACTAAGGATACTGTAGCTGTGGTCATAAGGGCAGACAAAGGAATAGATTTTGAAATTATACGTTAGTTGGTAGAAAATGGTTTGACTGTTGTTCTCACTTCAAGATATCTCAACAGAGGATTGAGAGCCACCAAAACCTGTCATGATGAGGGTCTCAACAACGTTGTATTCCGTGAGCTGGATATAGAGAGCTTGTAGAGCATTTCAAAATTTTCAATATGGCTCAAGGATAATTATGGTGGTCTAGACATATTGGTATTATTCTACCTTAAATAACTCTCATTATCTTCTCTATTTAGTCATCTAGAACCTCAAATTACACCAAACTTGTGTTTCTACTTTTTAGCAGACAATATGCCCACTTCATTTAGGAATATAGGACTTTAAGTTGACCTTCTCAAATGATTTATTGTAGGTGAAAAATACTAGAATCTTTGGTACCACTATTGATAAGGAAGTTGCAATTCAAGCTGCATCAATTTCACAAATGCAACATGATTTGATGGTAATTTTTAACTTTGTAAGGATACATTTTCTTTTATCTGAAATCTATACTCAGTGGGTAAGGTGAAGTAAAGTTATAATATGTAATTTTCTTTTGCATAAGTTGTCTTCCACCTTGAAATCAAATATCTAGTAGGATTTGATGAAATCAATATCTACAACTTAATATTATCTCCTCTTTAGTTCTATTAATATGAATAACTATCCACACTGGAATCAATACCTAATAGATTTGATATATTATAGTAGCCTCCATTAACATGAACTGGCAACCTAATATATTGTCTTCTTAAACTTTGTAATATTCTGCCTTTTGCAGGCAAGGTTTTAGTTGACGGGCAAGTGGCAAGCAAGGCTAGGATGTCTGTTTCAGAGAAGGCTTCCATTGAAATCACTGTTGAAGTTCCAAAATACATATGTAGGTGATTATCCTTAATACTCTTGACTTTAGTAGTAGCTGACAACATATTTTCATTGTATATGCCATGGGATTTTCTCTTCACATCAAACACCCTTGTAACAATAAAACCATTGGCAGAGTAGGATACAAGTTGGAGGGAGCACTCGAGCAATTAAATATTGATGTTGCTAGAAACGTTGCATTAGACTCTGGTCTTTCCATAGGTGGCTTCATAGATTGCTTGCTTCAGCATGGCACATCTTTTGTTTATGGAGTTGATGTAGGCTATGTGTAGTTGAATTAAAGCATCAGTTTGACAGAATACATGCACAGTTCTACAGTAAATATATTCAGTTTCATTTTCCGTTTGTTATTAGGAAGTCACATCAAATTTATGCAACTGTTGGACAATGTGATGTCTTACAAGTTAGCATCATATGTTTTATGATTACTTTGTTATTATTTTGATATTCGGATTGTCTTAAGACTCATGTAGCTACAAGGATATAGTTTTAAGATATAAATTTACAAACCTTGTGGAAGAGATGCATGTCTTCAACTTTGCCTCATTGATTCAAATTCTATATGTACATTACTAGAAAAACTTAGTGAACTTCTAAACTATGGTTCTTGTCAGAATCCAAAGAGTTTCCACATGTTGCCTCCTTGGAAGTTTAAATGGACAGTAGGATTAGGAAGGATTAGTTACAACAGTAAAAAGAAAAGCTGGAAATTATTTAATATTGGTACCCCAGATTTGTGCGGTCATAACTCCTAGTCCACTAGGTGAAAATTGAATTTATTTGGTATTAAAAAAAGTTAAAATAAAGAATTGTATTGGGTGAAAATTGAATTCATTGGATATTACAAAGATCTAAAACACATAATTTTTACCAATATATTTATTTTTTAAAATTTATTTTTAAAAAAAAAATTTAACCATAATTGGTCGAAATTTTGACCAACACTGGACACAGATGAGGAAATAAGAGTTTAGGCTAGACTAAGAAAATTGACAAACCTCTCGTCAGTAAGTCGACCTTTTTAAAGTCAAAATTTCAAAAAAAAATTACTGTGATGAAAAATCGACGAAAAAAGATTGATGACAGTTTTAGTTGTCTATTCGACCTTTTCTCATCAAAATTTTGACCTTTTCTAGTCAAAATCTAGGGCTAAATTTACTAGTGCCATCTGAAGCATTTGTAGAAGATTTGAATAGTAATTCGACACTATTTCATCATATTTTACAAGGTATTTAATGTATTCCAAGCTACACTATTTCTTATTTTGTAAACCTTAGTTTCATAAAATGGCATCTAGTTCAAAGGGTGTAGAGGGTAATGAGGTTTTGAAAGTTCAACTAGTTAGCAGTGAAACGAGTTAGTAATGAAATTAAACAACCTATTTTCAAAGCCATACCCAACATTGCATAAAAACAAGATCCCTCTGGTGCATTATCCATGATACCACTAAAATTTCTAATGATTCAGGATGTTAGAAAGTGTTACAATTGTAAGATTGGTAATATTGGAGATATGGAAATCAAAGAAGCATATGGTAAATTATGTGAAAACGGAGTGTTCAGGGAAGAATTCAAGATTGTAGGGAAGAAAGGGTTAACTCGTGCCCTAGATTTTCCTAATGTTTTCAAAACTAAATGGATCAGGATTGTATTAAGTAGGATTCATGATATTTCAGTATGGTTAGACAATGGGCCTATCAAAATCACCAAAAGAATAATCCATAGGGTAACATGGTATTCAACCCTAGATTGGCCAAAAACTATGAGTGGTGAATCAAAAGAGGTTATTGAGAAGAACACATGGGTTGTGTGGAATAAGAGTGGAATGACAACTGACATCATCACAAATCCTCTCATAGATTTTGTAGTAAGTTGTAATTGCACATAAGTTTTACCAATCAAGTAGATTGAACAGTGTGCCCTATATTGTAGTAGATGTGGATTATAAGATTGTGAAAGGATCATACATATGATCTTGCCAAGCTACAACTACATCAATTGATTAAAAACCTAGGAGCAATAAGGAAAATAAAGAGTGCTCAATGCAAATTTGGATCTATTTTGATATGTATCTTCTTTTATGTTCAAAACACATTTCCTACTAGCATGGAAGACAAATAGGTTTGTGAAAATTCAAATAGGAGAGTTCATTGAACATTTAGGTGATAATTTTGAGTCAGTAATGACTAGTTACTTTGAGGACTTCAAGCAATCTATGAAGAAAAGATTAAGGATTCAAATAGCATTAGTGAAAAAACATTATGATGATGTTTGTTTCCTAGTTGATGCTAATTATACATTTTCTCAAGCAGCAACTCCAAAAGTAAGATGGCTAAGGCCATTAGGCTATGAAATTAATGTAGATGAGGCCTTTGCAACAATAACATTGTTACTTGTAGAAGAGATAGAAAAAGATGCCAAAGCATTTGGTAATTATGAGATGGCCAAATCCAAGATTACCATGGAATTAAAGACTACCTCTATCATCAAGAAGAAGGAGAAGTTGGTAAAGAAGTTGAAATATAAATTGGGTGAAGGTACCGAGTAGAAAGAGGATGAAGAAGAAGAAGACACTTAGATCCAAGCACCACTTGCATTAACACAAGGATTGGGTGAAGGTCAGCAAGAGGAAGAAGGAGAAATTGTAGAAGGTGTTGAGGAGGAAGAAGAAGCCAATGAAGCACCTATTCCTACTAATAAGAAGAAGAGAAAGGCTAAGGCACAAACAGTGACAAGATCTAAGAAGATTGCAAAATCAAGCCAGCCCAAACCTACAACACCTACCACAAGGGCTAGTGCACATGTCATAGCACAGAAGGCTAAAGAGAAAGCCAAACCAACAAAGTAGGAAGGAGGAGCTCAAAAAAGACCAAGGAGAAAATACATTACTCAAGTTGAATCTAATGAGGAAAGAATAGAATCTGATGACAACAGCTAATTCAAAGTGGTGAGTCATAATCCATCTTCAAATTTAGACAACCTATGTGAAAATTTTAAAAATAATGTAGATCTATCAAGATTTTCTCACATAGATTTTGATAATCTTGAAAAGGTTGAAAATAATCAAGTGGAGGAGGCAACATATGTCATCATAGAAAATTTTAATAAAGCACCTCTAGAGATTGAAAACTCTATGTCTAAAAGTTTATATGAAAGAGTGGAGCAAAAATGGCATTATTGTTTGAATGTAGAAAGGAAAATTAGGGAAACATCACTTGCTCAAGTTATGCTTGAACTTAGCAAGGCACAGATAGCCAAAGCCATAAAGAAATATTCTATTAGATTTGTCCCTAAATATAAAGCCTTCAACATAATAATGCAAAACAATATTGAAGATATTGTAAAGAAGTCTACACAAATGTGGAAAGTCACATATGGGTTAGCTACAATCAAAGTAGGAGAACAAGAGCCTATTGAGGTTAAAGAATATAGATGACTAGGCAATAACTAAGGTAGAGCAACAACAAGAACAGAGTGTACAAGATAAACAATTTCCAAATGTCAACCCTCAACAAATAACAAGTGTAAATATTGAAATAGTTATAGTAAAGGATGTTTCTGATCTCACTACTCAAAACATCAATCCCCTTATAGAAGAAGATTTGAAAAAGATACTTGATCAAACTATACTACAGGTTAAATTATGTGACAACCCTGTATTAGTGAGTGTAGATGAAATTTAGAAGTCAATGACTGACACTACAAGGGAAAAGGTGAATACACAAGAACCACCTACCATCACCCCTCAAGTCACTAGTGTACAACCTTTAGATCAAGTACTAGAAGTTACACCTACAAAGGTTGATATAGTTGGAGAAGATAAAGTGGAAACTCATGTAAATACTAAAACACAAAGTCAATTAGGTTAGATAGATTTATCTGCACCTCCAACACAAGTTCAAGGTGTAATTCAAGGCATTGTGGTAGAAAAGGATAAGCCTGACGAGACTAAGTTAACACAAAAGTTGAAGGAGCAAGAAAAAATTCAAGCCCTGGTAACCTTACCAGAATCTGGCACTCCTTCTAGTCACACTCTTTAGAAGTTGAGCACAGATGAAACACCTTTACAATTCGTAGTGCCAAGTCCAAGTTCATCAAAGGCAAAAGAAGTAATAACATATGGAAATGTAAGCCTAGATAAAGAAATTAATTTTTGAAAATATGATTATGCCACAATAACAATAGAGTAGATAGACATACTACAAGAAGCCCTAGCTAGAAAGAAACATCAAGAACTACTCAGAAGGGAGCATAGGTAGAAGCAAGCTTTGCTTGATATTGAAGACATATTCCTAGATGCATTCATTATGCCTACTCTAGGTGAAACCAAGCCACTCATTGAACAATTGACAAATGTAGTGGAAAAGGTAAGTGATGCAGACCTTGACACTAATGCAAAATTATTAGAATGGCCTAAAAAGAAATTCCAAAGTAAAATGAATGAGAAAATATCTGGTGATATAGCACTTACATAAGTTGCATTGGCAACTATGGTAGAAAGTATGAAGAAGGTACTTGAGAACATCTTCTCACTATACGCCAAACTCTACAATCCCACACTCTTCACACAAGAGACACAGAGTCACATTTTGAGTTTGGAAAGTCAAATCACTTCATTAGGAGCTAAATTGCCCATGACTCTAGCTCAAAAGTGAGAAACATTTTAGAACTTTATTTCAAACCCAGAGTTAGTTAGTAACATTATCTGCAAATGAAGTCAATATAATGCCAAAATAATTAGCATCCAAAAAACATTGGCTCCTCACATGTAGATTTTGCACAAGAAATTAGGCTATGCAAAAACTTTTATGAAGAATGACCCCAATCTTTCTACATTAGATGACCTAGTTCACCTTGCTACCATGTTGGCCATCCAAATTAAGTCTTTAGATGTAGCTTGTGAAAATTGGTATGTGGCTATTAAGATTATCCTTGAGGTCCATAAATCTTTCTTAGACAAACACCCTATCAGTGTATAGCCCATTGACATTAGTGTCAAAAAGGGGGAGAAATTAAAAAGAGGGAGAAAGAGTAGCCAAAACCAAAGGGGGAGCCAAAGGAGGAGAAAGTTAGCTTAAAAAAAAAGGAGAGAAAGAATATCTACTCAATAGAGTAAGAGCATGGGAGAACATGCAAAGAATGGGGGAGCAAGAAAAGAATAGTACATAATATCTACTCACCAGGAGTAACATTTTGAGTATAGAACTAGATCAAACAACTCAAGGGGAGTTATCAAATTTTAAGGTATAAGTTGTTGCAAAATTTTGAAATTTTGTACATAAGTTGAATAAGAGATATGTTATGCTCGTAAGAATAAGGATATCAATGCATGATCAAGAGTTTTTGACACTCATGTCAAAGGGGGAGATTGTTGATCTTGAATTGGTTTTGACAAGTGAGTGTCTATACACTTAAGTCATTTACTTAGTTCATGTTGAATAAGTAGTATATGTCAAGTACAACATGTATAAGATAGAGCATCCTGAGTCCACAGTGAGTGTCAAGTCACTCAAGTGTCGAGCAGACAGTGTATGCCGAGTGATATAGAAGTTGAGTAAGTAGTCCATGCCAAGTCATTTAGATACTGAGTCACAATATAGAAATCAATATATGTCATCATTCAGATACTGAGTCACAATATAGAAATCAGTATATGCCAAGCATAATAAACTACAGATGTTGAGTAAAACAGTTTTCTCATTTTTATTTGTAATGGAACAAACTACTATGTAAGCTATTTTTGAGTTTACTTACAGACTGAATTATGATATTTTGATGATAAGGATGAATCAATGAATAATTTATTTATAATAAATGTGATGTTCAATGTTGGTGTAAATAAGTATTTACTTATTACACTTACTTAAGTTTACTTAGGTTAATGCATTATTTAATTATTTTGCATTATTTTATTTGTGAGACACTTAGGAGTTTATGCACTCTTGTGAGTTGTCTTGATGACATCACAGGGGTCCACGCCTCTTTTAAGCACATGTTGTCTACAACATAGGAATCTTCTACATACATATGACACTTTTTCATTCTTATCCATTCATCTAGAATTTTGGATAAGGTGCTTAGTTGTCTTATCTTCTGGTTGTTTCTAGAGACATTCTAGGTGCTTCTTGAGAGGCCTTTATATACAAGCACTCCTAGTGTATTTGAACATCACATTCTGAACAGAGCAATGTATTTGGACATACTCTAATTAATTGATCATATCCATCTTTGGTCTATTGTGTGCTTGTGTTTGAGTTCTTAGTTTCTGGGTGAATTTTTCCCTTAGGAAAATTCTTACATGGTATCAGAGAAACTTGGAGATTTTCTCATCACATAGCCATTCGAGACCATCATCTTGCTTCATCACGACGGCCTGACTCTGGAGTATCACAGAAATTGGGATTGTCCAGCATCATATCTGACCTTACCATTGCATCCAAAATGTTGAACTGGTGAAAATCGGCTACAAAGCTGCCTTCCCTAGGCCAAAGTCAATTGTGAGGCAATTTTTTTTTTGCAAATTTCGAAGGACTGATTTGCAGAATTGGTATGATCATTTCAGATCTGTACATTTAATTTTCATATGTACATTTTTTTCATCTGCATCTCTACTATTTTTTTCGAATCTGCATTGTTTTTTGGAAATTTTTTGGCCATAGGGCCATAGGAGAGATTTTTTGCAGGTGTAGATTGAAGCTTTTTGGTGCAAATCTGATATTTGCATCACATTCAAAAGGTCCAAAAACCCCTAGATCAGATTTTGTTTCATTCAAATCGGACATCTAAGGCAAAATCTAGAGTGATTTTTTTTTTGGAGGCGCAGCAGCAATTCAAAAAAAATAACAGTAGCAACGATTTTCAAACAGCGATATCTTCCTCATACAGACTCTTTTTTCTGAGAATTTTCTTTTGTTTTGGGGTAGGATTTTTTGATCTACATATTGGTGCAGGTGGTTTGAGATCTCTATTTTTGAATTTTTCTACAACTCCAAAATCTCAAATTTTGCCACTAAATGCTTAGTACAGGCTCATCCAAACTCCAAATCAGGTTCCATTTTTTTTGAAAGTGCATTTTTTTTGTCTATTTTCCAGATCTGCAATCACATTAAAGGTTTTGTAGACAAAAATAATACTTTCAGAAATAGGCCCTAAATTGGCAAGTGGCTTTCAAGTTCCAACAACATCTTTTTCAAGGGTGGTTCTTTGATTCTTTGGGGGTTCATTGATTGATCTCATGGAGTCTTGTCAGATTTGTCAGTTTGGTATTAGACCACAATTGACAATAAGGAACTATTACAAATGGAGGACTTTGATAATTGACCATCTAAGAGAACATCCAGGATTACTTCCTTATCTCTATTCAATGCCACATTTTGATTGGACATATATTATTAACCTTAATAAATTTCTACATAAAATTATGAGTAGGGAATCTTTTAGTCCTCTTAGATTGGCACAATTTCCTTGTGATATTTGGTGGTCTATTTAGGAAGCATATGAAGATCCATGTGATCCTCCATCTCCAATAGACTTTCTACATCTAGTCACTCCAGCTATGGTTTCTTCAACCTCAAATGAGATCACACCTCCAGCTCCTGTTGCTCCTACTGATCCTATTTCAGCCACAGATGCTTCAGAATTAGTGCAGCAGGATACTTTATGTCTTCCTACTCTACCTTCATACGAAGACTTCCTTTCAGACATTGCACAGTTGTTCATGGAGTCTCACATTGAAGATGTGGGAGATATTCTTGATGGCATTAATCTTCTTTTTGAGGTGGATACTTCATCCTTTTTCATAGTGACAAATTCATGTACTTCAGCACTGCAGGGTACTCATGGCCTTCCAGGTGATGATTTCTTGCTAGACATTTTAGTTATGTTCTTGGAGTCACACACAGTAGATATGGGAGACTTTTATGATGATTTCTCACTTCTCTTTGCTGAGGAGTCTTCTATAGTTGTTGTGAGGGCCCACTCTGACCTTCAACTCCATGCTCTACATGATCAATCCTTCCAGATTGGCGTGATTGTGGATTCTTCTTTATAGCATCTGCAGGAGGTCTCTTCATCAATTGAGAAGATTGTTGTTTTCTTGAGACAGGTTCTACCTCCTTCCTTGTTCGATCTACTCTTCTCTTCAGCAGTTTTGGAGGAAGCCATCATCAATATTGACATAGGGACTTTTGAATAGGTTTCAAAGATACCAGTCATCATAGAGATTCTTTCTCCATCCAAGGGATGCATCTCACAGGTACCCTTGCCTTTGTTTCTTCCAAAGGGGATGAACATCATACAAAGGTCATAGATCAACTTCTACATAGGAGCATTCTTCACTGATCAGCACACTACTTTTAAGGGGGGGGACTACCTTATCTCCTTCTCTTTTTTGGGGGGGACTTTTTCCTCATAGGAGGTTTTGTCCTTCTCGATTATTTCTTGTATATACATGGATGTATGTCATAATGGGGGGGTTTTGATTACTCCATCCATCCAAGCATCCATATTTATCTCTCTTTTTGGGGGAGGGTTTTTCCCATGAGGTTTTCCCTCTTTCCTTGCTTTATGTGAGATTGCATTTTCATTATGTACATGGGTACCTAACATGGCCTAGTAGCTAGGACCCATCATGCATTTCATCCTAGTTGTGTAAGCTTAAGGGCATTCCCCTAAGTTTCACTTAAGGGGGGGTGTTGGTGTAAATAAGTATTTACTTATTACACTTACTTAAGTTTACTTAGGTTAATGCATTATTTAATTATTTTACATTATTTTATTTGTGAGACACTTAGGAGTTTGTGCACTCTTGTGAGTTGTCTTGATGACATCACAGGGGTCTACACCTCTTTTAAGCACATGTTGTCTACAATTCCTGAGAGGCCTTTATATACAAGCACTCCTAGTGTGTTTGACCATCACATTCTGAATAGAGCAATGTATTCGGACATACTCTGATTAATTGATCATATCCGTCTTTGGTCTACTGTGTGCTTGTGTTTGAGTTATTAGTTCCTAGGTGAATTTTTCCCTTAGGCAAATTCTTACAATTTGTAATGGAACAAACTACTATGTAAGCTATTTTTGAGTTGACTTACAGATTGAATTATGATATTTTGATGATAAGGATGAACCTTAAGTTGGAATCCTTATGAAGGAGATGCATCCAATCAAGTAAAGGGAAGGTTTAAGTGGAAAAATGGATGAATCACAACTGTTGATTCATATCTAACCCCAAGTCACCTGGATCTTCTCAAGGAGGAAAAACCCTAAACTTCATATCGTGTGGAAGGAGCAAAGAGAGAAGTTTTGCATGTGCAAATAGAGCATTCATGGTGGCTAAGGAATTGTAAAGTGAAATTGCATTGCAAAATTAGTTAAAGGAGAATAGAGGAATGAGATAGTGAACAACATAGAGACATCTAATCAAGAAGGATCAAGAAAAGATCAGTTTAGAGGTGATTTGTCATCAAGCAACAAAGTGCTAACCGCAAGATCAATGTCGAATCATTCTAATAGGTGAATTAGTTAAATATCTTAGTAGAGTAGTCCTAATAGACTATATTGAAATCCTCTAACAAGGTCCTTACTTAATTACGAGTTAAATTCCTTTAACAAGGCACACTTTTAATAGGGTGTTGAAATCCTTTAACAAGGTGAGACCTAATAGTCTTTGTAAGCCTTTAACAAGGTAGACCTTTCACACTGTAGATCATGTCTCATGACCAAACATTGTAACCTACATTGGATACACTTTATTACTATAGTAGTGAAGATTTGTAGATGCCATCCCCACCCCAGTTTTACCTTCTCATTGGAGGGTTTCTAGGTAATCATATATGTGTGAATGTTTACTTGTTTACATGATTTAGATGTATATGAGATGGAAGTGTGGTGAATTTTTTATGGGTCAAAGTTTAAAATACTGATTCAACCACCCCCCACCACCCCCTCCCTCGCCCCCCCTAAGAAGTTTACCTTTCCTATTGTAATTCCAACATAAAATCTAGGCAAACTATGTTATTTTAAAACCACAAAAAATATATACATTGGTGAACAAAAAATAATTATCATAGTAAAATATTAATTTTTTGGGTGAATCATTTCATTGTATTAGATGGAAAATATATACATTAGTGAATAATAGTAATTTCAAAATTAAACATAAATTTTATGAGCGAATTAATTAATTGTGCTACTGCTAGACATAAAATATATACATTACAATTATATGGTTAAATTTTATAATAATATTACAATAAAATAAATTAAATTAAATTCTTAAAAAATAAGTAAAATAGAAAATATATATCTATCACCCATCTCTAAAAGGGCTAGAAACAAGATTGATGCAATAATTTTTTAATGAAAATATTTAGATGTACGTAATACAAAATCAATAAAAAAGTAAGATAACTTGTGAACTATTGAAAAGAAAGGTATGATGTTATGATGTGGAATTGACCCCAATATTTCCAAAGGGGACATTTAGCAACATAGTGTTGTACTATTCCACTATTAAAACATTCAAAGGCTAACTTACTATATACTTGCTCAATACATTGTTTAGTTAAGTGACACATTTTACCACTTCATTTTAATGAAATTCATATTTAGTTTTACCTTCATTGTTCTCATATTTTGACATCACTCATTCATTAGAGATTCAAAACTATGCTTCAGATTATACAACTCATTCTCAAATATTACCAAGATGTTTTAATTAATGAAATGTGTATTTTCAACCCATAACTTTTAGATACTATTTATCACCCAAACTATTCGTAATTATATTTCTCATCTTGGCATTGCTCTCATAAGGCATAAGTTAATCTTTAGTAAGAAGATTTGATACTTTAGGAACATAGCATTTATTTTATCATCTCGATTCAAGAACACTATATAGTCTAAATTTTAAATGTAAATTCAATACCAACTATTTTCATCAGGTTATTTGACATGTATTAGCTTAAACTAAAAGGCTAGTGAAAACCTAAAAGATACAAACTCCATGCTACACCTAAATTGCCAGTAATTTGTGAGCTTTTTGATTCAAAGTTTGAAGTAAATTTAAAGTATACACAAGAAGTCTACATTAAAATTTAGCAATAACACCCATTATAGGCTTAAAATTATGTTAAAAGTTATCAATAACATTCGTTATAGGCTAAAACATCTAAAATTCATTCGATTCAGCCTTCATTTAGTCAAATATCCCAATTTAGTCCAACTGCCAGAGGTTTCAAGTCAAAAACAATTAAACAAGTGGTGAATAGGAAAAAATACTTTGACACCATAAGTTAAACAAGTATTTCAACCATAGCTTCCTAGACATTTTTTAACTCCACAATCTGGTTACCTTTTGACCATTTATGCCCTTCTATAACATATCTTAAATGCAAGTAGGGTTTTATTGGACCATCACCCTCAATGAATGAATATTTGAAAGAACTAATATATTTGAAACTATTGCCAACATCCTATAAAATTATTTTAATATATTGGAGCAGCCACTATATTTGAAACTATTGCCAACATCCTAATATTTGTTTGTATCCTCTAATTGAAATCCTCTTCTTTGGATGCATCCTCTATGATCTTCACTATCCCAAGTCTTAGGCTCACCTCTAGATTCCCCAAGCTACTACCATTATCTCTAGTGAAAAATTGACTAAATATTGGTAAAATTGTATATACTTCAAAGATTCAATCAACTATTTTTGCTCCAATAAATTGGTAAAATTATTTCTAAGTGTGGAGGCATTAAATGAATCTTTTATAATTCATTATCATTTAAGGATCTTAGCATTGCTCTCATAAGGCATTGTCCCAGAGATGCTAATGGTCTAGCTGCTGAAGTTGGATGGCATTGAGGTAAAGGGGGAAGCTAAAGTTTATAGAAGAATAGAGGTAAGCAATGGCAGATTCTTGTAGGGACACACAAGTTGAATAAGTATTTTTAACTTATAGAGTACTAGTGCTTCACCTATGTTTTTTAATAGTCCCTAAAATACCTTGCTCCATACCACAGAGCTGACCCCAAATCAACATGTTATTTGTTGTTACATGCAATATTCATGTTGTTAATATCTTCTATTGTGTGGTTCTTCATTATTGAATTGGCTAGTTTTCTGAGGACCTTTGCTAAAGCTTTGGCATCAGGATATTGTGTGTTGGTACATGGACATTTTTCATGAAAACTTTTCTTGCTATGTGCAGAGTTCTCTATATTTATATTTGGCATTTTTTTAATTTTTTTAATTTTGTGTGTCACCAAGTCTATGTCAAAATTGGGTCTACTGAGTTTTACCAAGTTGCAAGTTTTCAAACATTGACAACTGAAATAATTGTGCCACAAATATCAAAGATCCTTTTTGAGCAATTTTTACATGGATGGAAATTAACAATTTGTGGTAACTTTTCTTAAAGCTCTTGGGTTCAATGTTTTACCTTTTGGATAAAATTGCATGAAGAACTTATGGAAGTTCATCTTTCTTATGATTGAAGGAACAATTTTTGATCCTTAAGACCAAATCTATCTTGTCTATAGCAACGAAAATATGGGCTATTTAACATATAATATTCCATTTGTGTTTTAATGCACAACACATTCTTTGACAACTAACAGTAACTATGCTTGATACACAATTCAGTCCAGGTTTGTTGCTAACTTGATCTTAATGAAGTTATGAGTTCTACCAAAATCAATTAGCTTTTCCACCCTTTGTTTCTTTATAATCTCCATGACCTAATGATCCATAAAGAAGTTGGATGTTCCAATATTTGTATCACAAACATGGATCAAGTCAAAAAGCTTTAATTTAAAGCACTCCAAAAAAAGAATCAAGTCAAAAAGCTTTACGATTTGATAGTTATTGCATTTTAAGTTACCTAGAGACCTCCCAAGAGCACTTCAAAGTCAGATTTGAGGTACTAAATGACCATGTATGGGCCCAAAAAATGGGGGACAAGAAAATATCCTCCATAGGGCTATAGAGTGCTTGGAGAGCTTTTTGAAAATGTAAACGGTTCATCAATCGGAGTCCCAAATCAAAAGTTATGCCTCCCAAAATTTGGACTACCATTTCTAGATTCTTCTAATTTTACACCGACTTCTGACATGTTTTCTAGAACCTTCTATTTTGGAAGTGGATTCTAAAAGGCATATTCTAAAATTCATTCCTAACCCTAAACCTAATTTGGGTTACTTAAGGATATTTCTAGCATTGTAAAGGCATTTTTTTGGTGGAGTTTGGGACAAGGTATTGGAGGAGGGTTTTTCTCTAGGATCAGAAAACATTGTAAGCCCATAGGGTACATCTTTGGATCTATTTTCATTGTACTAAATGTAATAGTAGATCATTTCTAATATTAATATTCCCCTTTTCCTATTGTGTTCATTTTGTCTTGGGTTGTGTCCTCATCAAATTATTTTTGAAGTGTTTCCAAAATTGAGGAAACACACAACTCATGGCTTCAAGAATTTCTTCTCGAGGGAATCTTTCATGAATAGCACTTGAAATTTGGTAGGAAATAGACTTCACATTTTCACTAATAGATTAAACAATCTTGTCAAAATCATCCTTTCTAACTGGTAGGACTCCACATCTCTTGCTTGTCTTAGATTGGTACATTAGTGTTTGAAATCCTTTCACAAACACACATAGCTCATTTTTTTGCAATGAATCATAAAAAATTCTTAGCATGATTCAAATTTGTAATCATCTCCCACCTTAAAAAATTGGGGTATGACTTGTAAGATCTGAATACGGAGAATCCATAGCCATGCATGTCATTTTACATAAATCAATATACTCATAAATATATGTAGTTTTGTCTTTGGATTTCCTAACAAGTTTGTTCACTAAATCCAGCACGGGGAGAAGACTAGCTAAAGTTAATATGCTCTCTATATCACTTAATTTATTTAACAAATTAGGAGCTTTGTCTACTATAAGGCATTGCTCATATATAACTCCAATCAAGGATTGATATTCTACTAGAACTCATTCTGCTGGTCTTGGTGCAATACAAGTTTTTAATCTTGCACAAAGACTAGTCCTCTGCCCTTGCATTACTGCAACTCCATCAACTCTGACACACACTAACTTCTTGGCAATTGTGAAGTCATCCATACTAGTAATTTCATTCAAAGCTTTCTTAACTTCTAAATATAAATTTTCTATAGTTGAATTGGTCCTCATTTTACAAGCACAAAGTAGATGAGCTTGATGGACATGTTCTTTTATAGTATATACATGCATACAGACCCAAGTAGTGTTATCTATCGCAGTGACTTCATCTAATGATAATGAAATGAACTTGGATTCTTTTACTCTCTCTTGTATATTTTTATTTTCCACCTTAGCAAGATAGCTTTCCATTTCCCATCTAGCATATATTGACCAATGTGACATAGGATAGTGAGGAACTCTCAAAAAAGATAATAAATTACTATATTCTAAAAAGTATCTCATAGGATGCCCTCTAGATAGAATATAAAAAATAACACTCATTTGAATGGTCTTTGCCAAGTTTGCATGATTGGTTGCATGTTAAACCCCAGCCTTGATTGGATTGTCACTACTGCCACTACCAATTACCGCTATTTTCTTGAAATTCTTTTCATTTTCTATGGCATACTTAACATGAAGGCATTCTTCCTTTGATTTCCATCTCACTGCCACTACTTCCTTTCCATCTATGATTTATTAATCATAAACCTTACCAATATGTTTTTCTATAGTGTTGAGCTTTAGCTAGAACTTTTTCTCTCTCTTAGTTTTCCAGGTACAAATCATACACCTGCATTTTGTTGGTGGTTCATCATTGTTTGTGACTGGTTCAATAAACCAGTACTTTGCTACCCAATCAACCTAGAAATTCCTTTTCATTTCCCATTCCCACCCCATTTTTACATTCCTTTTTCTTTTCTTTTGAAAAACATCAATATTATCTTCTCTTACAACATCTTCTTTTGTTCCAACATTGTTATCCTTTTTTGATGCATTTTGATTTAACTAAATAACAACCCCATCTTCTGGTGGTAGTGAGCTATTGTGATTTCCTTCTGCATTTGTAGTTGTACATGTTGATGGACTAGAAACATTATTGATTCAAAAGATAGCCTTTATGGTAGTATCTCTAAGTTTTGGGCATTTTGATGTAAGATTAATCCCTTCACTACCCTTGGGGGTCTTACTCTTGTCAACATGTAGCCTTTCGTTAACAATTCCTTCAATTTCACTTCCCTAAGACTGAGTAGTATTAGTTAGAGATTCAAACTCCCTTGACATCTCAATCCATTGACAATCTATTTACTTCCCTAAGAATAAGTAGTATTACTTTCAAACTAGGAATTGAAATTAATTAATAATAGCAATATTACGGAGTGTTGATCTCAAATTGGTTTTGACAATTGAGTGTCAACACACTTAAGAAATTTTATAAGTTGATGCTAATTATAATATAGATGTTGAGTTACAGTATGTGCTAAGCCAAAAATTCAACAAGTACTGAGTCATTCAAATGCTGAGCAAATAGATAGTGTCGAGCAAGTCTTAGATGTCGAGTGACTAATAGATGCCAAGAAAAGTTCAAGTGTCGAGCAAGACAAAATTTATTATTTATCAAGCATCAGTAATCAGTAAGTGCAGAGTAACACAGAATTGACATAAGAGTTTGTGCCTTCACAAACTAAGATGTAAACCATTTTTGAGCCAACATATGGATAGATCTTGAAGGATTAAAAGATAAGATCGAATCTATTTGATTCCCTATGCAATCAACATGCAACCAATCATAAAAATGGAAAGATTTGAGCAAGAAAGATGGATGAATCTCAATCATAGATTCATACCTAACCCTAAGTCACAAAATCCTTTTAAGGAGGTCGAAGCCCCATAATTGAATATGTATGAGATAGAGTGTGCAAAAAGAGAATGCATGCAAGGAGATAATGCTAGCAAAGTTTGAAGGAAGTGAAAGGGGTGAATTGACTTAGAAGAAGGATAGAATTGCAGATCAGTTAGAAGAATAGAGTATTAGTATTACAAACAACTTCATACAAGATTAGTGAGGATTAGATTGGACAGAACAAGGATCTAAAATCAGCAATAGCAAATTGCAAGTGATCAAGTCAAGCATTCTACTATACTTTATAAAAATTGTATTAGCAGAATGAAATCCTATGGAGATAGGTTAGTTTAATAGCCATTGTATAAAGCCTTAAACAAGGTGACATTGCAAGTGAATATTTTGTAAATCCTTTAACTAGTACACTTTTGATAGAGTGTTAAAATCCTTTAACCAGGTAGGATCTAACAATCCCTATAAGCTTTTAACAAGGTAGGCCTTTCATCAGGCAAATCATGAGAATGGTAAAAATATGTAACCTTAACAGGTGAACTTTATTGCTACAGTAGTGAAGAGTTGTGGGTGCCATTCCCACCCCAGTTTTACCTTCTCATTGGAGGGTTTCTGAGTAATCATATATGGTGTCAAGTGTTTATGTGGATGCATTTACTTTGCATGTTAATTTCATATGTTTATGCATGCAATGTTTAAAGTTAAAAGTTTTATTGTTCAAATTTTAGTACTTTTAATTCACACCCGCACCCCTCTCAGAAGTATATTTCCCACTTGTTAATTCCCAAAAATTGGTATCAAAGCGAAGTTCTCATCAGGAGAAGTCTTATAGATTGGAGAAAATATCTTGAGATGGAAGTCTACAAGTTGGGAAAAACCATTGAGAATCAAGGGATTGAGATACACCTCTTACTGCAACAATTGGATGAAGCTAGAAATGCCTTGAGGAGTTCACTAAAGAGAAGGAAAGAGGTTGCCATAGCTGAGAATGGCACTCAATACAAGGAGATTGACACCACAAAGTTATTTGCGGATGGTAACTCACGTGAGTTTGATGTAGCAATTGCAAATCTCATGGACAAGAATAGAGCACAAGCTGAAGAGATTAGAAATCTCAAGTTGGAGCAAGAATCACAAGCAATACTACTATGTGAAGTAACTAAAAAAAAGAAGAAAGCCATTGAGGATAAGGTCATGATTGAAGAAGATAAAAGAATTTTGTCAAATAGATTGGAAGAAAAATCATAAAAGTTGTCTAGGATCTCAAACATGTAGTTGGATACCTTGAGCCAAATGATGAATGCCCATCATGAATTGAATGTCAGGGACATTGAAATAACTACATTAAAATTGCAAAATGAGAAACTATAGAATGACCTAAAATGAGAGAAGGAGTTTTCTGAAAGCTTCAACAATCCAAATGAAGTCATCAAGTACTTGACTTCATTTGCAACTACTAAAATCCCCTAGATCTAGTAAAGACACATTAGGTTTGGGCTACACAAGCACTGAAGAAGGAGAGTCATCCAAGACTGCTGAACAAAGGAATGACAAAGGTAAGAACACCAAACCCACTTGTCATCATTGTGGTAAGAAAAGACATATAGCTAATGTTTGCAAGAACAAGAATGCTAGTCAGAATGCTAAGCCAAAGAACATGACATATTGTTACAAGTGTAATAAACAAGGTCATTAGGCACATGAATGCAAAACTAGAACCATGTATGCACCAAGATTTGAAGGATGCTACTACAATTGTCAGAAGTTTGGAAACAAATCTTTTGAATGTAGATCCAATTCCACATGGTCATCAAACAAGGGAAGAAGCCATGAAATTCCTATAATTGGGATTACAACACAAGACATAGTTGTCACTAATGTCAAGAGTATGGACACATCCCTGAGAATTGCATAAGAAAACATTTAAGTGGAAGCTATAGTAGATGGTTGAGCCAAACTAGATACTTTAGTTGTTTGAAGATTGGTCATATCAGCAAGCACTATCCAACAAGATCAAAGGCACCTAACTCAGACTCAAACAAAGGAAAAGACAAGGTAGATGTTGAGTATATTAGAGGAGAGATGAATAAGACATGGAAGAAAAAAGATGGAAGCAACACATCAAATGAAGGGATCACTTCACCTAAAGGGTCAAGTAGTCATACTTCATCAAACTAAGCAAGAAGGTATGTGGGACTGATATTTAATGTTTTTCATACATCAATTTCTAGAATAAGTTGGTACTAAAAGGGATAGATCAATATGAATAAAGATGCAAGGTTAAATCTTCAAAGTTTTCACACTGTTGTCGAGTAAAGAAAGTTTCCTTCAAATGCCAAGTGAAATCCTAGTGTATGCTAAGTTGTCTGCCAAAGTTAGTAGAAGTCGAGTTAGTAGTGATTGCCAAGTAAAAGGAAATTCTTATTGAAGTCGAGTAAGGAAAACTCCAATGGATGCCAAAAATCAATGGAGGCCAAGTAAAGCAGAATTGCATAAGGAGTCAAGTGGACAGTTGTATATGCACTAAGCATTAAATGCTATGTAATAAAGGGTATAAGCTTGAGTTTTCAATCATTTCTCATCATTAAAAACATAGAGTAAGAGAAAGAAGAGCATAGAAATGATTTCCAAGTAGAGATTGATGCTTTTTCAAAGATTCCAGCTAAGATTCAACATTGTTTCATCGATCTAAGGTATTTACTCAAGTGTTGAGTTACACAGTTACAAAAAATTTATATCTTGAAACCCTAAGTTTTAGAAATGGCATCTAGCTCTAGGAATCCCAAGGAAAAGGAAATATTTGAGGTTTAGTTGGTTAGCAATGAATTAAAACAACCAAATTTTAGGCCTATTCTTGAAGTTGCTTACAAAAATGACCCTGTTGGCACTTTATCTATTATTCCACCTAAGGTTGCTATAGTGCAAGATGTCAGAAAATGTTATAATTGTAAAGTTGGAGCAATAGGTGAAATTGAGATTCAGAAAGCCTATGATAAACTTTGTGAGAATGGGGTATTAAAGGAAGAATTCCAGATTGTTGAAAGGAAGGGCTTAACCCATGCCCTAGATTTCCCCACAATTTTGAAAACTGAATGGATAAGAATAGTGTTGAGCATAATTCATGACGGATGCCTATGGTTGGAGGATGGACCTATTAAATTGTCAAAGAGAATCATACATAGGGTAACCGAGTACCCAACCTTAGAATGGCCAAAGACCCTGAGGAGTGATTCAAAAGAAGCCATAGAGAAGTACACTGAGACAAAGTAGAACAAAAGGGGCATGACAATAGACACAATCAAAGATCCACTTGTAGAATTTGTTATTAGGTTTATATCTCATAAATTCTACTAGTCAAGTTGACTAAACATTGTATGATGCATTGCAGTTGATGTGGGATACAAACTTGTCAAGAAGGATCATACATATGATCTAGCAGAACTACAACTGCAACAGATTATGGAGAATTTGGGAGCAATAAGGAGATCCAAGAGTGCTCAGTGTAAGTTTGGATCAATTTTGATATGCATATTTTTCTATGTTCAGAATGAATTCCTGTCTTTTGGTAAAATAAGTTGGAAATCAAACAGTTTTATAGCAATATAAGTGAATGAGTATATAGAATAGATGGAAGCCAATTTTGAAACCTTAATGACAAGCTATATTAAGGACTTTAAAAAGTCTATGAAGCAAAGGCTTAGCATACCAGTTTCTCTAGTGGATCAACACATCAATGAAATTTATTTCTTAGTTGACATTGATTATACATATATCCAAGTAGCAATACCAAGGTTAAGATCGCTAAGGCCACTTGGATATGAAATTAACATTGATGAGGCATCAACAGCAATCACAGCATTGCTTGCAAAAGACATTGATAAAAGTGCAAAGCCCTTTGGAACTTTTGATGCTGTGAAATCCAAGATAGAGATGGAGTTGAAGACTAATTCAACCCTAAAGAAGAAGGATAAACTGATCAAAAAGCTAAAGGCCAAATTTGGTGAAGGGAAAACAAAAGCAGAAGAAGAAGATGATGATGATGATGATGATGATGAAGAATAGGGCCAAGGGGCACTTACCTTGACATAAGACATGGATGAAGATGTTGAAGAGGAAGAAGGTGTTGAGGAGGAAGAGCAAGCCGAGGAAGCATCTACCAAGCCACAGCCAAAGAAAAGAAAAGTTCAAAAATAGCCTACAACTTAGCCCAAAGGCAAAAAGATAGCCAAGCCAAGTCTAGCTAAGCCTACTACAAGGACAAGTTAAAGAACTACAACAAAGGAGGCTAAGATGCAAGAGAAGAAGAAGGCTATTGAGTAGGAAGGTCCAACAAAGAAGAATTTGAGAAGAAAATATGTTGCACCTCCTAAATCAAATGAGAAAAGCACTGAATCTAAAGACACTAGCCAATTTAGAGTGGTAAGTCACACCACCAATTCTGATTTAGAAAATATATGTGATAATATTAGAGATAATGCAAACTTATCTGGCTTGAAAAGCATTGATTTTAATAAGTTAAGTAGAGAAGAATGAAACATAGTTGAAGAATCAATCTACACCATGATGGCAAAGTTCAAGAACACTCCACTTGAACTTGACAATTCTATGCCCAAAGAGTTGTATACTATTGTTGAAAATAAATGGCATTATTGCCTCAATATGGTGAAAGAAATAAGAGAGTCAACATTGGCTCAAGTAATTCCTGAACTCACAAAAGGGAAAATAACCAAGGAAAATAAGAAGCATGGGAGAAAATTTGCACCCAAATATAGAGCATTTAGCATTCTCCAAAATAAGATTGAAGATGTTGTGAAAAAGTCCACTCAAATGTGGAAATTAATCTATGGTCTCACAACTATAAAAGAAGGAGAAGAAGATCCCTTTAAGGGGAGAAACAATGGAGAAGAGGATGAAAATGAAAAGGAAGGTGAAGAGAAGGTAGATGATACAGTGGAGAAGGAAACTCAAAAGGATGATATGGCAATTGCTGAAGAGTAGCAAACAGAACAGAGTGTGCAAGACACACGATTGCCACCTCCAAGTCCTCCACATGACACTTCTACACCTATAGAAACAATAAAAGTAAAGAATGTTCCTAAAATTTTTGGTCAGAACATAAACCCATTGACTGCAGAGGATCTCAAGAAGATCCTTGACCAAATAACTCCCCAAGCCTAATTATGTAGCAATCTAGTGTTGGTCAATGTAGATGAGTTGCAAAAAGTAGTAGTTGACTTGACTAGGGATAAGATGGCAACACAAGAAACATCTTATGTCATCCCTAAAGCTATAAGTGGACAACCTAAAGAGTAAGTTGCACAAGATATATCAGCTAAGGTTGACTCCATAATCAAAGTCTCTACAACTATCGAGGAGCCAGCAAAGGACCCAACAAGACAGATGGATACTTATGTTCTTATTACACAAGTACAAGGTGCACCACCTCAAATAATAGTTATTGATAAAGATAGATTAGAGGAGGAGAAGGAGACCCAAAGGAGAGGGAGCACCAAGAAATTCAAACTTTGGTTAATCTGCCAACCTTTGGGACTCCAACAAGAATGCCACAAAAGCTGAGCATTAAAGCAATACCTCTTCAAATTTCAGCACTAGGCTCGATCTCTACAAAGGCTGCAAGGATACTTCATTATGGAGACACTACACTAGATAAAGAAGAAGAAGCAGGAGATACTCAAGAATGAATATAAATAGAGGTAAGCATTAATTGAAATAAAGGACATCTTTCTAGATGCATTTAGCTTGCAGACACCTAATGAAACAAAGACCATTATGGAGAAACTTTCAAATAAAATGGACCAGGTGCAAAGTGAAGACCATAATACTAATGCAAAGCTGATGGAATGGTCAGAAAGGAAGTTTCAAACAAACATAAATGAAAGAATATCTAGTGAGATAGCACTATCATAGGTCGAGTTGGCCAATAAAGTTGAAAAGGTGAAGATAGTACTTGAGAATATCTTGTCATTATACTCAAAATTGTGTAATCCTTCCATCTTCACATAGGAAACTAGTTAGAGAATCATGAGCTTGGAAAGGAACTTAAAGATATCAAGCATGCAACTACCCAAAGATCCAACTCAAAGTGAGAACCACTTTAATACAACGCTTCACACTCAAAAGGAACTACTTGTATTAGCAGAAAAAGAGGCTAACACAAGAGGCAAGTTGGTGCAAATAGAAGCCTCTCTAACCCCTTAAATGGAAATTTTGCAAAAGGAACTAGCCTATGTAGAGAATGTGATAAAGAAATATCCCAATCTCTCCATATTAGATGGCTTAGTTCACCTTGTAGTAGAGACAGCCATTCAAAATAAATCCCTAGAAGTTGCAATACAAAATTGGGATGCTACTATGAGAGTTGCAATGGAAGTGAACAAGAACATCTTGGCCAAGTATTTAGTTAGTATCTAGACCCTTTGACATAAGTGTTAAAAAGGGGGAGAAATTAAAAGACAAAAGGGGAGAAATTGTAAAGCTAGGAGGACACTTAAACTACAAGGGGAAACATGTGAAAGAAGGGGCTAAAATAAAAGGGGGAGTAATAAAATAAATAGAGAAGGAGAAAAATAGAGTATAACAAAACACATCTAGATAAAGTGTATCAGACTTGAAGACAAGGAGTATCAGCTGAGGCACATCAATCTATTTAGAGATATTTTGGTTACAAGGAAATGGCACATCAACTCAAGGGGAGCTACAAAATTTTGAAGTATATAGTCCTTCACAACATTTTGAAATTTTTTGAATTTTTCTATATATACCAAACAAAATGTATATTATACTCAAGGAGATTAGTTTCATTATGTATAGTTAAGTGTTTTTGACACTCATGTTAAAGGGGGAGATTATTGATCTCAGATTGATTTTGACAATTGAGTGTCAACACGCTTAAGAAATTTTCTAAGTTGATGCTGAGTATAATATAGATGCCAAGTTACAATATATGCTGAGGTAGAAATTCAACAAGTGTCGAGTCATTTAGATGTCATGCAAATAGACAGTGCCAAGCAAGTTTCAGATGCCAAGTGACTAATAGATATCGAGCAAAGTTCAAGTGCCAAGCAAGACAAAATTTAGTATGTGTCAAGCATTAGTAATTAGTAAGTGTCAAGTAACATAGAATCAACATAAGAGTTTGTGCCTTCATAAACTAAGATGTAAATCATTTTTGAGCTGACATATGGATAGATCTTAAAGGATTAAAAGATAAGATTGAATCTATTTTATTCCCTATGCAATCAACATGTAACCAATTAGAAAAATGGAAATATTTGAGCGAGAAAGATGGATGAATCTAAATCATAGATTCATACCTAACCCTAAGTCACGAAATCATTTTAAGGAGGTCGAAGCCCCATAATTCAATATGTATGAAATAGAGTGTGCAAAAAGAGAATAAATGCAAGGAGATAATGCTAGTGAAGTTTGAAGGAAGTGAAAGGGGTGAATTGACTTAGAAGAAGGACAAAATTGTAGATCAGTTAGAAGAATAGAGTATCAATACTATAAACAGCTTCATACCAGATCAGTGAGTATCAAATTGGATAGAACAAGGATCTAAAATTAGAAATAGCAGATTGCCAGTGATCAAGTCAAGCATTCTACTATACTTTCTAAAAATTGTATTCGCAGAATGAAATCCTATGGAGATAGGTTGGTTTAACAACCATTGTATAAAGCCTTTAACAGGGTGACATTTCAAGTGAATTTTTTGTAAATCCTTTAACCAAGTACACTTTTGATAGAGTGTTAAAATCCTTTAACCAAGTAGGATCTAACAATCCTTGTAAGCTTTTAACAAGGTAGGCCTTTCACAGGGCAGATCATGAGAATGGTCAAAATATGTAACCTTAATAGGTGAACTTTATTGCTGCAATAGTGAAGAGTTGTGGGTGTCATCCTCGCCCCAGTTTTACCTTCTCATTGGAGGGTTTATGGGTAATCATATATGGTGTCAAGTGTTTATGTGGATGCATTTACTTTACATGTTAATTTCATATGTTTATGCATGCAATGTTTTAAAGTTAGAAGTTTTATTGGTCAAATTTTAGTACTTTTGATTCATCCCCCCCCCACCCCCCACCCCTCTCAGAAGTATATTTCCCACTTGTTAATTCCCAACATGAAGTGTAAAGAAATTATTGCCTACCTTGGTCCTTTACACTTTCTCTAGAATTTTGATTTTTGTGTAATGTGTTACGAGATTGTAACTCTAGTCTCTCGCCTACCCATTGTCTACCAAAATATACATCAAAATTATTGCATAAACCAAAATATACAATCCAACAAAAATTAGAAACCTACAAAGAGCTAGTCCACCATAACTAGGATAATTTCTAAGTGATGGATAAAATCTTAATCTAAATTAGAATCATATAATCATTTACAATTGTACCCATGTTGTCTATAATCATTTACTCCAATCATAAAGTTAGTTTGAATAGAAGGTCCACTTGAAAGAACTTGTGGTGGAAGGGAACTTATAAATCATACTGAGTGGAATTTACAAGAGTCAACACCTGGTTGCAAGTAGGAAAGCATCCAAGAGGAAAGATGAAATGAAAATCTATTACCAACATTAGAATCAATCAGCTTTAAGCATTTCTTCACTTTGCATAGAAGTTGATGTTTGATTATGATGTAAGCAATGAAAATGGATCAGTGATTAACATATTTTCTCAATCCTACTTGTAATGACACAATCCTATACACAATTGATTGAGAGACCATCAATAATAGGAAAGTCTATGTATAGAATTGTCTCTTATTAATGATTGTTACAGATTATCTAGTTACTTGGTGAGAAGTTCAATTGATTATGCTCATGCTTTGGTGTTTATAGAGTAAGGGTCTTCATGAGGTGTTATTCAAATCCCAAGAAGACTCTAGTGGATAAACTTAAATTATTGAAATTTAGATGTGTCATAAGCAGAAACAAATTTATAAGAGAGATATACTAGGAAATCAGAGGATTGAGACTACATACCATATTAATACATGTGTTTTGTACATACATACTCTTTTGAGAGATGTGTGATTCCTTATCATTTAGTTATGCTTTTGGCTTGAACACAACTCTAGTTGTGAATTTCAAATTTGAACTCCAATGGCTAGTTGGTTGGGATGGGGTTTTGTGTAGTTATGGGAGGTTTGGTATGCAAAAGGAGTTTAAAAACTCTTGATCCATGCCTATTTGATGTTGTTGAATGTGGAGAATGAAGGGGAATATAAAGGTGAATAGTTTTCTTAATGAAGATATAGGTTTCTGTAGTCTTGAGTACAAAGTTTGAGTATTGCTTGGTTGTTTGTATTGTTACCTTTACACTTTGATCTAATAATGTACAACTTACAATTCCTTGAAGTCTTAATGAGCACTTGAATTCATTTCGAAGGTATTCATATCAGTTTGAGATCTATTTATATTGACTTCTCTTTGATAGTGTTGTAGGTGACTATTTTACCTTAATTTTGTGAGCCTAATGACTCCATAGGGCTCATTCCTCTTTATATATTTTTCATTTCTTCAGGAATGTAGCCTTGACATGTATTATAACATGATTGACTAACAAAAATATAGAGATCAGGTTGATAAGATGGTGGACAAGAACGCTCAAGAAAGTCATGAAAGTTGAGGGTTTAGTATTGGATTTGAGGATTTATCCAAATGAGGGCATATTTTTATGATTAATTATGTTTGTACATTATTAATGCATGGTGACAACTTTTTTTTAAGTCTAGAAGTGTTTAGAGATGTGTTTTTGAAAAAGTCCTATATTTAAGGGTCTATTGGTGATGGTTTGTAAGTTAGCCTATCAAATGGCTATGGCTATGCAAATAACTATAAGAATCCTTTGTTTGGGAGTAAAATAGAAGACTACCACTTGATTTGGGGTCTTTGGATGGTGTTATGCTTATATTTCCTTTAGAAAATAGGGCTAATTAAGCCTTGGGTTGGCACTGCCCCTTGACCTCATCTTGGGGGCACTGCCCCCAAACCCCCCTAAAAATAATCTGGAGGAAATTTGCACTGAATAAACCTCTGAGTCTAATTAGGCTCCACATCACAACACTTTTACTCCTTGATTAGGCCCTCTTTCTCTTATCTCTAATTTTGGGTGTCAACCCCATACACATGCACTCACACATATATCTCATGCATATATATATATATATATATATTCACTCTATTATACTCTCTTGTTTTTATTTACATTTCATTATGTTTTTTAATTTCTCTCTCTTCTCATTTTTGTGTCTTTTTCTTTGTTCTTAACCCATTTCATTATTTTATAATTTTTAAGGTTTTTATCTTTTCCACTTACTATTATGCTCTATCGTCTTATCTAAGTTTTATTTTATATTCTCTACATTGTGATTTATTATATCTCTCTCTCTCATATGTGTGTGTGTGTGTGTGTGTGTGTGTGTGTGTGTGTGTGTGTGTGTGTGTGTGTGTTTGTGTGTGTGTGTGTGTGTGTGTGTGTGTGTGTGTGTGTGTGTGTGTGTGTGTGTGTGTGTGTGTGTGTCTATATATACATACATAAATACATACACTAGTACATTTGGCCTCATTTTTCGACCAATATTAGTCAAAATTTGGACCAACCAATTGGTTGAATTTTTTTCGTCAAAATTTTGACCAACTTACTTGTTGGTCAAAGACTTTCCAAAGCCCTGGTGCAATTTCTACCAAGCATTGGTCAAAATTTTGACCAATGCTTGGTAGAAAACTTCTAGGCATTGGTCAAAATTTCAACCAATGCTTGGTAGAAAACTTCCAAGCATTGGTTGAAAACTTCCAAGCATTGGTCAAAATTTTGACCAATGCTTGGTTGAACACTTTCAAGCATTGGTCAAAATTTCGACCAATGCTTTGTGAATTTTTTTTTTGAGGCATTCTATAAAATATTTCACATGCCTTGCCTATGATTTGACATTTTGCATGCATCTTGCACTCTCTCATCCTGATGATGGATTAAAAAGAGTGATCTGAAACAATGATGCTAAAAAAAACACACAATCAAATCCAAAATGAACTTTCATTACAAATGGATTGTGGAAATCACATGCATGCAAAATTAACAATATCATATTTCCACAATCCATTTGTAATGCAAGTTCGTTTTGGATTTGATTGTGTGTGTTTTTTAGCATCATCATTTTAGATAACTTGAAATGATGATGCTAAAAAATACACACAATCAAATCCAAAATGAACTTGCATTACAAATGAATTGTGGAAATCACATGCATGGAAAATTAACAATATCATATTTCCACAATCCATTTGTAATGTAAGTTCATTTTGGATTTGATTGTGTGTGTTTTTTAGCATCATCATTTCAGATAACACTCTATAATCCATCATTAGGATGAGAAAGTGCAAGATGCATGTAAAATGTCAAATCTTAAGTAAGGCATGTGAACTATTTTATAAAATGCCTCAAAGAAGCTAAGAATATTGAAATACTTTGGTTGGAGATTCTCAGAATGAGTGATTAAGTGTCACAATGGACACAAGTTAGTGCTGATGCAAATTCACACAAAAGGTGGCATGAATCAAAGCAAAGGTGTAAAAAAAATTGAACAATATACCTTTAAAGTTATTTTATGATTAGATTTATCTAATCAAAAGAAAGCATTTTCTCAAGTTTTTGTGTGTGTGTGTGTATCAATCAACCAACAATTATGTTCAATCTTAAAATACAAGAACTCTGTCAAAACTGTAATTAAACTTTTTCAATATTCTTTTCTCTGACCTACCTAATCAATAATTCTACTCCTTGAAAAAAGTGTTTGCATTGAACAAACTACTACAAAATATCATGTTCACCAATCTGCAAGTTTGAAAAAAAAATCAATCAGTTTGTCATCTAAGATGACCATTGGAACAAATTTATCCCCTTGTAGCAATGTCTGAAATAGGACTGTGCATGTGGACTAACATCTCAATTGTCCTTCAATCTCATAGTTATTCCCTTATTACTGGAAAGTTATTAGTTGCACACCTTGTTGTGGGATGGTGCTCATTGGTCTACCGAGCCCTTGTATGCCAATGCCACAAGTTCTAGCACGGGATGATGATCCTGATACAGATTTTCCTCCACTAATGCTAATAGTTCTTCCCAAGCCTCTAGTAGCTACACCTATGGAACCACCCATAATGGAAGCAGAGCTTGTTATCCTATCCCTTGTGTTGCTTGTAAGAGATAACCTAGAACCTGGAGCACTAATCTAATTATCAAACTCTACTAAAGTAGGGAAGATATTTAAATAGAACCACAAATGCAGCACACTCCTACTGGAAAAACAAATATTAACAAATGCATAAAACAAACAACATATTATTATACTACCTACATGGTTTTCCATGTATTCCACCATGTGATAACTGAAAAACCCAAAAAAATGTCATGTAGAGAATAGTCAATTAAAAGAGACAATAATAATAAAAAGGGATTTTTACTCCTACCAAATTAAAATCAACGACTAAAATTTATTTTTTTAAATAAATCATCACAAAAGACAAATTCTTGTACAACAAAATATAATCATACAATTTTGAAACCTGGGAAAGGGCAACTAGGAGATTGTTTGAAGCAAAACATCTAGATGAAAGGCCACCATAGGGTTGGTAAACACCACCAGACGAAAGACCTCCAAATCTTGAATTGTGAGATGAAATAGAAGATGGCATGGTTGGCATGTTGTAATTTCCATGAACATTATGCAATCCCTATATGTTTCCTACATTAAGCACACAATTTTAGAATTCTACTATAGAATATTGTAAATGGATTTTCTTGGAGAGGTCACAAGAGATTACGTGACCAAAATAAAAGGTTTTCTCACCTGAGTGGTGAAAAATAGGATTTGATGCTGATTGTGTTGAAAATGATGTTTCAAATGGCCAACCTGTGCTTGTGGAATCAAGCAAATTTGAGGCTAGATTTTTGAGCATGGGCAGTAGGCATTATTTTCCATTGTCCTAGTAAAAACTAGTAGCAATATCACATTCAAAAATCTAAGAAAATCCATAATGCATACATAATTTCTGATAGAAAATCACCAAAAGGAAAAATAAACATTCAAGAAATTAATTGACTGATTAAAATAAAGACCATTAGACTCAATTTAGTGACAACATGCAATTTTTTTTTAGACCATTAAACCATTAGACCATTAGAAAAAACTATGAGAAGGATCTAAATATCCCCCTTCTAATAGAATTTATATTCAACCTGATTAAGATGAAAATCAACCTATAAAATATATATATAAGATGGCATTTTTATCCAATACATGACATTAAAATAGTTATAGAGGGGAGATAATGTAATGGACATTTTTAATGACAAAGCCTCTTATATTATCCTCATTTCTACCACAAGGAAATAGGGAGCATGTTTTGATGACATGCTTGCCATAGTTTGATTTCCCTAAAATACTTTGAAAACCCTAGGACACAAATAACCCTATGAAAGAATAATCATTTATTCACCTATTATGATTGAAACCATAGCAGCTGGAAAGCGTACAAATTAAATACTAGCATCAACACAAGTAGGCTATTTGAGATGTGTTGGCAATGAACACAATTGCACAATTACAAGAAAATAGAACAAAACAAAATTTTCTAACACTTCAAATATCAAATATATTATTCAGTTATTCCTTGGCCTCTGTCTCATGTCTACTTTGGGAGGAAATTTTGGCTTATGGTTGTAAGTGAATAACCATAAAAACCACCTTCCTGTGGTTTTTTTTAAATAATTGCCACAAGAGCAACTAGGTGTACGAATAGCAAGGTATGTTATTAGGCTTGTAGGAAACCATTTTCTTCCAAATATGCAACAACCTTTTCTACCATATCTTTTGGTGAAGGACACACTCCATTAATTGATTCCATCACAATCTACAATGCATAAATCCAAATGATTATAACAAACAGATTAAAGATGAAGTTTACTAGTATTAAAATATTTTATTATTTACTAATACTAAATAATCTTATTAGCTATTTATACATTTTATTTTTCTACATCTTGAAGTCATACCAATGGTTTCATGACTTCCAACTTTCCTATTAAAACAAAAACCACAGGCATGAGTGTGTTCATATCTTACCAAAGCAACTTGTTAATGCCAGAGCTTTGGGTGGAAGGTGAAACACTTTGCCATTTAAAATTTTACAGTAGTTTTTCCTTTCAATGTAGGCATGTTGGACATACCAGAAAAGACAAGTGCTCATATAGGGAAACTAGGAAAAAGACAAATGATTTAGCATTTTGTGAAAATGGATTTATACCTCACAATTTTTTGGTGGCTCATAAGGATCATTAATGCCTGTAAAGCCAACAACCATAACCAAATATTTACTAATAATTATAAGCTCAGGCAAAGAATTGAAAAGGAAAAGAAAGAATGCATTTATAAAAGATAAAAATGGGCATTTTGGAATGTGTACAATCATTTGATCAATAGATTGAAGCATATATTATCAATATACAAAGGTGGAATGTGTTTCTCCAAAAAGTAAGATGAATGTTGACTATACTATAAGACATTGTCATCTTTAGTGTGAAATTCCCTTCATGATGGCTAATTCATGGATGTAAATGCACCTCCAATTTTTAGTGCACGAATTATCTATCCATTTATTCACAAATTGGAGCTTCTATTATGGCAATCATATTTTCAAATGCCACTCCTAGAATTAATACAAAAATAATTCTCATCTTGTTGACACATCTAAACATGGTGGTCTATGTCACCTTGTTGGAAGAGAGCTCAATAGATGAAAGGAAACAAATATTAAAAAAGCATGCCTATGAATGAAAGAATTACTACAAGGCCTCTATCAATTTTATTTTACATTCTAATATATACAAGCTACTAGTTCCATTTTCAAAAGAAGCCAAGGAAAAATAATGGATGCTACTGAATAAGACTACAACACGATGCAAACTACGTGAGTTGACTATTATGTAAGATTCTCAATGAAGGGTTTTGTTAAGTCATGGCCAAAAGAAGCTTAATATTGATCATAGAGTTAAACCCTTTGATTCCAGAGGAAACTACTCTAGATCATTAATGTTGGTTGTTATGCCAAAACCTATGTTGCCAATTTGTGTTCAAGTTTGGGTTCCACAACTTGTAGTTTTTTATTCCAGGTTTGATACAATCGGGTTCAGTCATAATACATATATATCTAAATTGCATAAAGGTTCAAAATTAATAACATGACTGACAGTTCATTGCTCAGTGTTGTTGATAAATCAAAATGGTTTATATCAAAGTAGCATTATTGGAATTCGAATTAACTTGGAAAGACAAGTAAAAATGGAATTCAATTATTTATAATTTAATCAAACAAGCTCTGGAAAAAATATTGATTTTCCATGTAGCCCAGCCAAAAAAAAATTGTATTTCTTGTTTTATAAAACAAGACACCAAACTAAGGCCTTTGAAGCTTTAGTTTTGTGGTACATGCCATTTTTAAAAAATCTTTTTGCTTTAAACAAAGAGTCAAATTCTTTTTAAAAAATAATTTTAGGGTGGGTTAGGTTAGTTTTCTTTTTCAAATGCAATCTCTTTTGGAAGTATTTGAGGACTTTAGCCTAGCCATTCGGCCTACATACATCTAAGATGCTCAGAAGCCCAATGGTCCTACTCAGGCTAGACCCTGGCCAAACACAGAGTGGACTTAGAACCACTTAGGTTTGTCAAGGAATGCAACTGAAAAGATTAATGGATGTTATATATATATATATATATATATATATATATATATATATATATATATATATATATGCATAACATCTCTCAATAATTTCTTAGTATGAAACAATGTTTCACATGAACTCTAGCTTTAGACCCTTCCAAATAAAAGTGGCAGAAAAGATGACTTATTGGGATGAGAAGATGAGAGGTAGATGGATTTGGGTTTTGCGATTCCTTTGTATTTTAGTTTGAGCTTCACTTGGTTTCAAGAATACTATAATATTCTCTACTTAACAATGCCAACCACGTGAAGGTGGAAACTCATCTGGCCTCACCCCCCTCCCCCTAACATTAATCTAAATTCCCCATTAACATCTAATTACATACTTCATTCATTTCATTCATCCATTTATGAACTATAACATTCAATCAATACAATCACATAACATTCATTAATATGATATAAAATTCATTAATATGCACTAGTAATCAAGACTTTATATTATATTATCAAAAGATTTTACAAAAGTTTTGCCCTGTTCAACTGTAGGCACTGGGGGAAAAAGAACAAGGCAAAGAAAACCCCCGGTATAGCCTAGGACCAGAGTCTTATATATATTAGAGATGCCTTTTATAAGGGTCTTTAAGAAGGCATACCTCCTTTTATACAAGGGGAGGATTTCTGATAAAAGAACCTCCAAAAACAAATACAAGGTTGTATCAAAACCTGTCTCAGCTAGATTCCCTTCCCAACATATTGGGGATTAAAAATAACAATGGCGGAGAGGGTTACAAATATTAATGTTGGAGGAAATTGGAGTGACAAAATTATGAGGAGATCTCTGGTCTGGTTAAAGAAATGGTGGACATTGGAGGTAAATGTTGCAATCCTTGAATAACTTGCAATAAAAAACAATATTCCATGGCAATGAAAAGAAGGGGGGTAAGGGGTTAATAGGTCTTACCCCACTAAAAAAAATATCTGACAAGTCACCTATTCTCAAAATAGGAATCTGTAAAACTATTTAGCACCTTACACTTCTAGCTTTGGTCACAAATAGAAATATTCATATACAGAGGAGAGTGTATGAATGATTTAGATCTGCATATGTATACATATACGAGTATATATACTTATGGGAGATATATATATAGACATACATACATATATGGAAATATACATTTAAACATATATATCTACATCAATACAATTGTGTGTGTGTATATATACACACACACACACACACACACACAAACACATTTCTATATACATATATAAATCTCTATACATATATATATTATTCTAGAGGACAAACAAAAATTTATGCTAAGGAGAATAATAAATTGTTGTTTGTCTCTATAATATATAAATTTAATCTAGTGCCCATAGAAGAGGACAAACAAATTGGCTTCAAGCAAGGCTATAAAGAAGTGGTTGCCTACCACGACATAGATTCTAGTGGCCAAAGAAATGTAGAATATTTTGGTGCATTGGTTCACACAAAGGTAAATAGGCCTAATCAATAATAACTAAAATTGAGAACTTCATGAGAAATAATCTATTTGATGTTAATTTCAAACAATGATAACAATGTGCATGACATTTCACTACATCCTTCTACTCTCGGCACAGATCCTACTCATGATTATGAAGGCTAATAGGCACATTGTGACTATCTTGGGCATAAAGGCTAATAGGCACATCATGACTATCTTCGGCATTCTCCTATGGCTCTTGTGGTTCTAATCTTATAACATGAGGCTTCCTCTTCTTTTTTAGAGCATAAGGCTGATGTGCCCCTGTAATAAGAAATAAATGGGTTTAATTCTAAACATTTTTTTAATGTTATAAGTATTTCATTAATCTACAGAACATAACAGGGATTTTTCTTTACTTGATAGTGCCACATCATCTACCACATTTTGTTCAACCCCAACCTCAACATGCTCAAAACTAACATCACGCTCGACTCTATTACCATGACATTCTCCATACTCAAAAATTATCACATAAAGGTTACACAATTTTCAATTTAAGATGCCAAATTTTATTAATAATTACATAATTAATTTTCAATAAAAATTGAATATGTACCTCTATCACTGTGATGCACATCAAGGCCTTCGTCATGTGTAGGATATGTGGCTTCATAATCAGGAGTAGGATCTATGCTGGGAGATTTGCACATTGGGCATGCCTTGAACAAGATACTAAAAGATTTTATCAACGAATATATGTTGCTTGAAGGGTATAAGGAGCACTATGTGCCTGGTTGGGATTGCCATGGGTTGCCCATTGAGCTCAAAGTTCTATAGTCCATAGACCAAGAGGCAAAGAAAGAGCTCAAATCATTGAAACTAAGAAAGAAAGCTGCTTAATTTGCCAAGAAAATTGTGTGTTTATATATCTTTAAACACATATACAACATGTGTGTTTATATTCAAGCAAATGCAATTGGCAGGTATAAAGCTAAATCACACAACCTTTGCCAGCATTATTGATGTCTATGCCAAAACAAGAGCTTTAGAATAAGCTATGGACATGCATTAAAGAATAAAGAATTTTTGTCAGATGTTGTAGTCACAATTTCCATGGTAGACATGTTTGAAAAATGGAACATAGACAAGGCATGTGAATTTTTTGATAGAATTCATGAACAAAGTGTGGTCATGGTATAGCACTGGTAGTTTTTAATGTGTTGTTAAACTCCTTTACCCAACTCTTTGTTTATTTTTGGGTGCTTAAAATTAATAGTACAGATATAAGAATGGTATAGATTAAGCCCTAGAAACCATGAAATATATTGGGTGAGCCGAGGATGGTGCCTTGGAGGACACACAATAAAATAGTTTAATTGCCTAATGTTATCACCTTGTTATCAAATTTGATCAATATAAAAAATGCATATCGAGACTCAACAAACTTTATCTTAATTACTTGACGTCAATGATTGAGAATTTCAAATTAGTCATAAATGAAACAAAATTGTTTCTCTGATGTTTAGATCATAATCCAAAAATCAAGTTGATGTTTTTCAAGTAAACATTTAACATCAAGCATCTATGACCTCCTCACTTCTATCAATCATTGGTATTGATATTTTTATAATGTCACATTCTAGAACACTTATGAAATTCATCTTTGAAGCTAATTATAGGCTATCATAACTTTGAAATACAAAGAATTTTTTTTTTGCACAGAAGCATATTGGAACATTCACAACATGATAACTACTTAAATAGATATATCATATTAATTTAACAGCACAAATTAAATCCAATATGATTATAAGTATCAATACAAGACATAAAAAGTTGAACTTACTCCTTAATCCTATGTATCCTCAAAAATCTATAGACAATAAGATTAATGTAAGAGAGATACAAAGATATCATTCCTACCCTACACAGTTTAGTGATCTGACAAACACCCCTTTAAATTCCCACTAATCAGTGGTTTCCAATCCCATATCATGTTGCTTATGAAAATCAAATGTTCCATAGCTACTTATAGTCTCTCTAAATATACATCTTCTTACGTGGAGAATAGGCCACCAAAGATGCTTAAACTTGAGTCTCAAGTTTCTACTCTAATTTTTTTGGCTTTGAAGTACTGCCAATTTTGAGTGCTATAAAGCACATCCCATGTCAAATCTATTTCCAATGTTGAAACACTAGTCAACTAGTTCTCATCCAGATCACCCATAAAATCAAGGGAAGCAAGCCAAGTATGGACTTGAAGATATTGAGGCTCACTATTCACAACCTCCTCATATCTAGATTCTACATGACCAGAAAACATTGGATTGGCTTCATATGTAGAGACACTTCTAGAATTGTCGAAGCAAAAAATTGGAATTCTTACCAGAAGTCTATTGAGAAATTAAACCCAATCCATATAATAGGAGGAATTCAAAAAAACCCAGGATTTTAGGACCAAAAGAGAAAAACATATTTTAAAAAACCAAAAATCTCAATTGATCCTCACTTTCAAATAACTTTCTATAGAATAAAACCCAAGGATTCCAAAATAAAATCCAAAGATTATACTCTTTGCAAGATTCGAACTCTGAACATCCCAAAAACTATCAAACTGTCTTGGAAACATATGAATGTTTCGAGATGGCATTTTTTTTGTGGGGTGGCACATTCCAATTCAATACTCTACCTATACATAGATGAACATTGGCCAATTATAATTATATGTAACCAAAACTAAATATGTTAAACATTCATAAAGACAACAAGATAATGGTTCTTATATTTGCCATGAACATGAATTGTAAGTATAGGTATACAGAGGAGAGCATATGAATGATTCAGATCTGCATATTTATACATATACAGGTATATATACTTTGGGAGATGGTTTGTATATATATATTTAGACATACATACATATATACATATATGGAAACATACATTTAAACATATATATCTATATATATATATATATATATATATATATATATATATATATATATATATATATATATAAGAGATTAACTTGCAACAGTGATTAATAGTGATTAACTTGCACCACAGACCAATGGTCTTCATCTTTGTTGTGGGCTATGGATTGGGCAATTCTTCATTTGGAGAGAAGGTTTCTGTCATGGCAGCAGTGCATAAAATATCTCAAGGTAAAATTGATATAAGCTGCTCGATCTCAAAGTTCTGCAATCCATAGACAAAGAGGCAAGGAAAGAGCTCACACCATTGAAACTAAGAAAGAAAGTTGCTCAATTTTCCAAGAAAACTGTTGATGCTCAAAGGAAATCATTTAGGAGATACAAAATATGGGGAGAGTGGGACAATCCCTATCTGACACTTGCTTCAGAGTATGAAGCTGCACAGATTGAAGTATTTGGGTAAATGTTTTTTTAGGGCAAATTTTGACCAACACGATAAATTGTGATGGCACTCAAAGCACCAAGGAGGTCTATCACACCCATGAGAAGAAGACCTTGCAAAATAAATCAAGGGTCTTGCCATCCATCAAAAAATCTTAATCATGAAACCAAATGGAGAAGATGTTGAGGGAGAAACACAAGCTTCACACAAAAGCACGTGACAAAACAAGATCCAAGACACACACACCCAGCCTAGAGCTCCCAAATGTTGCAACATATATTAAATGAAAAGAATCTACAAAAGCATCCCTCAAGAAAAAAACCACGTAGTTGACAAAATATGCTCAAGATTGAAGTAGAGACTTTGAGTAGCATAACAGCTATAAGGAGTTCAGTCTTAACATGAAACTTAGTAAATTAGTTGCAAATTTATTTGGCTAACTATCTAGGAGAATGAGAGAAACTTGCAAATTAACTCTAATTTATAATAGTAGGCTAAGCATCTAAGAGAACTAAAGAGAGACTTGCAATTTAATTTAAGTTATGGTATTTAGCATTCCAACTGATAGATTGGACTTGTGAAGATATACTAGTAATATAATCCAAGGTATCTAATGTTTCAAATATTTTTTATAAAACTTAACTGAACACTTTGATTTAAACTTGACTCATCATCTCTAGTGGGCATCTGTTCAATGGGATTCGAAGTGGTGGAGCAGTGGCAGATGAAGATCAAGATCTGCAAGTAATTATCTTGCAATCAGTGGCTTGGGTATCAATCCCAATGACTACAATCAATATTCTCACATTCATCAATCTCTTATCATTTTGATGTATCCTATAGTCAAATATAGAGATCAAAACTATTCCCAATAATATAACAATAGAAATTCAATATCTATACTTAAAGACATAAACATAGAATACTTATCTCTTCTGAGTTTATGCAATGATTGCCATATATAGAATCATAAAATTGTTATCATATACAGAGCTTCCAACATAAACATGCATAAAACTCTTGATATTCAAACAAGTATCTCTCACTACTCACCAACACTAGCAACTCTCGAGCAAGTGGCTCTGTCAACCACATCTTGTTGTCATTCCAAAATAGCAATGCCAGAAACAATATATGTGAGTACTTTTTCCAACTACAAGATCCTTTCGCACACAATAAACAATTTATGTGTTTTCACTAGTACATTTGACCTCATTTTTGTACAAAAATTTTTGACCATCTATTAAAATGTTTTAGATTGGTCAGAATATGGAAGGAAAAATATCTTCTTCTTTTTAAATCCATGCCCATGTTGGTCAAAATTTGCTAGATGTTTTATGTTGTTGCAGTCAATTCCATGGACAATTCCTAGAAACACTATTGTTACATTCAATGGTCAACTTCTTTATGTAGTGGTCTAGGTAAAATGAAAATAGGTTTTATATTTCATTGTTTGGTTTTCACGGAGTGCGCGAAGGAGCTAGAGCATGCGATTTTGTTGTTGTTGAATTTTAGCATCTATCAAAGTAATTATCTGACTCACATATACATACATGTGTATATATATGTATGCATATATGTATATGCATACATATATACACATAGATAGGTATACAGATCAGTTGAGTATATTGGATACCTCTAATTATAGTAGGCTTGTTAAAGGCACTTGCTATACTATCGATCTACATATTTATACATATATAGGTATATATACTTATGGGAGATAGTTTTATATATATATATATATATAGACATACATACATATATACATATATGGAAATATACATTTAAACATATATATCTACATAAATGCAATTGTGAATATATATATAATTGATTGGGTTTCTAATCTTGACTTGGTCAACATTGTTGATTTAAGGTTACTTCTTCGAGCCTTGTACTTTCTTCTTTGCGAGTTTTTCTTAAACACAACTCTACATCCATCCCCAGTTTCAAGCGATTTGGCAATGCATCTATTTGTTGCAAAAAACAATACCCATTTCTTGTTTTAGTTTCTGATAGGTCTTGCTCAACTCTTTGATTTGGAGAGAAGGTTTCTATCATGGCAGCAATGCATAAAACATCTCAAGGTATATATATACATACATATGTAGATATGTACATATAAGTATATATGTTTAAACACATATATAACATGTGTGTTTATATTCAAGAAAATGCAATTGGCAGGTATAAAGCTAAATCACACAACCTTTGCCAACATTATTGCTGCCTGTGCCAAAACAAGAGCTTTGTATGGTGCAGATGCTATTGACATGCCCATGATACTTAGTTTGGATTTTTTTATTATGCAGATTGTATTTGTTGAAAACAATCTAGTTTGTCATTTATAGGATACTTCTCTTGTTGAACCTTTAATTGTTCTCGATGTGCTCACCTTGGAGAATTTTTGAAATCTTTGAGTTGTAATTTGGGGACTCTAATGGCAGAAATAATTCTTCAAAGTTTTTGAAATACATACCAAACCTAAGCCATTGGCAATAAACAAACCCTCATCAATTTTGCAAGGTGCTTCTTAGAGTTCAATTAAAGTGTTTCTCTCATCCATAAAGAAAGTTCACTCCATAAAGCCCAACACAACTCACTAAACCAATAAATCATGAGTCAGTACCATCTTTCCCTAAACAAGAAGGCTTAAAGTGTGTCTAGCAATGAACCTATAGAAATCTAATAGCAATCCAACCCTTTCTACATTTTTTTGATAATAACAAACTAGATGTCAATGGAAGCTTTGATACCACTAGCATTTTTCAAAATACCATTGAAAATTTAAGGAGCCCAACCCAAAATAGAATAATTGTACCCCAAATGCTCAACTTGTGTAATCTTAGGGTGAGAAGCAAATGATTTATCATTTACCTTGAGACATTCTCTGGCCATGTCTAAAGAACTTACCACTAAAATAGGGTGGCTACCAAATTTGAGATGCATAATAGGGCCATAGATCCATGAAAGTGAGTGTAGAATCTGGTGAATTGGCCTACTTTTATCTGTGAGAAGATGAAGGTTTCCAATCACAGGAATAGCTCTAGGGCTAAGAGGGAGATGGCTCCTATAATTTCTAGGGCTTTTCAGTAGAATTGTGGTACGTCAATTTTTACAATTGTTGCTTTATGCACATTCTCTCCCTTAGAGAATGAAAAAAAAACCATGCAAACCTATTTTAGCATTTCCTCATCATCTTATATTTCAAGAATGGGTTTTAGGCTTTCAAGAAACTTAATTTTCTTGTAAATGGCTCCTACTATGAAATTTAACATGAAAAACATGACATCTTGAAAGAAGAGAATTTGACCTTTTTGGTGATGCTACCAGTAAATTTGTAGATTGGTGGTTGCATTTCATTGAAAGAGATTCCATCTAAGCACAACACTTTAGCATCTACAAGATGGGGTAATGCCCAAATTGCCTACTATTGCAAATATTCATAGGGAGATTCCAAATGCTTCACAACCTCAGGGGTTACTTCACATTTAATCAAAACGAATATCTTTTTTGTTCTTAGATATCTTAATATGGGAGCAATATGAGTTTGAAGTTGGGGTTGATCTATTCTACTAAGATGATCAACCAAATTAGGTACAATTTATTTGTTGATATCTTCATTTTTAAAGTTTTACAGTTTTGGGAGCTAAATCAAAGTTGCAAATTGTCTTTCTAGGTCACAATTGAAAATTTCATATATAGTTGATAGAAAATGAAAACCAAATTCAGCCACCCTATTTTAAACTTCTCAATGATTGAAATTAGTTCACAAATCAAATTTTACCTCATTTTATTCTTCCATGAATCAAGAACTTCTATTTGAAATACAAAATTCTTGTACATGGTTATCTATCCTCAGACTCGTCATATTTGCTAAATGATGCTTGGAGATTTTTAATTTCTATAGCTCATCATATTTTTTGAATGAATGCTTAGAGATTCTTAATTTATATAGCTTATCATATGTTCTTTAAAGATTCTATTTAGTAGGTGGAAAGATAGAAATTGCGCTAATTTTCTCAATTGTATTGTGGATCATGATGTTTCACCCTATGCTAAAGCTATATAATTTTCACAAGAAAGACTATTGCGGCTCCTAACAGGAAAATAGGCATCGAAAAAATATGCATTCCATTGCTTCAACCTCTATGTGCCCTAAATTCTACCAGAGATACAAATATTTTATGTTGGGCTAAGATTGTTGAGCCATGAATAATATAACTTGGACTACATATAGAACGTTTAGACATTACATTTGAAGCCTTTTTAAAAAATCTTTGTAAGGGTACATTGCATGAGAACATTATCACACCATTAGGGTTAAATATGTAAAAAAAAACTTACCTCCGATAAGTTCCACCCTCAGAGCCAATTCAACGGCACGTGAACCAAAAATAGAGAAGTTGTGGGATGAGAAACATATATTAAATAGGGTTGCAAACAAGAACACGGGGAATATTTTTACTCTTCACGATGGTCCTGCCCTATGCCAATGGAGATTTGCATATTGTGCATGCCTTGAACAAGATACTAAAAGATTTTATGAATAGATATAAGCACTCAAATACCATAAAACGAGCAGTCATGGTGACTGGATACTCACATATCAGTTGCTTATCCTAGTTTACATATAAAATTTTAGTGCTTTGGAGATATGTAAATGCTACAACAATTTTAAAGATTGCCCATAATGCCTAATAACAAACCCCTTGTCTCTAGATGAAAAGATGATTCTGATAGAGGCAATTTTGAAACACCAAGCATTTCATGATTATACAGATGTATAGAGATTTAAATTCTCTAGTCTATCATGTTACCCTTATCATCATAGTTTACATGAGCATTTTCAAAGATTTGAATATATCTGGATTTCACAATTTTTTTAGAGCTTCAAAAACCCATAGTTTCAAAATGAGAGAAGAGTTTTGGTTGCAAGCAATATTGAAACATCATATTCTATGTAATGTATTCTAGCATTGAATAGCTTCACATGTAACTAAATTCAAAGATTAGATTTTTAGTTTTAATTACCTCTTCCAACTAGGTTGGGAAAGAAAGCTAGTGATTATTGACACTGACAGATTGGGTTCACTAAATGGATTTTCATTTTGCATTGATGAGAAAGCATATCGAATCAGCTCCCGTATTTTTGTTTGTATGGTGAACACTTTATGTTATATTTTGGCAGATTCATTCTTTGACTATACTCCTGAACCAAGTAAATAAAAATATGGCATACAAAATGAACTTACAACGAAATTTTTGCAAATTAGATAAGTAGCACTTTTGGAGATAGTATGCAATTGTTTTATTGAAGACATTAAAATAAATCTCAACTATAATTCCCATTTTGAGACTTCATTCTACAAACTATTAAGTGATCTTGTTATTGTCTTCAATACATATCTGACAATTTTATTTTTTTTAAGTCTTTACTTAATACTTCTAACTTTCTTGACAAAACTCAACATACAATTTGGATCTTTTTTAATGCAATTGACCATTGGTTGTAGGTTTCAGAAAAATTTAACCTAATGATATATGTCTCTCTAATTCATGAAAAAAAAAATTGCACTAGGTGTGTTTGAATGTAATCTTATCTTTATATTTTAAAGGAGACAATAAATATACACAAATTTTATATGTCTCTCTAATTCATGAAAAAATCCCCCATTTGATTCAAGATCCGCATCTAAATTAGTAACTAAGAGGATGACCATCATTTTTCCAATTGCTTAGACAATGAGAGTGTTGACAAATGTTGTCTTATCAATTTGTTTATACGCAGCTCTAAAAGGTTTGAATTTCAAAATAGCACTTGCTAAGAAAAATGAAAATATTTTGTAACAAAACTTCCTTTTTCTTGTCATTGGAACTAGACATTATACTCCTAAAATTTTTTACTGGCTAGCACCTCTCTAGTTTATATACCATCTTCTAGCCTGCACATACTATTTGGTGTCTAGACATCATAAAATCCAATCACCACCTAGTGTGTTCCAATAAACCAAAATGGGTATAGAATTTCAATTCCTACATTGATGCATAGACTTGGAGTTTGAAAGAGCTAAGAGAACTACACTTAAAGCATCAAATTTTGTGATAAGACATGCACATTGATTGTTAAAGCTGACCTTTTCAAATTTTTCAAGCTTCCTTGGCCATCAAACACTAGTTTGGCTGCCCTATCAATGCATATCTATTGAGTCAATTTCTTTAAGATAACATCATAAGGTTTCTTATGCTGCTGTAGACACCTAAAAACCTTTAGAAAATAAAGTATTTTTATTTTCTGAAAAAGTCCTGATGACATCATCATTAATTAATTAATTAATTATTTAATTAATTTATTTATTTTATGCCATTAAATCCCTTTATCTTAATTAAAAATATTTAATTAAGGAATCCCTCCCAAAAATGTTTAAATCTTATTTAAACATTATTTCCTTATTTATTAATTATTTAATTAATGAATTGACCAAAAAATCCAAAATAAATAAATAAATTATTTTTTGCCCAAAACTTGGCCAATTTCCTTAAGACCACTAACCTCTTCCAAAATCTTCTAATCCTTCTTTAAGTTTAATTAAAGGCTAATCCCATCATTTCCTACCCCTAATCCCAACTCAAAATATTTAATTAAGATTAAATATTAATCCTCATGTTTATTAAAAAAGTTTTAATAAATATCTCCTCAACCCAAACCCTTGAAATAAATAAAACTTTATTTATTTCCTAAAAATCTAATTTATCCTCATCCTAAGAAGTTCTAGACTCTTCTAGAAAGTCTTCATTCTTATCCTAGGAAGTTCTAGACTCTTCTAGAAAGTCTTCATCCTCATCCAAAGCCTAGACTCTTCTAGAAGATGTCTTTAACCCTAATCCTAATCCCCTCCTTACCTTGTCACATTCCCTAAACATGGGTTAAGACTTGCTAACTCAAGCCAAAGTTAACAAATATCTCCTCCTTCACCTACCCTCATTAATTGCAATCCACTTCCCATCCACTTGCCTAGTCCTAAGCCATCTCTAACCCTTCCTCTAATCATTTTTACAACCCTAAGCAAGCTTAAAACCTCCCTAAACCCTCAAATTCGAATTTCATGGTATCTCTCACAAATATCTTCAACCACAAAACTTTATAAAGCCCACAAAGTCATAAATGTTCTTACAAAGCACTTATGAAGGGTCTTTATGAAGATTTTATCCCTTGAGCCTCCTTTGTTGACTCATCCTTCCCCTTTCCTCCATCCTCTCACCATGTGACATGTGTCACTTCCTGATTGGTTGTAAGGAAGCACAATCCATGTGCTCTCCTCTCATGCAATCTAAGCCCTCCATGAGCTTTTTCCCATCCTTGCATCTTAGCCCTCAATCCCTCAAGCCTCTTGCCTATAAATTGGATCCTTCCCCTTTGCAAAATAACACAATCCATGAAGTAAAGTTATAATTCCATTTTGAGAAGCCATTTTACATCAAAACCATACACTCACACCCAAATTCCAACTCCATTTGAAGCCCTTTTTGAAGCATAAAGCTTGAGCATACATTCTATCTATTTAGACAAAGCTACTCAACAAGAGAGCTTCTCATTGAGAGAGCCCATTCATGGCTCATATTCTCAATTGAGAGTTCATCCTAGTCTATCTTGAAGTTTATGAATTTTGTTTAGTTTGTAGAAGCTTTATTTAAATTTGGTTTCTATTAGCATACTAACATTGCTCATATACAACTGCAACTTGCACTTCATAATTCATAGCATTCTCAAATGTTTTATTCTCTCTTTTTGTAGTCACTAATGCTACATTCTCTTACATGGAAAAATCATGTTTATATGCATCGACTAATGTCTTTCTTTCTAATGACACATATTATAGTCTTACCCTTGTTAGTGCTTCGTCTAGTATCCCTTTGGAGGAAATTCATTTATTATCTTTGGAGGTATCCTCATGTATGTTCTCATACTAAGTAGGATGACACTAATGACCTTGTTCTTATTTTCTTCATTGATTTTTGAAAACCTATTGCTCAATGTATTATGGCTTCCACAATGTACAATATCATTTATGGTGTCATCAATTAAGAGTGGTTTAGATTGTTTCTTACCTCTCTTCACCGACTTTGTTACCTCCACATGAATGATTTGATAAGCACCATATGTTGCACCTCTTTTTATATTGTTCTCTCTACTCAAATAATAGATTTGATAAGTGATCACCATCACTGTGAATCTCAGTGCATCATTGGGGATGTCATTGATGTGCTCCTATAGCTCCCACACTCAAAATGGAATGTCTGTGCAGCTCCCGTGCGCACTCCGTGAAACATAACAATAAACCCTAACTTGCCCCTTTTTTATTTTAACATGCTAAACTTGTGTTGGTCAAAATTTCAACCAACATGGGCATGGATTTTTATTTTTTTTTTAAATTCCTTCCATATTCTGACCAATCTAAAATATTTTAATAGATGGTCAAAAATTTTGGTCTAAAAATGGGGTTAAATGTACTAGTGATACATGTATATATATGTATCTATATATACATGTATATATACATATATGTATAGATGTATATATATATAAATATATGTCATATACATATATATATATATATATATATATGTATATATATATCCCTCTCACACACATGTATATATACATTTCATAGTACATAGTTCACTATTTCAAACACATACACACATATGTATATATGTGTGTGTGTGTGTGTGTGTGTGTGTGTGTGTGTGTGTGTGTGCATATACATATATGTATGTATGTATGTATATGTATATGTATATATACACATATATAACTGCATATGTGTGTGTATACACCCACACAAACACACTCATATATGTGTGTATGTGTTTGAAATAGTGAACGTTGTACTACAATATATATATATATATATATATGTATGTATGTATATATATATGTATATATATACATGTGTGTGTGAGAGAGATATATATACACATATATACATACATATATGTAAGATTTGATGAACAAATCCATAGACCCTGGATATCTTGCATGTGAATAACTTGTTACAAGGAAGAAAGAAAAATAAAGAGAGAAGGGTTTTCTCAACAAACAAACAAATTGTATTTTCTTGTGCAAACCTGAATGAAGGAAATTACAACTGATCAATCCTTATTAAGGAGATCAAAAATCTAAAAGGGAAACCCTAAGAGGTAAGTGACATTTAATAATTACTAATTATTATTAAATGAAAATGCAAGGTACATAAAGTGGAATCTTAAGAAGGGAGAAAAGGTAATTTATTAAATGAAATGAAATTAACCTTTTTTCTCTAACACCCCATCCCCCTCCCCCTAAGATGAGAAACATGCAGCTACAAACAATGCAAGGAAACTACAATGCTAAAAGAAAACTTGGGTCCTGACAACAAGGCCTAATGAGTTACCCAATCACAATGAGATCTCTATGAAACAAAGAAATAGAGAAAATCCAATGGGAAAAACCCTACTCAAAAAAGAGATAGAAAAGGATGCACAAATGAAACATCTCAAGAGAATATCTTAAGACCATAAGTACAATGAAAACCTCCATGATATAAGCTTGAGACTCCATAGCACGCCCCCCCCCCCCCAAAAAAAAAAAAGGTAGAACACCTATGTTGATGAACATACCAATGTGGATCCAATATAAAGGAAACAAAGGCAATGGACAAGGATGATAAAATCCATGTATGTAAGGTGCAACTAAAAGTCCTAGCTAATGCTCAAAGGATAAATCATGAGAATCCTAAAATAGAATCTTCAATGGAGGTGGGATAACAGGTGTGCCAAATAAGTCATCCGAGAGAATATGTTTGTCTACTAATATATCCTCAACAACTGTAATAGGTGGCTCAATGATTGGAGCTGCAATAGTAGGAAATACTAAAGAGTAATCCTATGTGAGAGATGGAATGTGAACAAGAAATGGAGGTGTAGAAGTCATAACTATGGTCTCAGGAACAACACATAAGTTCAAGAAACCTGACTTCACCTTAGTAGACTCTTGTGAAAAAGGAGAGTGAGTCTTTGATAGTAGAGACGGTGGACCAAAATGTGAGAAGGAATATAGGCAAGAAGCATGATCAACAATCCTTATAGCAATAATATTGTATGTCTCACTATCTCTGATGTACACTGAATCTTGTACAAACTCAACTATCTTCCCTACCCCACTGTGTGTAATCTGATAAATAGAGAAAAAGTTAGAGGAAAAAATGGAACACAAAGTACATCATGAAATGTACCATCATCAATGTCAATAGAACCTTTACCACATACAATCATAACAATTTTGTTCCCCATCAAAATGTGTGGAGTTGGAGAAGCCTCAAAAGAAGAGAACAAATCTTGAGAAGATTCCATATGGTGTAAAGCACTTGAACCCAATAACCATCTAGAAGAATGAGAAATAGTAGTTGCACATAGTGCATGACCCTTTCCTATATCTTTACCATTTGACTAAAGAAATGATGATTATGAACAAGATCAATGAGAAGTAGAAGGAATATTAATGTTGCTCTTTTCAAGGAGAGTTGTCAAATCTGAAACTTGTTTGGCATAGTCATCTAACTTCTCTTCAAAATGTGACTTATCATTATTAGGCATATTACAATAATAACACTTCAGTCTTTCTAGCTTTGATCTACCCACCTTAGGAGGAGGTGGCCCTGATGAACTATGAGTGCTAGAATCAATCTAAGATTCTGTAGAATGAAATTTATGTGTCTTCTCCTTCATCCCTAAAGATGGTTGAGCTACCAATGCATAAGTCTATGAGCTTGTAAGAGAATCCAACCAAGAGAGCTTAGCTTTCTCTTGAGTCAAACAATCACAAAAAACCTCAAATGATGGCATGGTAAATATACTACCCAAAACATCTTTGGTGGCATAGAAGGTAGAAGCAAAAATCTAAAAGTTTCCATGAAGCTTAGAAATAATCAGCTAAATGCATTCAATGTCAGTCTTGGTCTTTTTGCAACCTTGTAATAAAGATCTCTAGTGATTGAACTTCATCAAGAAGTCCTCAATGGAAGGAAAATAATTTGGTACAAGAGAGTTAAGCTCTACTTCAATCTGAAGTTCTCTGAACTCATTCACTGTACCAAACAAGCCTTCAAGCTTGGTCCACATAGCTAGAGAGGTATTGCACCCATCAAGATGAAACTATAGACTATTGGATACTTGTAAAGAAATCAATCTGATTTTCTCATCCATCTTATTCCTATGTTACATGACCTCAAAAGGCCTCTGTAAAACTGGTTGCACTACATCTAAATAAGACCACAACCCTTTTGGCTGGAGAAGTTGTGTCAGCAAGGTCTTCCATGTGTGATAGTAATGAGGGGTCAGAAGTTCTAGACGAGAAGAGATCCTAGCCATTATTTTAGAAGGTGTTGGATTATTTTTGAAAAAAATTCTAGTTTACTAATGTAAATAACATAAACAAAAAATTAAAAAAACCCCCACAATACAAAAACTAAACCTGAGCTGCTAGGAGGAATGCGTAAACAAGAAGAGAGAAAAAAACTTCAATTTAGAATTATATGTACCTTTGAGGAAAATTGATGAAAAATAGCAGAGAATATGAATAAGGCTCGTGAAGATCTTTTCAGTGCTTTTTCTGGATCAAAAAATAAAGCTAACAAATAAGTTATGCCCCCTAGAAGATAGAAATCATCAACAAACTTAAAGTGCAAAAATAGGTACAAAACTAGAAAAAAAAATTCAAAATTAACCTTCATCATTGTCTCTATCTCTGAACAAACTTTCTAGCACTTCTTTTGGATAAAAAAAAGACCCCCATTGCTCAAGATATCATGAAAAAACCCCAATAGATTTTTAGAACAAAACAAATCAAACACATGACAACTTGAGGTGATCAAATTTTGGCCCAAATTGTTGATGTCAAAACATATGACCTACTAAAATCAGCATCTATGTAGGTCTGTCAGTACCTATATACTTGCTGATGCAAGCGTACTTTATGCTCTTTGTGTTTTTTTTTTAAAAAACTTTGTTAAAGTTCAATAAAAATAGGTTTTTTTCGTTTTTCAAAAAAAACTCATGAATTGTTTTTTCATTTTTTTTATTTTTTTAAATTTTTTGAAAATATCACCTCAAGAAGTGTGCATAGGTTCGTACTGTAGAAGTTGATGAAAGCCAACTTCACAGTGTGCCAAGATCACCAACATGCAAATAACCTGCTGAAGAGAAACTAAAGAAGCAAGGAACAAGAGCTTGAAGCAATGAAGAGAAATTATATTGCAACAATGAGAAAAAAGAAATTGTTGTACAAAAATGCAAAGGGACAGCCTGATTATAAAGGCCTCTAGGAAGCTTGTAGAACAAGCTTAGAAATTGCTAGAAAGTGCTAGGAGATAAGAATGACAACTAAGCATACATCCACAAAAGGTGGGATATCCTCAATCAAGGTGAGAGGATAAGTATGACTTAGATAGGAAAACTCTCATGTTGTCAACAACCCCTAGACTACAACTAATAAATAAATGCATTAACCTAAGTAAACTTAAGTAAAAGAATAAATAATTATTTACTCTAACATGTACAACCCTGTTGGGCAAATATTTTTTTCCATAGAATGTAATGTTGTCCAAACAGGATGTGCTTTATATGAAAATGGGAGTTTTGACATCTTTTGAATCCAACAGTAACATTTGTTTGGGCTCAAAGTGCCCCTAATTTTAGAGACCCCTTATTTTTATAGAAAATAATAAAAAATCACAAGATTTTTTTGAAAAAATTGTGTACCTTTGTACTTCAAACAAGAACAAATAGTCACATGCAAGGCTCTAATACCATGTAAGATTTGATGAACAAATCCATAGACCCTAGATATCTTGCATGCAAATAACCTGTTACAAGGAAGAAAGAAAAATAGAGAGGTAAAAGGGTTTTCTTAACAAACAATTTTTTTTAATTTGCTTGTGCAAAATAGAATGAAGAAAATTACAACCGGACAATCCTTATGAAGAAGATCAAAACTCTAAAAGAGAAACCCTAAGAGGTAAATGATATTTAATAATTACTAATTAATTATTAAATAAAAATGTAAGGTGGATAAACTAAAATCTTAAGTGAGAAAATATAATTTAATAAATAAAATGAAATTAACCTTTTTCTTTATCATACATACATACATATATACACACACACATACATATATACATATATGTATGTATATGTATATATATACTCACCACATTAATATATATATATATACACATTTGTGTATATACATACACATATATATGTTTATGTGTTTGAAATAGCAAACAATGTACTACACTATATATATATATATATATATGTATGTATGTATGTATGTATGTATGTATGTATGTATGCACACACACATATATATGTATATATGTACACAAACATATATATATATATATGTATGTATATATATATATATATATATGTATGTATATATATATATATATGTATATGTATATATATATCCATATGTATATATATATATATATAGATATATATATGTATATATATATGTATATGTATATGTATATATATATATATAGATATATATATATATGTATATGTATATATATATAGATATATATATAGATATGTATATGTATATATATGTATATATATATATATATATATACATATATATATGTATATGTATATATATATATATATGTATATATATATGTATATATGTATGTATATATGTATATATATATGTATATGTATATATATGTATATATATATAGATATATATATATATACACACACACACACACACACACACATATATTTGCAAGATATTCATTTTCACATATAGTTAGGTGAGTAAATGTACGCATAAATTTGTATATATTTAATTATTTTTTCAACTAATTAATTCCACTTTTCTTTTTTTAAGTGTTTTAATTTCTCTATTTTTATGTTGGAGTCTTGTCTTGTCATTGTTGTACCTATATTCTCTTTCCTCAAACCCCTCCCCCCTCTCCCCCCTTCTTCTTATGGTTTTCTAGATCTGCAATCTATCATCTTTTTGTTCTTCTTGTTCTCTTGCATCTCAATGATAGATCATGTAGTATGATCTAAAACATTGATGGTAATGAAACTCTAGACAATCAAATCTAGAAATTAAAATCTCAATTTTCTTTTTTTTTCAACAAATTTATTTAATATGCTTTTTCTTTTCAACAAATTCATTTAACATGCTTTGATGCCATCAATTACTTGATTGCATTCCATGAGATTGATATTTTCTTTGGAGAATTTCTGAAAAAAAAATTTCTATAGTATCCATTCTTTTAAATCTTGCATGCATGTCTATTCAAATTATCCCATTTTGCACAAGCAGGGAAGATACCAAGAAAGTCTTGTAGAATCAAATTTTTGAAATATTTGTATTCTTTTCAAATTTGATGCCATCAATTATTTGATTTCACTCTATGAGATGAAATTTTATTTGGAGAGTTCTTAAGAAATAAATTGTTACATTATCCACCATTCTTTTACATCTTCCATGCATGTTTGTTCAAATGTTCCCATTTTGGAAGGGGGAAGATATCAAGAAAGTCTTGTAAATTTGACTTTACATTCTTTTTCCCCATTGATTTCTATTTGCAATATTTTCAGTCATACATTAAGAAAAATATATTTAAATTTATAAAAAGTAAGTCAACCTTAATTATTTAACATTTTTTAATTCAAGACTTATGTCTAAGCCATATGTATAACCAGCATCCTTCCCTTCAGTGACAATTTAGATTTATTTTCAATGTTAAATAACCTACCTATCTAACCAGTAACTATGTGGATTTTCACAAGAGTATTCAGGATGTTAAAAAAGTTGTAGAAGTCAATATTTCATCTACCAATTGCATTTGAGTAAAGTTTTGAGAGGTGCATATCTTGTGATCATGTGCATAACTCTATCTTGTGCATATCTTGTGATCATGACATTCTGTGAGAAAAATACCTAATTGAGGCATTCAAACAATTCACTATCATTTTTTATTGGTCATTTCCACATTTTGTAGGCATGAACATATGAGCTTTTTCAAAATAGCTCATACTTATTTCATGTGCCCTCACATTTTTACATGCATGTCTACAGGCATTCCAACATTAAAATTTGATAAAAATCCTTTTGTTTAAGCTTTGAAGGATGTACATCCCTTGTGCCACCTCTTGGGACATTTTAACAAGCAATTTAGATGCACTATTCTTTCTTTAAGGTGTTTTGTAGATAGTTCATGCACCCTACATGTGATTCCATCAACCACAACATCTCTCTGCGAAAAAGTTCACATTCTTTGTCCATGCTCTCAAACACTTGTCCCTTCTCTTTTAAACCAACCTCTACAAAATATGGATTGATTGGCTTTTACATTGGATTTTCTTTATTATGAAATATGCTTAGCAATCCATTTTCTTGTTTCCAATAGGTAGTTATCAAACTGGTTACAACATTGGTGTTTGGGTTGGAATTTTAGATTTGAGATCTTAAATCTTGTAAGGTTAGGATTAACGTAGCTTTTTTGGATTAGGGTAAAATTTTGGAGAAAATTAAGATTTTAGTTCTAACTTGTTATAGATCAGGATTAGGGAAAATCTTATAGAAAGGTTGAAATTTTGACTTTTTAAATTTTTAATAACAACCCAAAAAATTTAATCACTGAACCTTAATTTCTCCTTGCAAGTTAAGGCCTCAATTATTTAACTTATTAAAAGTTAAGATTTTAAGATTTTAAAATTGAATTTTACATATTAAATAATAAAAAATTATTACTCCAACTTCAAACGGTTATAACTCTTGGCTCATAACACTAGCTTCAAAAAAATTGAAGTGCAAGATGAAGCTAATAGACAACTAGAGGCATTGGGCATATAAAAAAAAATCTCATGAGATGAAAAATCTTTTAAAGCTTCAAAATTGGACCTATTTTTGTTCATTTTTTCTCAAAATGATGAAAATATGAAAATCTAACTCTTCAAAAATTGTGGGGATTTATATGTGACCACATAAATAAAGAGATCCTATACGAAAACTTGGCTAGTACATCTCTTGTTATTCTCATGGTTTTCTAGGTGGTTGCTTTTGGGGTATGCAATTTCTTTGAGCCAATTATCATTGTGGAAGCATTTGTATTCATTTTGGTCATCTGCTCTTCTAAGTGGTTGCTTTTGGCTTCTGTTGCTTTGTGCTAGCCTTCACTATTGCTTGTTGCTTCATCATGTCGAGTCAACAAAGCTCGCTAGTTAGAGTTAGTTACCCAATGGATGTCTACTCAACCTGTTCTTCTCTTCATATGAAATATTATCCTAGGAATTTCAGAATGTTTTTGGAGCTAAAAGATTGAGAGTAGCCTTTTCTTGACTGTATTAAGGATGATATGTTAGCCACATTGTTCTTTTGTGATCATCCTCACATTCATAGAGGAATCAAGAGGATTACTGGGCATGAGATTTTATTTCCTTCTGGTAAAAGATTAATATATCCTTCCCACATTCTGTCATTTTTTTTGTCCAATGCTATGAATTTATTATAGTCTCCATTTCATGTGGAGCTGATATCTGCTAGATTTATTAGACTAGTTTATTTGCATAAGGGCAAGCTTACTAAAGCTTATTAGAAATATGATCTTCGGAGTGGTGATGCCCTCATTGGGAGTTTGTTTCACCATCATGCTCTCCTTAGTAATCATAGTGTTTACATGGTTTATGAGAGTATTAAAAAATCTCTTAAGAGGCAATCTTTTCATTCGGTGAAAGCTGCATTACAACAATTTGGTAATGGGTTACCCAAAAATTGTATAAACAATGTGCATCAGGTTGTCTTTGAGATCTACTAGAGCAAGATTCATTTTAGGTATCTATTCCATTTGTTACTCCTATGATTAATCCTGCCACTACCACTCCTGATCTTAGTCTTAAGATTGGTAGTTTTGTTCCTATGGTAGGGGATATGGAGGAATAAGTTTTTTTGGTTGGTGTTTTTTGTAGTTTTGTGTTTTCCATAGTTTTTGTGTGCAGGCTTCTTCATGGGGTTGCATCAGACTTTTGATCAGCAAATGGTTTGGTTGTTTTTAGCTTGGTTTCATAGCACTCCTCGGCTGATATTTGGTGGCACTTTCATACATATTATATTTCTTTATACTTGTACATTCTAGCTAAATGCTTCTTCTTCTCTTCTTCTTCTGATATACATTATAATTTGGAACTCTCATGCCTGGGAAGTAATAACCAGGTATGTGTAACTTCCATATTCTTTCCTCTTTCCTTCTCTTTGTTCTTCCTCTTGATGGGGTAATGAATGAAGTTTTTCTTCTTGATTCTTTTCTCTGGGAGCTCTATATCTTAGAATCAGTAAAAAATAAAATTTAATGTAAAGATTAATAAAATTCTATATATATATATATATATATATATATATATATCAAGTGGCTTTGTCACTATTTTCAAAAAAAAAACTTGGCTAGTACATGCCAAAAAAATGAAAATTTTGATTACTAATGAAACCAAGGCAACACACCTACACTTCATATGGGTTTCACTAGCATCTTTTTCTTTTGTCAACAAAACTAGGGAATTTTTTGGAGTCCTTTCCCTCCCTCTAGAATTAGGAAGTAGTGCAATTATTTCATTACAAAAATGCTTCCATTTTGTCTCTTACGAGTAGGTCAATCCTATGTAGTCTTTTGTCTCTTGGATGAACTAATTCTCACTATAAACAAACAAAAACCCTAATTTCCCGGTTATAATATCAAACCTTTTCCTTTCAATCCTTTAAAATTGTGGCTTGTTCAAGAAATTAGAAGTTTACAAGAATTTTCTTTTACTAATTGATTGTAGTATAAATGACTTGAGTAATAAAAAATTCTTTGTAAGTAGTTACAAGTTCACTAGCAATCCAACACTCCACTTTTGTAATTCACTTTAATTCTTTGAAATGATGAGGAACTAAATCACAATCTCTTGCATTCCTCTATGTTTCCCAATATCAAATGATGAAAATGGATCATTCAACTCATATTAAAGTCCTAGTTATTGATACAAAAATATCAATGGTGCACATGGAGATTCCAAATTGGCTTTGTAACATTTCAATGAGCTTAACAAATAATATCCATGTTGAACTTGGTGAAGTGATAGTAAAAAAAGAAACCTTTCAATGTGCTAATAAGTTTTAACTTTCATGGTTAATGTATACATGATAGAAGTCCAACTCAGACATGCCAACATATTAGATCAAAAGAAGCCTTCCAATGCACCAACAAGTGGCTACCCCATTTTATAGCATCATCTACCAAGTGACCAACATGTTATCAAAAGGAAACACAAGTCTCAATTCTAATGACTTTGAGAAGGAAATTGATTTATTCATACATAACATCGTGTACCAAGTGGCTAGCAGGTTATCAAAAGATAACACATGTCTCAATTCTAATAACTTTGAGAAGGAAATTGATTTCTTCATATATTTTCCTCAAAACTTAAACACAACTTCACACACATGCAAAATTTTGAGGTTAAGTTACATGCAATAGAGACATCACTAGCAACAAGGGGTATAAACATAACAATATTAATGTGTTAGGAAAGAAAAAAAGTGTAACACATGTCTCATTTATAGTGACTTTGAGAAGAAAAATTAGATGCATGAGATATTTGCATGCACCGTGTCACCACCATCGATGTTCTAGGACAAAAAATTTGTACAACATGTTAGTGAGTGACCAACCTATCATGAAAAAAGTGTTATGAATTCATGTTATACACTCATTCAATGGTCAACAAGCCATGCAAGCACAACACTTCATTTCACTAGAGCATTGAGACAAAAAACTTGTCCCAATGCATAAGTGAGCTGACATACATATCACTTAAAAACATTTCATGTACATGCAAAATTCAAGGGTTAATTTATATGCAAGGGGACATCTCTAGGGGTATAAAAATACTAATATCAACTCATTAGGAAATAGATAGGTAACACATGCCCTAATTTTAGTAACTTTGGGAAGGAAATTAAATCCTTTACAAATCTACCCCATAACTTAGTGTTGGAAATACAATAGGAAAGGTGAACTTCTGAGGGAAGTGAGTGGGGGGGGTGAATTAGTAGTTCAAACTTGGACCCATAAGAATTTCACCATACATCCATCTCACACATTCAATAAGAAAACTAAAATAACATGCAAAGCATATACATCTAAATCATGTAAACATGCAAGCACTCACACACATAACACTAGGTATGATTATCCAGAAACCCTCCAAGTGAGAAGGTAAAATTGGGGTGGGGATGACACCCACAAATCTTCACTACTGCAGCAATAAAGTGTATCCAATGAAGGTTACAATGTTTTGACCATGAAACATGATCTACCCTATGAAAGGTCTACCCTATTAAAGGCTTACAAATACTGTTAGGTCTTACCTTGTTAAAGGATTTTAACACCAAGTTAGAAGTGTGCCTTGTTAGAGGACTTTAACTTGCAACTAAGTAAGCACCCTATTAAAGGATTTTATACAGTCTATTAGGACTTCTCTATTAAGAGATTTGACTAAAATCACTTGTTAAAATGTCTCAACATAAATATTGTGGTTGGCACTTGCTTGCCTAATAACAGATCACCTCTAAACAATGTCTTCTTGATCCTTCTCAATTAGATGTCTCAATGCTATATCCTTTTCTCTATCCTCTACTCTTCTCTAATTGATTCTGCAATTCACTCTCTCTCCATAACTTCTAAGTCACCATGAATGCTCTGTTTGTACATGCAAACTATCCTCTTCACTCCTTCAATTCTCTACACACTTACATTGAATGTTTAGGATTCATCCTCCTTAAGAAAACTTCAGTGGCTTAGGGTTAGGTATGAATCTACAACTAAGATTCATCCATTTTTCTGCTTAATCCTTCTCTTTTTCTAATTTATTTTGATGTAACTAAATAGGGAATCCAACTAGAGGTTCATCCTTATCTCCAAAATATCAAAATCTAAGCTTAAACTGGCTCAAAAATGGTTTACATAGTTGTTTGTGTCATTACAAACAAATATGTCAAAAACTATTTCACTCGGCATCTAGAGTAATCCCTATTGTATACTTATTTCAACATTCTCTATTATGAGAGGGAATGAATAATCTTTCCCACCCGAAGATGACTCTTGTATTTGGAAAAGAGGGTTTTCTCAAATAGTGACATCCTCACAGAACCCCATTGGTAAGTATAATGGGTTAAGCTCACTCTAAGTCACCCTATCATCTAGCCCTTCAAATTTTGTTTATAACTCACTCATTGATCTATCAATTGGTTTGAGAATGCCTTCTTTACCTAATCATGTGAGAGGTTCTCCCTTTTGGAACTCCTTGTTTTAATGAATGAGTGTGATTGCCTCTGAATTTTGAAGATTATCCAGCTGGGATCTAGTTTTAGGCTACAAATCAACATTTGAGCCTTTCAAGAACCTCATAGGAGTGTACAAGTCCTTTTGTTCCTCTTGTATTTCAATTTTTGACCATTTCTCTTAAGATGATGGGTAATGAAATAAAAAGGTTTCATATTTTATTTCTTTCATTTGTCATGTCAGTCTACCAAACTTCTTTGATCAACATCAGTGACTGGAACTACATTAGGAACTTCAAAAGAAAAAGGTTCAATTATTGCATAAGAGGTAGCTATTAGTAAGCTTGCATTCAACTTATTTTCATTGAGCTCTTCCTCTACAAGGGGCATATTTTGACAATCCATTAGATCATCTTATTGGGAAATATGTTACTTGTTATTCTCAATATGTGAACAGCATCAATTTGTCATATCAAAAGAGTTATTTTTTGGGTGTGACTTTTTGAGAATCCTTATCATCATAATTGACATGTAGGTCGTATTCTCTCATTGCATCATGAAGACTTCCTTTAATCATAGGGAGCACTAGCAAATCCTCTACACCAAAAGCTTTCATAATTTGACAAACAGGTATAGGGGTTGTTGGTTTTGTTGTTTTGAGAATAAACATTTTCAGTTTTGGTTTTACCTCTAGATGATATTGTTGTTCATAGAGACTAACTCCTTCCTACAAAGGTTTATCACATTTAACTCCACTAATGGTCATATCATCATCCAATAGTGTACCATGAACCAAAGGTTCTCTATTGTACAATTTCTCTCTTCATATCTCATAACAACCATCCACTGAGGACTTAAATTTATCACCTATAAGCACATCTTTTAATTTCAAATTCAAACCTAAGACTTTTGAGATATTGTATTGTTGAAACCAACTGGATAACAATAAATCATCTTCAATTCTAACATCTTCTTGCTTAGAAATTTCAAAATCACATACCTTACTCATTTTGAGATGGAATCTAACCTTTGAATGCATGTCACAATAAAGATTGATAACAAGTTAGCTTGGCTAGGCTAGTCAGCGTGTAGAATCTTTGTCAAAGTTTGGTTGAATCTATCCACAAAGTTTATTATCTCTTCATCTTCTCCTTTCTAAATCTTGAAGAGTTGGCATAATAGGTGGCCCACATTGACTCTTGATTTGAATCTCACAAGGAATTTATTTTCTAGCACACTCCAACAAGTGATGCACCCATCTTCCAAATGTTGAAACCAAATAATAGCATCACTAACAAGTGATCTAACAAATAGGTGAGCATACACATCTTCTTCCAAAACACCAAGAATCCCACAGGATGTATTGAATGCTTGGATGTGGCTATTAGGATCTTGATCACCTCGTCTAGCATACTCAAGAAAGTATCCTTTTGATCTAGCAGGCATGATTGTGAAATGAGGCAAACCAAAAGAACCAAAATGTGGCTTCCATGATTGAGTCACATTCAAGGCCACGTTTATATTAGACTTCTTTTACCAAATAGATCAAAGTCTCCAACCTCTATCCTCGGGGAGGTACCTTCATATTTCTAATAAAATAAAGCACCAGAACTTTGCTTTCCCTCCCCAGTGGAGTCGCCAAAAAATATGTTAGTAAACAAATTTTTCCTTCAAAAAAGAATTACAAAGTATGACTCAAT